>KK117157.1:84505-95653 GCA_000611955.2 Stegodyphus mimosarum
ATTGAGCTTAGGAAAAACGCATTTTAAAACACTGAGCAGTTTTTGAATATTTAAGAGTTTGTGATTATTGCTGAAATTTTACGTCATATCCTAATGTCACAATTTCTTTGGGATCTCTTCCTTATTATTTCAGATTTTAAGATGTGTTTAAGAAATGTTAGACAAACACCTTCACTATATTTTCGAGCCTTGGAAATACTGCAGAACAAACTATAACAAGGAGAACTGTGGAGATCTTGAACTGCTGGATTGTACAATATGTAAGTTCAATCTTTATTATAAGGAACTATATGAAAAACAATTATAATGCTAGGTTTGTACCCCGAAAACACAAATGCTTTCAGTGAGATTTCAGATGAACCGCAGAGCCTCGATTGTTCGAAATTCGACAATTCAAAACCTTCGGTAAATCCAGTTGAATGAATCTACTCTTTGAAACGTATCAAAAGATAATCTCAAGATTTTTCCAAAAGTTAGCTTTTTGAAAATCAATTAGTCTACATATTTGATAAGCTGAAATTTTTTCGACAGATGCTGATTGGTATTTTCTTTGCTCTTTTTTGCTTGAACACTAGTATTGGTAGTTAGCTATGTCTTAAAGACTAGGTAAATGAGCTGCTGCTTTGTTTGTTTTCATGATTTTCCCCTTGTGCAACGAGAATACAAACCATCCGTCAGAATGTCCTACACAAAAGCATCCTTCCCCTTTACCCGGCGGAAGGCGCGTCAAGGAACGTTACTAGAGTGAGCGCGTGGGGTATCACATATCCCAATGTTATACGGTAAAAACAATTTTATTTGATTTTAAAGCTGATTTTCTTTTATAAAACGCAAATAAGACTTGGGTTACAAAAACATAATTTCCAAAATAAGCTTATACAGAGTTAAAATTGAGGCATATGAAAATAATAACAAGAAAAACTTCATATCTCTAAGCTTTACTGCATCTCGAATACACATTGCGAGTTATTTTATTTGTTTACACTTTGGACAAAATTCATTCACGTGTTCTTAGCACAGAAGGATTTTACATTTTAAATATAGCATCCGCGGTCTTCTATCCCTGGCTCCACGGCATTCATCACAACTTTTATACTGTTACGAAATGTCCAGGCGCGGTAAGGTAGCTTCCTCGCAAAGCAGGCTTAGGGTTGCCATAAAATGGTAATGGTAGACAGAGTTGCCACATTTGGCGAGAAATCGCCCATTTGGCGACAAAATCGGCGATGTCCTATAGACGCATGGAGAACCTTCTGGAACGAATTCTTACTGGTTGAGCCCAGAGCGTTCTCGAACACAAGCCAAAAGCTATATAAACCCTGCTGGTATGCCGAGGTGGAGTCAGTTGAGTCAGTTGGGCCACTGTGAGTCAGTTAAGAGTCATTGCGGAGTCAGTGCATAGTCTAGTGCCCAGTTGGTCGTCGAGTACATCGAGCCGAGTCGCTTAGTATATCGCGAGGCAGTGCATCGTCGAGTTTTACCTTAGAGTGTGTTGAGCTGTATTCTAGCGTGTCCGGAGCTGTACTCTAGCGTATCGTCGAGTGCATCGCGAGTTCTAGCGTGAAGAGTACGTGGAGTTCCAAGAACGACCGAGCAGAGTCGTGAACTGTACTCTGGTGCTTTGCTATGAAGCCGTCTTCACCGTTATAACCTGAACCTGATAGCCTGGAGGCTGTGTCGCTGATTGTCTCAGCGTGTTTATAGTAGTTCTTCGACAACTACAAGCGTGATTTAGGAGCTGTCTTGAAAAATACTGTCCAATAAAGTGTGTTTGTATACTCCATCAAGTAGTGTCGTCGTTATTCACTCCAAATTCACGAACCCTTAACATACGAAGAAGAAGGGAAGAGAAAAAAGTAACAATACTTAGTTGCTTTGAATTTCGTATATTAGTTTGATTATTCCTCGAACGTTCTGCTCTTCTTTTACATGCAGTACGGAAGTTCCTCGGTAAAGTATCAATCGCTGATCGTTCGTTTGTTTAATTTTTTTTTATTAATTGTAATACTAAGTCCCTCAAAAACAGACATCTACTTCTGTATCTGGTTGGTGGCTTAGCTATTGAAAGTCATATAATTCGAACATTTATTGCAGCAACATTCGGTGCAGACAGTAAAATTACCTTTGACCACTTCCTTGTTATTCTGGCAATTGAATATCTTGCTGCCATTTCATCCGCAATATTCACTGCTTCCTTAGTCGTATTATAAAAATATATAATTTCTGGCGTTTTCTTTTCTCCAGTAGTGTCATCTATAGCATCGCCGTTATGTAATGTTAAAAGCATAAAAACAGATTTTCCTTTTTTTAGGAACATAAGAAATTAATGCTTTATCTTTTTCGAAACCAAACAGTGTAGAAAATATGCCTATTTTCATCTTCAGTTTCCGAAATGTAATCTTCTTCACTTTCAAATATTTCTAATCAGTCTCACAGCCGCTGCTTTTCAAATTCATAGGGAGTCATTCTTTTTGCCATACTGTGCTTAGAAATCTTTTAAAATTTAATTTTAAATATTTTAAAATCGCTTGCGAGTAGAAATATTTACTGTTACACTCTAAAAATAAATTTTTAAAATAAGTATTCAGTCAGAAAAACACTTACATGGAATGTCGAGTGGGGTGTATTGCACCCCATATGCAATAAAATACCGACAAATCTTTTTCTGAAGCACGCAGGCAACGGAAAAGCGGTTCTGAAAGTCACTCACTACTAGAAACTCAGCTACTGAATGTAGTACAGAATTTCAGTTTCACAAGTTAGGAATATTCTACTTTTTTGTAAACTTGGGGTATGATACACCCCACGCGATTTCCTGCGGGTTAAACAGATAGCTCTCGAGGGCTTCGCCATACCAGGTAACCTAGGCTAAGCTAACCTTGACGAAATTCATAATTATCCGTTAACCTTAGAGAACATGGCTAAGCTTCTCATAATGAAACAGATAAGCATAAGTATGTACCCTACTATAGATATTTTGATCATTTAATTTTATATATAAACAATTTCAAATTTTCCTTTTTGAGTGTTTGAAAGTGTGTAATGCATAAATCCTATTTTAATAATTAAATATGCAATTTACATTTTTATCTGGAATAAAAAGATGCTCAACTTTTTTAAATTCTACATTTTATAATAAGTTTCAGAGTTTTTAACATATCTTTTAGCACTTGGTAGAGCCTTTAAAATATTGTTTTCATTATACACCATTTTCTTTAATACAATTGCCGCCCAGAAGATATAGTAGTTAGGGAAGCCTACTGTGGTAACAAAGGGCCCGGGTTCGAATCCCGGAGAGAATTTAATGTTTGCAAATGTATAGTGTCTTTGAGGCATGAGGGCACTCTAAGTATGTGGCTCTAAGTATATATCGAAGGTCCTCTAGAGACGTTTCATGGTAGGAGAAGAGGGGTGGAAGATCGTCGGACCCGTCCCCTTCGGGGCGCTGTTATTCAAACTCGGGGGGGGGAGGCGGAACTAAGCGAAGTCGTACTGTCACCTGTATGGTTCACAAGGCTCGTGCCAAGGACAGCAGCAATCTTGCTCTTGCCGCTATGAATTTCGTGGGTTTGTTTTGAGGTTACTGTCACGCAAGCGAGACAAGTCACAGTAACAACAATATATTTTGTATTTTCATTCAGTATTCCTATCGCTGAAAGGAAACGTAGTGCTGCTAATTACAAATGATGTTAATGTGATAATGTAAAGCTTCGCGGGCTATCTGCCTAAGAAGAAGAATCCTTCGTGTAGGACTTTCTAAGGGAAACTGGCACGTATTCACGTTAAAAAAAGCACGAAAACACCCATGCAGCCAGCTCGTTCGCGGGATTCCAACCTCGGAACGAAATGCCAGTGTTTATCGACTTTATCACTCGGCGGCAGGTGGGCCCAAATGCAAATGAAGGCTTTAGTAGTTCTCATTCACTTTCATGGATGTAGGGTATACAATTTTCCATCTGAATCATACGGTTTCAAACCAGCACAAGCAAGATTTCTCTAATGCAATGATATTACTAAGAATTTGGCTGTCTTGATTTTTAGTTATAATTAAACACTTTACTGTTATGTATCCAAATAATGATCATCATCTTTATGTACAAAGTACAAACACTTCTGTTTTGCTTTCATTGAGTTATTTATATGGTTTTCTACGTAGATAACTTTCTGAAACTCAGCTTCCCGAAAGTCTCATTGATTTCAATATTCAGTTATTTGAATCTGTTTCGTATTCGCTCCAATTTGGCATTATTGCAAGTTAATTGTATTTATTAACGATAATTAACTTACATGCGGTACATATTCTTTCATTTTTCTGTTAAGTACTTAAGATGATGAAATTTAAGAGAGGATATCACATTAAGTTAAGCACGAAAGACGATTAAGGTCAAAGCGAACAGTAAAGATGGAAAAATAAAATAAATAAAGAGAATAGGATTGTGGAAGAAGTATTCGACTTGAGGCAATCCACAGAATGATCGTCTGGGGAAACTTTGGGGGAAAAGAACGCTGGCGTAGGGAATAATCCAGTTTATCCTTTCCTGAACATAGCCTTACCTTTCCGTTGATGCAATAGGTTACCCCGCCATGACGTAAGCCATGACGTAAGCTACGCGGTAGACATCACGTGCTCAATTGAGGCAACTGAATTTGAACATAATGTGTTTGGGAAAACATTTAACAATAAACTTCGCTTTTTAAACAAAACCTTTTAATTTTCTTTATCTTTAATCATAGGCTCTTGCTCATTTTCCTTCTTTCCACTTGGATCCTCTTAATAAAATTCAGAAGCAAAATTTTGTCGTGTGAGGATTCAGTAGTAAATAATTCGCAATGACTAATTATAATCACGTGTCAATATTTTATTTTATCATAAGAAGAAACATATTAATCATGAGAGAGTTTGGTAAAGTTTTGATAAAAATATAAATTTTATAAATGCATCTAATCTGTGTAAACGGTCCGTAATAATACCCCTTCGGATAAATATATGTATTTGACTGCAAAATAGCAATATGTTGGAACAATATGTATTTGATTGTAAAATATCAAAAAAAAATCTGAAAGATTTCAGATTTTAAATTACGTCCAAAGGCGCGTTTTTTTAACGTTTCGTGTGCTACCTTTTTTTATTAAATATCATGTACTACGTACTCAAACCATAAAATTCAGTTCAAAATCAATATCGCAAAATCATTTTAAAATGAACATATCTTTAGAATTTCCGTAAGTCTCGTGCGCTGGAGATAAAAATGTTTTTTTTTTCCGTACAGTGTTGCCATTGCTCGCTTTGAAATCATTTAGTTTGTTAATCAGAAATTCGTTGAAATGTTACAAAACATAAAATCGATAATAAAGCAAATTTCAAATTCAAAATTAGGGCTTCCAGATGCCCATATTCGCAGTAGGATTACGTCATTCAAAATTCGATGGCTCTAGGTTTTATCACAATGCGAGAAACATGCATACATTTATGCAGATTTTTCATTTTTTTAAATTTAATGCAGAGCGATAACATTTAGTGGCAACAATTTGAAAAGTGAAACGGACATTCAGAGTGAATCGACGCAAAATCGCAAAACGAAAGTAATAGTCCTTCGGGACTAAATCCCTTTGGACTAATAATCTGGAAGAAACGCAAATGTTGGAGAAATTACATGCATTAAAAAAAAGTTTGAGAGAGCTTTCAGATTTAATATTACGCCTAAACAGGCGCTTTTTTAACATTTTCTGTGTTACGTTTATTTATTAAATATCATGTTCTTCGCACTTAAACCATAAAATTCAATCCAACAGTAATATCGCAAAATATTTAAAAGAGCATATTTTTAGAATTTCCGATACACAGTCTCGAGCGCTGGAAATAAAAAATGTTTTTTTTTTGTACAGTGCTGCCATTGCTTGCTTTGAAATCGTTGAGTTTCTTAATCAAAAACTCATAAATGCTTTACAAAATATGAAATAGATAATCAAACATATTTGGGGTGGAGACGCATGTTATTCAAAATTTAATGGCTCTAGGTACCGTTGTTTTATCACAATGCGAGAAACATAGATATATTTATGAAGATTCCTCATTATTTAATTTCTTTAAATATAATATAGGGCTATAATATTTGGTGGCAACAATTTCAAAAGTGATTCGCCGTTTATAGTGAATCGACGCAAAATGCCAAAACGAAATTAATAGCCCTTCTGAGCTAACACTCTTTTGGGCTAAAAATCGGATTAAGTTTTAAGGAAATATAAGAGCTGCTTTTATAATGTGAAGAAACAAAATTGTGTTCTGAAAAAATTCAAATCAGTTCCATGTTTAACGAAAAGATATAATTCAAGTTTTATTGAAGATAAATATATAACAGGCGGTGAAAACAGAGACTTTTTTTAAAAAAATTAATAGCATTACTTATTTAACTAAACATGAATGATATCAGATGAAAGGAAGATAAAAACTTCTGTTTAGTTTCAAAATAATTATTAAGACGAATATTCGTTTGCTATTTGTAAACTTAGTCATCCACAATTTCTTAAAACAATCGGTAACTATCACGATTTGTATCATTATGCAGCATAAAGTTGGTGACCATTTATTTTTTGGTATAAACAAATATTTTGTTTTGGCGATTTCCCAAACGATTTCGTTTATTGAACTAACTGAGATGCGTACTCTGACACTATCGAGGAGGGGACATACTATACACGAAACGGGGTTTTAGCCCTCAGTCGTGACCTATGCGGGAGGGGGGTTAGCTCAGCGGATTGATCTTACCCAATGTTTGGTATTTCCGTATCCTGCGTAGTCTACTGATATGGACTAAGAATCTTTCTCAGGTGGAAAGTTGAGGCCGGTTGGGATTAGTACCCTTCCGTTTAAGATTATCCCTCCTTTCAGATCCTCCACGTTGTCTGTCTTAACCCGTAGTGCTTTTAATTAGACTGAGCAGGACGTACACAGTTATTTCCAAAATAGGGAATGGAATTCAACATTAAATTTCATTCACAAATGGCACTTCAGTTGCAAAAACCTTCTCAAAACGACATTTTATGAAAAAAAAAGTGTTTCATTTGGTTGATATTTACAAAAGGCAGAGAATACCTCGAAGTTGAATAATGTTTTGTTAACTCACTCTCTGCAATTAACAGATAATACGTTGCTCAGGACAGCCAAACGGTTACAGCCGAAAACATCAAGGCAAAAACGACGCGGAGAAAACAAGGCAAGGCGAAAACGTCGCGGTTAAAAATATCGAGGGAGAAAAGAAAGCAAAAAGAAAATATCGTTGTCGAAAATAAAGCGGTTAAAAAATTTTGCAGTTTAAAAACATCGGGGTCGAAAATATTGTGGTAAAAAATAAGGCACCTACAAATCATCCTCATGACGATAACATCGCACACATGCGTTTTTCAAATCCCATACTGAGATATTTTGCGACTGACTTTTGTCATAACTAGTAAATCGACATCCAAAAAATTGATTGCGCGCTATACATGAAAATACTAACGATACCTTAAGAATAAACTGAAGCGAAACAAAGCATAATTTTCATTAAAACAGTATTAGATTAATAAATGTGAAAGAAAGTAACTTGATAATTAACTAAGCAATTATTTTAGGGATAACCTCATGCAGTTATTTATCTTCCTTTTTCTAAGCATTTTTAGACAGTATCCTTCATAAAAAAATATTAGTAAAAATTTATAAAAAAAAGTTAATTTATTAATGATTCTTATTAATTAACTATGTAAATTTAAAATTCTGTTACGGTATATAAATTGCATTAATTTTCTACTCATTTTCATTTTTGAATGCTTAAGTTTCATTTTCATTTTTCAGCAAAAGTGTATTAGTTAATTTAAAAATATGAAATACAAAATTAAAAGAATTCTGCTTTCCTTCTTGCTGTCCCAAATCATTATGCGAACAAACATTTACAACTTTTAAAACCCGAAAACGTATGTGTGCGATGTTATCATCAGGAGATGATTTCTATGTACTTTATTTTTTACCACCATATTTTCCACGACGATGTTTTTAAAGTGCGATTTAGAACTGCGATGTTTTCTCTTTGCTTTCTTTTCTCCCACGATGTTTCGTACCATGACGCTTTCGCCTTGCGCTGTTTTCCCTGCGACGTTTTCATCCGCAATGTTTTTGCCGCGATGCTTTCGGCGGACACTGCTCAGACCGTGTAGTGTAGAAGAGCGTACTGCGGCAGCAAAGGGTCTGTGTCCAAATCCCGGAGAAGGCATGGATGTTTGTAAATGTATCTCGCCCATGCCGCATGCGGGCACTCTAAATATGCAGCGAGCTTTAAGTCCTCTCGAGAGGTTTGTGATAAGGAAAGAGAGGTGGGAGGCCCTTGAATTCGGATTGATAATAGTCGTACCTGCACGATGCTCAAGACTCTTGCCAACGACAGGCGCAGTCTTGCTCTTCTTGGCACGATGAATATCGTGTACTTTTTCTGATGTTACTGTCAGACAAGTGAGAGTCCCAACGTAACAAAAACAACAACAGTACACACTTTGGACAAGTCACAGATCTGCAGCTTAGGATTTTCATGTCCCAATTTGTCACTAAAACGATTTGGCAATTAGGATTATTTCTGGATCATGTGAAGTAATTTTGAAGGAGAATTTTAGCTCTCAGTGCTTTACTTCTTGAGTTGTTGCAAAATCTCAGAATATTTTCACACAACAACACATTTTCATGGCGGCTCTGAATATACTTTCTTAAGGCAAGCCTTTCTTAAAATGCAATTATTACTGGCGATGAGACGTGGATGTATATTTTTGTAACAGGAAGAGCTTAAAAATCGAGGAAATAGTGAAACAAGTCCTAAACAACTAGCCCAAATTCGAATGAAATAAAGGTAATTTTGACTGTTTTCTTACATTGTCGTTGTTGTAATATATCATGAATTTCTACCATATAGCAAAACCTCTAACAAAGAATATTATGGTGATTGTTTTGCTGGGACTGAGAGATGTAAGCCTTAGAAAACCACTTGAAATGTACAGTGGAAACTTACAGATTCTGCTCCTGGATAGTGCACCAGCTGTCAATGTTGTCGTTAATTTTCGGTTGAAAAATTCAATCCAGATACAACTTTGAAACATGTTTCTAAGATTGAAAAATACGCTTGAGAAGTTTACGTATAGTTGAAAAGGATTGCTTTTATCAGGATGTAATAAGAAAAGGGGGGTGGATAATGATTTTCCACCACCGCTATTTGGCGATTGGGTCTCCTAATTCCCAATCGCCTTTGAAAGGGGAGCTATATAAGCTATTTCTCCCCCCTTCTTGGCATGCCTTCGGGGTGTAGTGGTCAACACTTTCAGCGTAATTTCTTGAGGTCCGTGGTTCGAGTCCCGGCGAGGGCATTGCTCATTTCTCACTTCTCCTGCTTCGAAATAGCCTAATGTCTCTAGAAAGTACTCTCAATACATTGAAGGTATGTGGAATTTTTTCATGTCGAAATTTTCATGTTCAGATTAGGTAGAAAGGTTTTGGAATTATTCCTTATAATAATTTATGATACTATTTATTATGCAAGAGACGAGCATTTTAATTTTAAAACGTTGGAAAACTTTTTACTGGCAACATTAAGCGCATTTATAACAAACATAGATTCTGTCTGAAATAGTAAACTCATTACTTCACAGCGTTTTAATGATTTAAGCAGAAAATCTTTAAATTTTCTACTTTCGTTATTGAGCTGTGATAAGCGAATATCTCGCCACTGAAAGATGTTCTCCAACAATCTTTTGCTGTTGCCAAAACTAGATATATAAATGCACTGTTTTCATCATCATATAAATATCATCAGTTTTTTCCTTTCAGAAATTACATAAAAGAAAATGTATTTATCTGGTAAATTTAACTGAAATAAAAATAATAATAAAAAATCTGAAAGTTTTCAGATTTTATATTACTCCTAAATGGACGGGTTTTTAACGTTTTATATGTTATCTTTCATCCTTATTTATTAAATATCATGTTCTTCGCACTTAAAGCATAAAATTCAATTCAACAGCGATATCGCAAAACAATTTTAAAAGGAGCATATCTTTAGAATTTCTGATACACAGTCTCGCGTGCTGGAAATAAAAATGACTTTTTTTCCTCGTGCAGTCTTGCCATTACTCTCTTAGAAATCGTTGAGTTTGTTAACAAAAAATTCGTTAAAGTGTTGGAAAATATAAAATCGATAATAAAATAAAATCTAAATTCCAAGTTAAGGCTTTCGGATGGCCATATTCGGTAAAAAATTACTTTATTCAAAATTAGGTAGCTCTAGGTACGGTTGATTTATCACAGTGTGAGAAACATACATACATTTATGCAGATTCTACCTTATTTAATTTCTTTAAATACGACACAGGGCTCTAATATTTGGGGGCAACAATTTGAAAAGTGAACCAACATTTAGAGTGAATCGATGCAGAATGCCAAAACGAAATTAACTGCTCTTCTTGGGCTAATTGTGATTATACGTATAAAATATATATTTTAGAATAGTTAAATATTTCCGCAGCTTGAGATCAATTCTTTATTTGGAGTTCAATTCAGGTCAAATTTGTTCTTGAATTTCAGGGGATGACTGGTGTAGTTTTTCTTCCTTGTAGGAAAATTATTTACCTTTTCTCGGGGGTCATAGGGACATATGTTTTACGCATTAGGACCACTTATTAAGCTATTTTTACAGGGAAGAATAAAAAGTAAATTAACAGTCTTACACTTCATTATCCATATTAAAAAATAAATTTTAAGTACCCGTAACTTGCTGAAATTTCTCGAGACACATTTAAAGTGCCGAACGTGAGGAACATATATACCCCCTGGAAAAACAAACTCCCTGGAAAACACCCCGTGGAAAACAATATACTTTCTTTTTGAATGATAATGCCTCTGGACAGGTGACGAATCTTTTGCTTGCGAATAATGTCGTACAAACGGGAAGGGGATGGAATTTAAGCAGTCAATAGCTAGAAAATATTTTTTCCGAGACTTATTTTATATTTCCGATTGTGTATGCAATAATAAAATTATTTGCACTGCATTAGTTTCTTTTTTAGTGACAAAAAAGTTTGAGGAAATATTATTTCTAATTTTATTTATTGATACATTTGATACTTGCAATAGATTAT
>KK117157.1:95728-131448 GCA_000611955.2 Stegodyphus mimosarum
TATTATATATTATTTAATTGTATATTATAATTATATTTATATGTATTATATTATAATTATATACATTAGTATTCGTATATATGTAATACTATATATATACATGTGTGTGTGTGTATAAATTCGCATATGTAACGTACGAAATGATTTAATCAAAACCAGGGATAATTACAATCAATAGTTTAATAAAAACTTCAAAATGCAAAATTTTAACTTTTTCTTTCATCTTGCTGCACATTAAAATGTATAGAAAAAGGGAGTGAAGCCTCATATTTTACTTCTCGCTATTAAAAGCAAGGAAAAAAAAAAGAACTGTGAAATTCTTTGCAGGAAAATGTACGAGAGGATCAAAACACCATCAGCCTTCGTCACGCAGTACTTGTCATTCATTAAGCCTACTTTTCTTCTGGAATAATGAACCGAGTTTAAATTGTTGATGTGAGGAAGCTGTCGCATTGGAATTCAGAACATTGCCTGCCTCGGCAAATAATAGAACGGAACACGGCTGTCACGTGCTTTCCTCTTTTCTTTCAAGAACTAAAAATAAGATGTGCAAATAGAAGAGTTTCAACAAAACAAAGAAAACTGTCTGCAGAGTGATTAATAAAAGTTGTAGGAAACGGTGTGTGTGGCAGCAACGTAGTTGAGTTTGTTCAGTTCAGTTTTTTTTCTAGTTTGTAAATAAATGCTCTAGAACAAAGATGATGACGTAATTGCAAGCACAAGCTACATAAGAAATATGTCAGCATAAAAGAAATAAGCCAAATATAACGTTACTTAGATCTTTTAGTTTTATTTAGAGAGAGAACCAAAGCTATGTTTTTTGTAAAACAAAATCACAAAAATTCCTGCGCTTTTTAAGAAAGCCTTAATGAAGCTCTGAATCTTGAACTAAAAATTAAATATTGAAATCTCTATTTCCATGTGCCCATCAGTAGCCAAGTGTTAAAAGTGCGAAAACCTGCTAGTTCGAAATAGATTAAAATACCAACAAAAAGGCTGCCTGCATGGGAGATTCTATGGATTTTTGCATGTGTAATAGTCATTTTCTCTCAGAAAGCCCTCCATGAAGGCATATCTCTTCCTTAACCACTTCACCGTTTCCCCCGAGACAACTCATTGATTTGGAAAGCGTCGTCAATCCTAAGCAACGGCGCATATTCGTTGCGGTTAAATGTGGCTTGAATCGCTACCCCGAAGAAAGACTCATATTCCGAAATGCGTCGCTTCGTGTTTTCCACCCCCCTTGAATGCAACGAAAATAAAAGGAGATGATTGTTAGCTTAAGTGATAACACTCTCTTCTCAACAGTTGGTATCAGGATCATGCAAGGCTAAGTTCACTTAGAAAGACGCGATATAGGCATTCTTAAGTCTATTTACCAAGTGATGATGGTAACTCTGTTACGTAGATTTCGTGGAAATGGGATTTCTGAGAAATGTGTCCTTTGACGCCGTGTCTCGGCTAAGAACATCAGATGTGATAGCGGTTTTACAGCTTATGCTGGGGAGAGGAAAGAATGAACACCTGAGTGTTTGGTTGTTTGAGAGGCAAAACGACGAAATGATAGGATTATTACAAAGTTTTATTCCTAAAATACGAATGCAAGTATTTTGTTTTAAAATCCATCTTTAGATTGTCTTCTGTACTTGCGTAAGAACCTGTCATATTATTTTAGATAATTGATGCTATTATGAAAGAAAAAACCTTCGGATCCATACATGATCCCTGCTTATATATTTTGAAAGTACATTTCTTAGTAGTGAAGACAAAATTTTAGTTTTCAGTTCTTTCGCAACAATATACACTTTCATTGAAATTCGGTTTATGAATTTCATCTTATGAGTCTTTGCAATGCCTGAATAAAGTTTATCTTCTATAGACCGCAGCAGGAGTAGCCTCTTATCGTTACCTCTATATTCTCAGCTTCTAACACCGTGAATTATTAATCTGTTTGTACCTCTGGCTACGTACGTATCTAAACAGATCAATATATTTCCTCGGATGAAGGGCTTCAAACTACTAATGTATTCTATTATATAAGATTTCCCCAATGCCATTTAAATGCATACGTTTTAACACTCTCCTTAACAAAATTACATTTATTAGTTACCCAATTAACTTAAATGAAATAAGAGAAGTTCTGCAAAAGGTATCTCCGTGATCATTTGTCTTGAACAACAACATCTGGCGACCAATATTTCTGAGAATTTAGTTAAATAATGTTTAAACATGTCCTCTAAAGATACAGAAATTACGCATTCTAGATTTTGTTTTTGTTTTGTTTGTTTCATAACAGCAAAGCACTTGAGGATTGCTTAAAATCTGAGATGTCTTTGTGGAGGACATTATAAGAGAAACCGGGTCATGTAGAAACACACATAGGCTAAGCATACACATAGGCTAAACAAACATAGGCTACACATAGGCTAGGCTAAGCATACACATAGGCTTACACATAGGCTAAACCACGAAACCATATATGTAGTGCGCCCTTTCCCTAAGACTTGAACTCTGAACCTAACTACCAGTGTTTAGCGACTTTACCGCTCATCCACTGGTGGGCCGTATATTTTCTAGGAGCCACCTCCACAAAAGAATATAATTCTCTAGAACTACGGATTACAGACGTTTCAATGTAAGAACGATATAGGACAATAAAGGGGAATACACTGGTATCTTGTTATATTTCCAATCGAAATCGAAACAAGGAAATTAAATGTAATTTGCCTCTTGTAATTGTTAAGAAACTTTACAATTGCTGGTAATAGTTAAAATTTAGGAAATTACTATACTATTGAAACCAGCACATATGTAATTAAAGTTCAACAAAAATGCATAAGCTAAGTTCTTGAAAATAATAATAATAAAGTAAATGGTTCTAGATTGTAAAATTAGGCAAAATAGTAATTTATATTCTCTTGCTTTCCTTTCAATTAAATTCCAGAATTGGTTTATCAGAAATATTTTAATTAAAAGCTAGGAAATAAATTTCAGTATAACGAATTTTTAAAAAATTATTTTACCTTAATTTCTGTCTTATGTAGAAATGGATAGTTGGTTTCAATTGATAAAACAGATTATTAAATTTTAATTGATGGTTTAAAACGCAAGAGAATCACGCCGACGTGGAAAATAGAACAGACAAATCAACAACCTTGTATTCGACGTAAATTTTGTAAAATCCCAATCGATTTCGTGGGCAAAACGGGTCCCCCTTCAACAGGAGCAAAAGATACTGCAAATCGAGAAAGCGAATGTAAATCATATTTATACACTACAGCCAACTAATGTAAGGAGCCGATAGCGCCATCTGTAGACAGAAATAGTAACAAAAAATGAAGGGTTATGTTAGTAGGATTTTAAAGGCATTAGGCAAGACTGGATTGCAATTAAAGTCATTGACTAAACAGGATAAATTTTTGTGAATATGAAAACCTTCAAGAAAATACAATTCCCTAATAGAACCAGCTTTCTGCATAATTTTAGCAGAACCCAAATCAAACTTGTGATTGAATTTTCAACTATGATTAGCTATTGGAGATTTGTTAATTTCGCCTTTTCGGACGTAAGATTCATGTTCCTTTACGCGAAACTTTAATGCTCTTTGCGTTTGGCCAATATAACGTAAGCCACACTGACACGATGTGCTATAAATTCCCCAAGAATTAAAATCAGAAATAGAATCTTTAAGAACCGAACCTCGGATTTTGCTTATAGGGGAGAAAAGAACATGAAAATTGAACTTGTTTAAACTCCGTGCAATTTTGTAACTAATAGAAGGATGAAATGGAAGCACAACAAGGTTATTAATGATATTTCTAGCATCAGAATGTGTTCTTAGATGCTACAATGAGAACTTGCAAACAGCGTTATTAATGACTACGGGAGGAAATTCTCGGTTAAGGGCAACAGATCTTAAATAATTGAATTCATTAGCAAGAAGAGATTCTGAGGAACAGGCTTAGAAAGCTCGAAATAATTGATTTAATTCTGGCTTTAGGTCTTAGCAACATGGTTCGATATATGTATGCTTTGTGAAAGTTGTGTAATTGAAATTTAATTAAATGTAAAGCGTTGCTGAGCGCAAGGCAACTTCTTAAAATTGCCAAAGAACTCTTCAGAAGTTTTTTGATAAAGAATTGCTTAATATAACATAATGATTCTACGGAAGGGAGGCCCACTCGAAAAGAAAGTCATCGAGAGGTGCTCAGAAAGATTTTAGGCGCTTATTTAAGAAATACAAACATTTCTAAATTGAGATTGCATTTTCGAGGATGTAACACAGAAACCACCGGTTGTAAAGGTAAATATTGCTGTTGTGTAGAATGCAGTTAACGGTGAACCGCGAAGAAGCATAATTTAGCTTTAAGCTTTTCTTCGAGAACTTGTGTCAGGATTCTTCAAAATTTAATATTCTGTTGGTGTAGAATTCAACTGAAACGAGCTGTTGTTGTATGGGCAATGAAAATAGGTATAAGGAATAATTTTCTCAAAAGCGAATTTTATCAAAAAATATGTCATGTGCTATTTATATAATTTTCAATTACATGCTATAAAACTCTAATATATTCTCGAGGAACTTTTTAATCATTTTTAGAAACCAAAAATATATACCATGAATATTGTATAGCAATGAGCTTTGTACTCGGTACATTCCTATTTCACATTTTGCCAGGAGAATGACACCGTAAGCACACAGCATCACACGCAAACGATCACTACATTCAACCACGACAAAACCGCAGAGCTAAGGCTGGCTAACTGCCAAATACAGTGCATTTACGCATTTAGTCACAGCGCTCTGACAGAGGAGCAAAAGAAGTTACTTAACAAAAGAAATACATTAATTATTACATCTTAGGAAATTTAACAACCAACATAACTGACAACGAAGCAAGTAAATTTTGTTAAGTAACATTCATGATTCTCATAAGTAAAAATAAATTAACATAGAAAGACAACTAACGAATGTTGCAGATTTGCCGAATCATTATGATTTTAATAACCTGCAATATTCTGTATCATAATATTTTTCATACTTGCCTTTCACTAACATAATTAGGGCATTTTTTTCCAAACATTATGCTGCCGTAAGATTGATTTTAATAAACGTTGTGTTACGTGTACTTACAGTAACACACTTTGCATTTAATTTTAATAAAATATGACATTTAATCAGATGTTGCCGTAAAAATAAAACTTTAAAAAATAAAAAGTAAAAATCTGAAAGGTTTCAGAATTTAAATTACTCCCAAAAGAGCGTTTTTTTAAACATTTTCCTGTGTTACCTTTATTTATTAAACATCATGTTCTTCGCACTTAAAACATAAAATTCAATTCAACAGCAATATCGCAAAATAATTTTTAAATTAGCACATCTTTAGAATTTCCGATACACAGTCTCACGGACTGAAGATAAAAATGCTTTGTCTGCACAGCGTTGCCATTGCTCGTTTCGAAATCCTCGAGTTTGTCAATCAAAAATTCGTAAAGTTTTAGAAAATATGAAACTGATAATAAAACAAATTCCAAATTTCAAATTTGGTCTTCCAGATGCTCATATTTGGGAGGAAACGTTCAATATTCAAAATTGGATGGCTTAGTTACCATTGTTTTATCACAATGCGAGAAACGTACATACATTGATGCAGATTCTTCATTATTTAATTTCTTTAAATATAATGCAGCACTCTAGTATTGTGTGGCAACAGTTTAAGTGAAAAACGCTTTTAGTGAATCAACGCAAAACGTCAAAACGAAATTAATAGTCCTTCTTGTCTAATAGCCTTCTGGTTTCTAACAGTCTTAATCGCCCCTTTGGACTAATAAATATTTATACATCTCTAAAAAACAAGATCTAAGTATTGCAAATAGGATATCACAGATGAAATGCTGATTTAATTTCAAACTTTTATACCAGTACAACCTTATCAAATTAATAGAAATGCATTGCATAAAATTGGAAGTTTAATATGCGAGTATAAATCGGAATATTATACGACCTATACACCAATTATATTTGAAGGTTTAAACAGAATATTAGCGACATAAATAGCGCAACGTGCATGAATGTTTCAGTTCAAATTAGACTTCATAGATTTTAGTTGAAATACCTACTTATTATTTAAAATACAACTACCAATCTGAATTCATATTTCAATTAATTTGTCTCTAGCGGATTACAGATATCGCTGAACCAATGGTTTTCAATTACAAATAGCGTGCAATATGCGTCGTCTACCATATATAGAATTAATAATGAATGATAAAATGAGATATCTATTTCATGCATTCACATCCACATGGTTTGAATCGAAATCTTGTCCTTTAGATACCTATTTCCTCAACTCAGATTTATAGACATTTAGAGCCATAAAATACTTAAGTGTATATAATATATTTTATAAGCAATAAAGTGCAATAAAACAATATAAGTAATAAAGCAATGTGATAATAAAAACAATTTTAGAAGTAGTGACTAGCAGGAATTTTGCTGGCGTAGAAGTACTGATCAATAATGAATAGGAAATTGGAGGCGAACGCTGAGTAAATCTTCATTTTTTATTTCAGCTTGTTGTGAATACAATGAAGTTGGCTTATGAAATGTGCCTATACCGAAAAACTTCCATTTTAGATTTCATTTTCAGTAAAATAGAAGGAGCAGACAGTCAGCAGTGCAGCTAGGCCAAAGCGTTGAAAGCAGGTGCGTTATGTTCGGGATAAAACCTTAATTTAGACCGAGTTAGTTTTGGTTCTCAATGCATTTTGATTGGATAGTTAATACTTCAGTAAAATTTCTATTGGCTGCTCGAGTTTAGTTCCATTTACATCCCCAGAATTATCTAGGAGTCATATGACATGGATTAATCTAGAAACGACGTAATGCAGAGAGAGGTTACAATTTTTAGAATTGAGAAGGGAAATTCATGTTGCTAAGATGTAATACATTAAAAAATACGATGGCTTTGCCCTACGCGAACAGGCAACCTCTAATTCACTTTCCATAATTTCAGGATCTTCCCCCTAGTACTTTCGAGAACTCTCTGGCCTGTTATGTAACCGCTACTTTAAACAGCTCTATGCGCCATTTTTCGTCAGACTGCTGCCTACCATTGCCTGCTATACAAACGCTTTACTTTGTCCCTTAGTCTTTCCTTTGTTAAAAACATTTATGACGTCAAGGTTCTAAATTTAATATTATTTGCATTTAAATAATTATTGGATATATGATCTGGAGATCTTTGTCTAAAGAAAATGAGCTGCCATTTTAATTGAATAAAGATGGGGAGTTTTTAAATTGCAATTCTTCTGTGTTATCCATTCGGCTACCTTTCAATCGCAACGACAACATCCAGACTCTGATTGCTAAGCTTCATCGTTTCCAATGCCCATCGACAGAAAATATCACATATGTATATGTAATAGCATGTATAATTTTATAGCAATAGCATGTATAATTTTATAGCAATATATCTGTAGCAGTAAAGTTACAGTTAATCAAGAAGCAGGTGAATTTCAGCGACATTTGCAAAAATAACCCAGGAAAGCATCATTATCAAAATATCAAATTATTTTCTGTTATTCAGGATTCCCTCCACCAGGGGTCGACTAGTAGCAATCCAGGCGTTCTGTGTAGATCAGTATCTAGACAGACTTGACTTGTGGGAAAAAGTCTTCACAGTGGCTAAAACCATCCTTTTAGTCTTCACAGTGACTAGAATCGAACATCTAAGTTCTAGTCTTCACAGTGACTAGAACCACCGTTTATTCGTTGGTAGGTTCAGGTTTGGCAGGGACCATATACTGTTTGTCTATGCCTTGCTTATGGGGACGCTACATAGTTTGGTATCGAAGGTTGTCTTTGGGGTTAGGATCGCATTGGTCAATACTGGGGACGATCGATGTCTTGCTATGGCCTCGTTCTCTTTGTGGTGGATGTGTTGTCGCCCATTTTTTATTTGCATGCTTTTAACCCAGACTGTGTAAAGCAAAGTGATCTCTTTGGGTTAACGGACATTATGCGTCGTTTGATGGCCTCTAGAGGTTAGAGCGATTAACAGTATAAGGCAGTCTCGAGCATGCCAGGTCCGTGAACCCCTTCCTCCTAGCGCTCTGCTATTCAGAATAAAATGTTTATGTTTTTATTCCACTTAAAATATATACTTTAAATGTATTTAGAAGTTAGAGTACATTAATTTATGTAATAATTTACGCTTACACATTTAACGCGTTCAGGACCAGCGTCGCGTGTACGAGACGCAATGATTCCACTTTTACCAGCCCAGCGTCGCATTAACATAACTTGAAAACGGAGAGATTTTTTGGAATTTTCAAATGCCACTAGATAATGCTAAATGGTAACGGTTTTCACATCAGTTAAGTCATGCAGCTTTTGACCTTCATGCACGAGCATCAGTTTCTGTTCTGTGCTTCTGGTTTTGATAGAGTTATTGGTGTAAACAAACTAGGAATCATATCTAGGAATCATAAAGGCACACCGGCGTGTTTGTTTAGTTTTCCTTAGGAATTTCGTTTCTTCGTTGTTTTCGTTTTTATTCTTTGCGTTTTTTGTTATTAGAGTGTGAGGAAACACATCCACCTTAAAGTTTTTTGTTTTAGTCCAAAAGGGCTTTGTTTCTGAAGGACTATTTTTTTCGTTTTGCGATTTTTGTGTTGGAAACATTAAAAGTCTGAATCCCTTTTCAAACCGCTGCCACAAAATATTACAGCCCTGTATTATATTTAAAGAAATTAAACAACGAAGAATCTGCATAAATGTATGTATATTTCTCCAAATGTGATAAAGCAACGGTACGTAGGCCAATCCAGATTTGAATAACTTACGTTTCCACCCGAATATGCGCATCTGGAAGCCCAAATTTGGAATTTTGAATTTATTTTATTATCTATTTCATAATTTGTAAAACTTTAACGCATTTTTGATGAACAAACTCAAACGATTTAAAAGCTAGAAATGGCAACAATGTACGGGAAAAAATTATCTAAAGCACGCGGAACTGTGCATCAGAAATTCTAAAGATAGACTCATTTTAAAATTATTTTGCGATATTGCTGTTGAACTGAATTTTACGGTTTAAGTGCGAAGAACATGATATTTAATTAATAAAAGTAACACACAAAATGTTAAAAAACATCTCTTTGGACTAATTTAAAATCTGAAACCTTTCAGATTTTTTTTTTTTTTTATTAGTAGAATGTACGAAAACGCTACTAGCTGACTATAGCGGCTGTAACGTCGCCGAACTTCCGTGATGGAAAAACTCAAGTCTGTTGTCCTCTTTTACATTTATTTTGAAACTGAATATAGATTTTCTTAGTTAATTTAATAGTAACTTTACATCATTTCTAATAAAGAGAAAAGATATGAGCTTTCCCAATGTGTGATGCATCTTACTTGCTCTTCATTTGCCCGGCGAAAAAAATCTGCCATTATCCTGTGCCGATTCTCGTTCTGAATTATTCCACCCACAGCAGAATTATTAAATTGGAATTTAATTACCTACAGATAATTATTGCTTAATTTTCTTTTACATTTTGTACTTGTAATTTTATTTTTAGGTGTACAGTATTTGTTTTCATGCTTATAGTAATAATTTTAGTATTTCGCGTGTTTCATTTATTTCTAATAATACATATTAATAACTAGTATATTAAGTACTTAACTTCAAAATTTGAGGTCATTATATTAAAACGCTGATTTTATATATATATATATTTTTTTTTTGTAAAAGTAGGCCTAAGTGCTGAAAATGCTCGAGCCGGTGGCGACGTTCCATTTCCGGGTGTTCGGTGCCGTGGCTGCGCTTTCTCCTTAAGGGGTCGCTGCTACTCAAGGGATTAATAAGTTAAAAATATATTCAAATATACTTTAAATATATATATCTTAGAAATGTATTTGAATACTTATATAGACTTAAAGCATCTAAAGTTAAAAATAAGTTGGAGTCGAAGCAAGGCAATTCGTTAACAATATTAATAATTGCAACCGTGTATAAAGCTGCGTTCAGATGAAGATATAAAAGGCATCAATGTTTTAAGCCGAGTTGCGATGCCAGGTAACCACTCTGTGCTATTTCACAAAATCTTGTTTAGGCCACTTGGCAAAAAGTTCGAAGTTTTCAACTTTATGCCGACTTGGGATAAATGTCGATCATTCAGAGCGAACGCCAGAAAGCTGAATGGGAAAACAAGGCGGGGAAGCTGCAGACACATCCACGCATGCGCAAATTTAGATTCTCTAAGGGCGTACGGCTCAGAACTTGTGTGTCAGGCGTGAACGGAATTCCCGCGTTTTTCTCCCTGTGATTATGCCTCTGTGACATTTGCGTCGCCGCCTGAACTCAGTCTAAGAGGTTAACTAAGCTCTGGTATAAAAGTAAAGAGGAAGCTAACCCGCTTTACAGTTAGTCTTTTTGGAAGGAAAACTAAAAACTTAAAATTGATTAGTATTAAAAGGGAAAAAAAACTTGCAAATTTATCAACCACAAAACGACAAACAAAACTTAAAAGGAAACTGGAACAATAGCGCTGAAAGCTGCTAATGCTAGTAGGTATATAAATATATAAAGAAACATAGTATAAGAGACTAAAAATCAGCGTAGGACAGGTATAAAAATTTGTTTTTAATTTTTACCCTCTTATTGTGTTTCTTTACATATATATATATATATATTCCTTAAATTATACGTTCTTCAAATGTGTATCATCTACATAACAATTGAAACGAATTAATTTATAGTCTAATTTAAAGTTTAAAAAAATTCCTATTCACAATCTTAATAAATTTTGTGTAAATTAAAAATGTATATTTAAATAGATTATATCTTTCATTTAACACAGTTCATTTCTAATTCATCGTTTCAGTATAAATTATTCTTTTAAAGGGAACAAAAAAGCAATATATTTAGAAATAATTCTTGTCTACGATTAAACAGAATTTCAAGGAAAACAAATGATTTACGCTTTTTAAAAAAAGGCGTCAAATTTATTATTCCTGTGAATAAACAAATGTGATATATTAAAAATATCAGCAGCCTTTCATGTTCATAAGTTAGATAGACACTTTGCCAATTAATTTTAAGAGGAGTGTTGTACCTTACCACAAATTGGAAGAGATGCACATTTTCCAACGCTCTCATAACAGAAATGCTAAAATAGCGCCAGGAAACATCTTACCTGCAAAAAAGAAATTAAGTTATTACTTTTTTATTGTATTAAATATAATTAAACTATAAAAGAATATCATATAGAAATCCATGTTTGCAAAATATATTATGCAAATTAGAATTTACTTTCGTGTTCATGCATTTAATACTATATTAAAAACAAAAAATACCGTGTAAAATTTCTTAATTAATTTATCCAGTTCAAAATTATGAACTGTCACCTCCATATTCACACAGTTCAAAATTATAAACATTTCAAAATAAATGTCATAATTCATCGTTTTAGTATAAATTATTCTTTTAAAGGGAACAAAAAAGCAATATATTTAATAATAGTTGTTGTCTACGATTAAACAGAATTTCAAGGAAAATAAATGATTTACGCTTTTTAAAAAAAGGCGCCATATTTAATCATCAAATTTTATATATTATATTTTTTATTATTACTAAAACTGCACTGTACTTTAATTTTTAACCCAAATGGAACGTTAGTCCCGAGTGGGTTATTAGTGTCGAAACAACATTTTGCACTGAATTACTATAAACGGAGTATCACTTTTCAAATTTTTGCCACTAAATATTATCGCCCTGTATTATACTTAAATAAATGAAATAATAAAGTATCTGCATGAATGCATGCATGTTTCGCGAAATGCGAAAATACAACGGTACTAGAGCATCTAATTCTGAATAGCGTAGTCCTCCACCCGAACATGGACACCTGGAAACACGAATTTTGAATTTGTTTTATTATCTAATCCCTATTTTGCAAAACTATAACTAATTTTTGATTAATAAACCCAACTATTTCAAAGCGAGCAGTGGCAACACGGTAGGCAATAAAATCTGTTCATCTCCAGCGGATGTGACCGTATATCGGAATTTCTTAAAGATACGCTGTTTTTAAATAGTTTGTAACTTTGACGTTGAATCGAATTTCATGTGGCGTAAGCGCAAACAATGTTAAATTCAAAAAATAAAGTAAATGCAGTAAACGTTAAAAATAAAAAGACAAAAAAAAAGTTTAATAAAGCCGTCTTAGTGAGAAAAGTGAACTTTGTTACGATTAACCGAGAAAAGTATGGAAAAAATAGAAAATTGTATGCCAACACTTAACGTTGCCCACCAGCGGCCGAGCGTCAAAAGCCGCTGAACACTGGTAGTTCGGTCCAGGTTTCGAGTCCCGCCGAACGGGCTGGATGCATGGGCGTTTTCGTGGTTTTCCCCATGTGTAACGTGGATACGAGCCAGTTTCCCTTAAAATGACCTCCACGGGGCATCCCTCCCTTTCCGTGTAGTGCCTTAGGGCGGAACACGTAATATAAAAAAAAAAAAACACTTAACGTTGCATCGAGAATTTTAAACATTTTACTGATATGCTGCTTTTGAAATATTTGTAATTTTGCTGTTGAGTTGCATGTAGCGGAAGTGCGAGAAAAATGATGCCTAATAATGAAGCTAAAAAGACAAAAAGAAAAGTTGGTTTATTAGAATGAATATAGCAACAGATTGGTGGGCTGCGAGCTCAGCGAGAACGTATAAAATCTTAATAAACCATTTTGGGCGACCGTTAAAATCTAAACCTTTTCAGATTTTTTTTTTAAATTATAGTATTTGGATTTATAGAAACCACAAAATTCGCAATGAAGAAAAAAAAGGTAAGAGATTTTAGAACAGCGGATTTTGACCGAGTTCAAAGAATATCACAGTTTGTTTCAGACACATACATTTTCTCTAAAGAAAGAGCAATTATCGTTTGGTTAAACATTTTATTTACTGTAGCCATCAAAGAACAGTAAAAACATTAAGCATAATCAAACCCAATTTAACTGAATTTCAAAATTCCTATGACCTATCGGTTTTCTATTATTTCCTTACATTCTTTCGCCTTTTATTCATCTTACCGTAACAATGACTGAAAGTTCATTTCTAAAGATAATAATTCCTTAATACCAATAATTTATCACACTGAAGATTAATTTTGTGTATAGAAGGTACTTTATGAAATTAAATAACTTATTTTATGACAGACACCATACAAAACGTACTTAAAATAGCTAATTCTTTGGCGAATATTTTCACGCCTCTTGGCATTAAATAGGATAATTTGGGTATCAAGCCTTCAGAAAAAGCGAGCTTTTCTCTCTAAAATTACAACATGCCAAGTAAGTGAAGAATGATAAAAGGCAAGAAACTCTGCAAAACAAGGAAATAATAAAAATAAATGCTTCCATTGCATTAAATACACAGAAATGTTCGTCGATCTGTTTCATCTGTCATAGGGACAACCACGAATGAAATATAACGCCAATCTTTAATGAATTATCAGGCGGATAATTTGTTTCTCGCCAATGCATCGCCAACTCCTGTAATTAGGCGGGACTTTTTTTACCTTATTGCTTTGAGCTGAATCATTCGAAGGGCTAGAAGTAACGTAAAGCGAAAAATGAAATATAGATGGTTAAGAAATGTAAAAATAGCTTCATTTATTGCGCTACCAGAATATTAATTAATCTTGGGATAAATTAAAAATTTTACTGTACTTTCTCGGAAAAATATCTGCTATAAATAGTATGAATAGTTTGCATTTAGAATTTCATAAAAAATAGTACAAAGCAGAAATTGTTATTTAAACTTACATTCACATTTAGATTAAAGTAATACGCTGAATAACTCTTATTGGAAAAGTTAGACACCAAGAATAATAAAGTTAAACACCAATTAGTTAAATATTAAGTAATGTTTGTAAATTTCGCAGGAATAGTTTCGACGGTTTAAATACAGAACCACCTTCTTTAGGTGCCTCATTTTCATTTTTCGCTTTAACATTTTGCACTTAGGCAGCTGAAGAAGTTGTTCCGTATTTAAACATCGAAACTACTCTTGCAAATTTACGAACATTACGCTGACTCTTGTTGTTTAATTTCCACAATAATTGTATTGATTGCGTGCGTACGGGTTCGTAATTGACTGAATGCACAGGTCCGAAAATACGTTAATAAAATTTGTTTTATCAAAAGAAAGATTACAGAACTCTGCAATTTTCCACAGAAATATTCCTACAAGAGTTCACAGTATCTTACGGTACAATCAGTAGTTACACTTCAAACTACTAAGAAAATTAAACACAACTCGGTGCAATAGGCAACTAAAGAGAAAACTAATCCGATTTCACGCTGAACTAACAACTCGCAGCAAAAGCAACAACTAACTAACAGAGAGGAGATACTCTCTCCGACCTTATATAGTTTTCAACCGGAAGCCAAGATATTTCTTGTACTTTCTGCTTCGAGAAATTACTGGAAAAGCAATATGAGGATCTAATTACGGTTGCAGCTTACAAATTACGGTAACTAGGTCCCCTCATCTCCAGCCTCCCATTAAAAAAGAGAGTATATAAGGTATTTTCTCCCTCCCGCATGCCTTCGTGGTGTAACGGTAGCACACTCGACGCGTATACGAGAGGTTCAGGTTTCGAGTTCCGGCGAAGGCACTGCACATTTTTCACGTCCCTTACTCCGGAAATCCTAGTAACTCTACAAATTGGGACCAAAAACGAATAATAATTCATCAATGATTATGCCATGGTGCTTCTCTGTTCACCAAAAGATAGCTTCGCTCAAGGTCAGTAGAGAGACAATGTTATACTCATTCAATGTCAAACCTTTCCCTTTCCGATGCTGGAAATCGTGACGTATTTTATCTATCTGTTCAGATTAACGAGTCGAGGACGTCGACGTCATCACGCTGGTTGACCTTGGTCGAGAAGAACAAACCTTGAAGTATCGTAATTTAGGTTTCATTGTGTCTAAGTATGTTCTCTTAACAGTGCGATGTGTTCGAAAGCCGACTAGTCTTCTACTGGTCGACTGCATGACTACATGTATGAAGCGTTCATACTACCTGTAGTCCTGCAGTCAGTTGTGAATGTTAGAACAGATGCGAATGACATCCCAGCATTTTAAATTTGCAATACGATTCCAGTTCTTTTCTGAACCTGTGGCTTTTAACAGTTTTGACTGCTAAAAGACAATTCAAATTTTCTTAGACTGCACCCTACGAACTCGATTTTGCAACATCAAGATCACTTATATATCATTCCAGTGGTTTGGCTTTATTAAGAATTTAAACGCTGGAGACTTTGAAGTCTTTGTCATGGCGTTTGTAGTTTATTCGAATACTACCTCACACAGCTTTGATCATTAACGCTATTTCCCATTAGCTTTTAAAAGCCTTGCCTTTCCCTGCAACATATGCATGGAAGTTCATCACACGAATGGAAGTTAATAATTATGGATTATGTGCAAATAGAAGTAGTAGTTTCGTATGCAGATCACGTATGTGTATTGATACGTTCAAGCATGTGCTGAATTCCCTGTTGCTTACCTTAACTATATCCTCGAGAGCAATTTTAATACATTAGTAACTATTCCAGGTTAAAGGAGGTGGGTAAATGAAACATGAAACGAGAGAGATGCGAAACGTATGAGGTAGATAACTCTTTTGAATGAAAAAAATGAAATAAAAATCATTAATTAAAGACGTTTTCTCATGCATTTCTAAAGCTTCAAAGAAATTTATCAAAACAGAAGGTGTTTCCTGCATAACAAGCAGAAGAAAGCTTAAATAATAATCATGAGACAAACAACAATTGTTCATGGGAATTTGATTAAATTTTAAATTTTTAAAGTGAATGAATCACATACTATGAAAAGAAATTTAAAAGGATTCTTACGTTGGCTGTTATACATTCATTTGAATGAAAATAATTCTTAATTTCCTCAGAACTCAACGTTGTATAGGGCTATTAGGGCAGAATCACAAAATTCCAAACTGAACAAGAAATAGCTTTGAAAGAAATGAACAGATAGAGAATAAAGACGATTTTAATTGTTCAGAAACGAAAAATTATCGCCTTGTTGCCACATATTCTTTTGTTTATTGGAATATTATCTATTACCTTTTTTAAATATGTAACCCAATGTAAATTCTGTGTTACGACGTGAGAAAAATTAAATAAATAAACTATGCAATTCCAGTAAAAGAGATTTCAGTTTCGATTTGGAATTCAGTTTTTATAATCTGAAATATTCAATGATTTAGAACCAATATCAAATTTTTCTATACATTCTAAAGCTCAAAAGACGTAAGCTGCCCAACCGGTATAAGGGTTAGCATGGCTGACTGCCGTGCCGAAGGACCCGGGATCAAATCCCGGAGAAGGCATAGATGTTTGTAAATGTATAGTATCTGTGCGGTATGAGGACACTCTAAATATGCGGCGACAGGCCTGTCGTGGGTTTGGCGGAAAAAAACCACGAAAAGAAGAAGGGAAGAGTAGTAGGAAACCCTCGGACCCGTCCTCCCGGTGCGCTCGCCATCTAAACTGGGGCGGAACAGAGCGAATCGCGCTGTCACCTATCAGGTGTTCAAGGCTGTTGCCAACGACAGGCGTATATTGAGCTCCTTGCGACTAGAAATTTTGTCGGCTTGGGCTGATGTCACTCTCAGACAAGTGAGCATAAATAACAACAACAAAAAGCATAATCATATTATTTCACTATCTTTTATTAGCCCAAAAGATAGTATCATTCAGGAAATAATATTTTGCGTCAAATCAGTGTAAATGCGACATTTCACTTTTCATTGGAATGTGTTCTAATTAGGCAAAATATAAGATATCTATGTGTCAAATCGAATCCTTTTACCTGTGGATTAAGAATCTAAAAGGCAATAGATGCGGTTGTTAAGAATATTCGCTTCGTACTTTTGAATCGGATTGATATAAATAATAAAAGTGCATTTAATTCACGATCTATCTAATTAAAAACAGTAAAGTTTTTCATAAAATGACGCTATATATATTTTAACCCAAAGGGACATTAGCACAGAAGGGCTATTGGCCTCGAAACGGCATTCTGAGTTGAAACATTATAAACGGCTGTATCACTTCTGAAATTGTTGTCACCAAATATTATTGCCCCGAATTATATTTAAAGATATTAAAAAATGAGGTATCTGTATGAATGTATGTATGCTTCTCGCATTGTAAAAAAACAGCTATACCGAGAGCCATCCAATTTTGAATAACGTAGCCCTTCACACGAATATGGGCACTTGGAGGTCAGAATCCTGAATTTCGAATTGTTTTATTATCAGTTTCATATTTTTTAAACTTTAAACGAATTTTTGATTGAGAAACTCAACAATTTAACGATTTCAGAGCAAGCAGTGGCAACATTATAGGGAATAAACATTTTTATTTCCCGCTCGAGAGGCTGTTTGTAGGAAAATCTAAAGATATGCTGTTTTTAAATACTTTTAGAAGAATGTGGCGTTAGTCCTAATGCTCCCGAACTATACATGTGTCTATAAATGAAGGAAATACTCCATTGGGCATACTATAAAGTATGAAAACTTTCAGATATTTTATTATTTGTTTCATATTTTGTAAACCTTTAATAAATTTGTGATAAACAATCTCAAAGATTTGAAAGTGAGCGGTGGAAACATTACGGAATAAAACATTTTTATCTCCAGCGCCAGACCATCTCTCGGAATGTTAAAGATCGGTTGCGTTTAAATATTTTGTGATTTGATGATGAATCGAATTTTATGTGGCGTAAGTGAGAAGAACGTGTTATTTAATAAAGTAAACACATAAAACGTTAATAACACAGAGAAAGAGAAAAGAAGCCAGCAATTTTTACTATTTTTGTAAATCTTTTATTTGTTTTACTAAGAAAATTAAAAATTTATATGATAAAATGAAACAAAAATAATAATAATGTGTGCCAAGACTTGATATTGCATCGGGAATAATAAACGTATGCTGCTCGGAAAGCTTTTGTGGTTTTCCTATGGAAATATAAGTGGCGTAAGTGCGAAGAAAATGGTGCTTAATAATAAGTTAAAAAGTTAAAAAAAAGAAAATTGTTAGCAGACTGTTAGACTGCGAGCCAATTCTCATTGAAAATCCTTCCGAAATCCTTTTGAGAGACCATTAAAATCTGAAACCTTACAGTTATTTTTAATCGTTTGCTTTAACAAACTCATTTCCGATTTTGATTATTTATACTTTATCTACTGTTGACATGTTTTTTTGGTTAGAATATTTAAATTCCATGACTGTAGTCTGTATGTATGAAAGATTATACTGTTTCTGTTGGCAACAAGAATTTAATCTTAACCGGATCAAGCGACAAGTGTCTTATGATATACATACGAGTACCATGCCGTTTGCCCATAGAATACTATTCACATTCGTGTTTCCTTGTTTTGAATTGCGTGCATAACACGTTACTAACCCGAAAATTGCTTCTTACCATACATTCCTGTATTAATCAATCAACTCTAATTTTGAGTCTAGTCACGCAGCTTGAGTTTAGCAATTTTGGTCACAAGGCATGTTTCACATGCAGATCCTATTTTCTTAAGTTCTATAAATTTAGCAGGAAGGAAGAAGATGGGAAAAAACAGGGATACCAGAAATTTTTATATACAAGAATAACATGCGATTATTTAAATAAAAAGCTATTCCATGATTTGTAAATAGAAATATTTCTTATATATTGCATTTAATACAGAATACGCTTTTGACTTACGTATATGTGCAGCGCAATTAAACGTTTTCAAACTCTAATCGAAACAAGTTATACCTTAATTTTGCAGTGGAAATACTTTCGTTTAGGCATACACTGTTATTAACAAAAAGGATATTTACATCATAATAAGAGAGAGATCGGTATTATTTATTTGACTATGCCAAAACATTCGAGGGCTATCTGCCTAAACAGAGGGATGCCTCCGTGGAGGATATTGTAAGGGAAATTCGCTTGGATACACGTTACACACTGGGTAAACCACGAAAATGCCCATGCAGACACTATTTTTGCCGGGAATGGAACCCGGAAAACATTATGTACAAGTGGACATCAGTATAACCACTGGGGAAGGAGTTTCAAAAATGGGCCAATGCATTTCTATTGCTCTTGTGACCCCGAAGCTTTGAAATTGTACATATGAACGCATGTTGTCGTTTACGTTTTATTTTGAATTTGTTTCTCAGTTATAAATTGATTGTGTGTAAATGCTGTTATCATTTTAGTAGAAAATCTCGTAGTGCTTTCATTTTATCAGTTTATTTAATTGTTAACATTTCACTTTCGCGAAACTTATCACACACTGATATTCGGATTATAGTTCATGGCATTTTATCGATCTTCAGATGGAGAAAATGACTCAAGCTAGAATTAGCCGCAATAATTAAGCATTTACTAACACCTGTCGTTTAAGAGAATTCAAGCTTACAATTTTTTATTGAGCTGAGAATGACTGGAATTGTTACAATGAAAATGGTATTTTCTTATCTCAGAGTTTTCATTGCTTTGATTTCGAAAGCGTAGGATTCAAAATGCATCTTGTCAGCTATCTGATTATACCTATTATTAGCATTAGAAGGTATATATAAATAAATTTAATATATTCATTGCGAATAATATAAATTCATTCTCTTTGAAGGGCATTTCGCGTGCAGGCAATCCATTTGAGGGTGAACAGTTTTTAATGAGAAATTAAACACACTAAATGCGTAGAAAAACAAATTAGGAAAATTTACTCAACAAAACTGAGCATTGGCTATTGTTATTGAACATCTTTTTCATACAGAGCGATATAGAAAATCTTAAGACTTCCACTGTTTACATATATAATAATGCTTATATTTGATCTAATTTCGCACTGAAATTTTTACAAGAAATTCACTATGCTATAATTATTTTGCAAGAAGACTGTGTGGGGAAATATTTTCAACCATCTTGCTGAAAGTGCGGAAAAGGTTATGTGAAATGACAAAATATTGCTGGAAGTCCAGTAGTGCATTCCAGAAGCCACTTTCTTAGTGACGATACAGATGTGCACTTACGATATATGCACTTGGGAATGGAACCGAAGGTAAAGAGTGAGAATAAAATACATTATGTTGCAGAAAATAAAAGAAACAACCAAAATGTTCAGTACCCAGGTACATTCGTCAACATACTTCTTTCCCCACTTTGTCCATAGTGCTAACTCTGATATTATGTATGGCAATTTCTGATGTCTTTCAATAACGTTTCCAGCTTCTAACACGCTTCTAAAGGAGAAAAATTATGCCCTTCACGTGAGATGTCCAGACGGTATAGTAGTTAGTGACGCTGACTGCCCGGGTTCGAATCTCGATGTTAGTAAGCGTCTAGTGTCTCTGCAGCAAGAGGACACTCAAAATAGATGGTGAGCACAAATCCATTCGGAAGAGTGGTGGTAGAAGAAGAGGGCTGGAAAACCATTAGACCGACACCATCATTCTTTGAAAATTCCCTCCGGGGCGGAAGCTCAGCAGTTAACGAAGTTCTTGATACCTGTTATGCTTAGATAGATACACAAGTGACTCCAGTGCTTTAATCCGTTTATATTCTTATGTGAGGCTTAGGGAACACGGATTATCAATTTCTTAAAACGGTGATCACTGCGTTTGGTATTTCCAGCTTGAAATAAGAATGATCGCTTCTCCAGAGGCAAATACAAAGTTACCAAGTAACAAGATTTGCAGATGTTTTCCGTTATAAGAGGGGGAAGAATTTCAGAATTTCATTAAAGGAAAATTATGCGTATAAATAAAATCTTATTCATTAAGTAATGCAAACTTTAAGGTTCCTCTTAGAAAGGACTAGCAAAAAGATTCTGAGAAAGAACTACGTAAATAAATCACATTATTGGCAACATAAGTGAAAAGAATTCTTGTGAGGAAAAACACATCAGATTTTTAAATTTAAAATTTTATAAAATTACAAAACAATTTACATAAGGTTTCTGAAAATACATCTGAAATGAGATCTGGGAATATAACAATTAAATTAAACTTTACCAATTGCTTATTCAACTATCAAACCTCTATTATTAACTTTTTTAAAAGCCAAATATACAGGGTGTTTATAAAGTCCCGTACCCATTTTGATGTTTAATAACTCATAAAATAATAAAAATAGATTAAAATTAATAACATAAATGGTTAGATAGACACAAAAAGTTTCATGACCCTTGTCAATAAACATCCACGTGTTCCCCCTTCGTCGCACGGAGAATATCAAGTCGATATTCAATTTCACGCCAGGTACCGACAAGCATGTCGGCATCCACAGAGGCTATTGCGGTTAACGGAATAGCCTAAATTCGAACATTGATCATCGAACATTGAACACTGGTAATCGAACATCGGTAATTGAACATTGGTCGAACATTGGTAATCGAATTCTGGCGTTTAGGTCATCAATGTTCGACACTCTCCTTCTGTAAACGTTGTCCTTTACATCACATACAAAAGTACTAGAACAAATACATAAAAAGTAAACATAATATTGCAATAGTTGCCAAAAACAAAAGAGAGAAAAATGCAATTAATAAGCAGACGATATTTAGAAAAGTACAGATATTTAGACTGGAAAATGAAGTTATCTGAAATTAACCACACGCGCAGACGATATTTACAAAAGTAAAGATATTCAAACCTGAAAAGGAAAATATATAAGTTATTCCATCAATAAATGCCATAAGTTGGTTTATATCTTCATTATTTTATGAGTTATTAAACATCAAAATGGGGCCGGGACTTTATAAACATCCTGTATTTTAAAAAAGTTCACGCACTTTCATATTTAACATTCAGTATTGTTATTTATAATATTTTGAACGAAGGAGAAAAATGAAAATCCTTTCTATTCCAATTTATTGACCAATCAAAAATTATCATGAACTAGTAGCTTGTGCGGCCAGCCATCTAAAAGAGTAATTTTTAAAAGAGAAAAAAAAATAAATAATAATTTTAATGATCTCAGTATACTTGAGTTCAAGGCTTAAGCAATTAATTAATAGGAATAGAAGTTAAGAACTGCGTTTCTTTGTTTTTAAATCACTTTGTTAATCAGTAGCGCACAGATTACATAAATGTGACACTGACTTTGGGCAAACATGGCACCGATACCTCGCATGTTTTTTCTGAAGATACTGTTACGAATTTTATATAATGTAAATACTTTTAGTGAAATTATGTTTCAAATTATAGTGCTTCTTGTATAATATAATATGAAATCCGGGAAGAGACAAAGGTCCGCCGCCAAAATAAGAATACAGGCGCAAGTTTAACACTGAGTGAATGGCTAGCTCGCTAAATTGGCGAGATATCGCCAAGCTGACGATTGTTTTGGTCACTAATTTTTATAACCAAATTTCGCGAGAAATCGCCAAAAATTGCCAAACTTGGTGACCATTTGATGACATTTTTGTCGTGTCCCTGTACAACTATAACTGCTATTGAATAACTGAACCTGATCGCTATATGTAACTGTAACCGTATCCGGCCCTCATATGCCTTCCAGTAATTTCGAAAAAATAGAAAGTACTAGAAATTTCTCGGCGGCCAGGAGCAAACTATATTAGACTGAAGGGAGCATCAGCTCTCAGTTTTTCTCAGTTGTTTAGTTCAAGGTGAGTTCGGAATTTTGAGAGATCTTCTTAGGAGCTTCGCCTTTTATATGCTCTTTGCATTGAGCTCTGATTAACAGCTTAGAGGTTTTTATTTTTGTTCAGTTTTCCTAACCAAAGTAAGAAAATTTAAAGAATTAAAAATAATTCAATGGGACTAAAGATTTAAAATAGGAAATATGATAATTAAGTAAACGTAATCTTCAACTGATCTGAAAACGGCAGTTTAGCTCAGTGGTTTACAAAGTGCTTATTGTGGACTTGCAGGGGTCCATATGACTGCTCAAGGTACCCTGTGACAAAATAAAATAAATTTAGGGATGCGTGGATAATGTCGGAGGGGAATCTGCGAGTATTGTGATATAAAAGAAGATAACTGTGACCATTTCCACTATTATTAAAGTTAAAATAAATATTGTTGCGTCCGTAGGGGTTCGTAATGGATTGAATGCACAAATCGATAAAAAAGTTAATAAAATTTATTCTTATCCCAAGAAGTAAAACGAAATGCTGAAATTTTCTCAGAGATATTCGTACAACTTCACAATATCTCACAGATGTTATATTTTAAACTACTGAAATGTTGAATAGAACTCAATTCAAAACACAGAGAAATCTAATCCGATCTCATCGCGAATTCGCTGCAGTCAATAATGGCACTAAGTAAACAACTAAATTGTCATGTTTTCCTCCAGCTTTTATAAGCTTTTTAATCATGCGCGAGAATATTCTGGTAACTTTTATTCCTCGAGTTTTCTGGAAAGCAAAAGAAATTAGGAGATATCTATTTATTAAATGCGCGTGCTGCTGTATTTTAATTCTCCGGCGTAGCTCCCTCTTCAAATAAGTCTCAGTCTCGTGCTGCATTGTTCGAGGATATAAAAAAATTTTAGTTAACAATTCTACTAAAAATAGCTAAATAAATACAAGATTAGTAATAATATCAAGTAAATAAATTGGAAGCAATTTTTTTGTAATGAGTAAAATAAAAAAACTTGTTTTGTTCTTTTTACATACAACAATATGAGTCAGAAAAAGAAAACAACTAATGTTTATATAGTGTCGAACATTTAAAATAATGGTTTTATTCTATTACCATTATAAAGTGCTTTACCTATGTTCCGTCTACTCATTAAACTGTGCCAAATGAATCAATGAAGCTTCAGGAACATTTGACAACAGCCCTTAAAAAGAAGACAAAAACGATATAGAATCAATTTCTTTTTAAAACAGTCAAATAAATATATTTAAAAACTCTGTCATTGCGACAACATCTGATCGTGCCTTCTGTTCAAGGAAACATTTCCAAACAAATAAATTTTGCTTAAACAATATTTGACAAAATCCGTTAAAAAGAAGTAAAAAAAGTATGAATTTAATTTCTTTTTAAAACTGTCAAATAAAATATTTGAATAGTCCGTCATTGCGACATCTGGTCGTGCCTTCTATTCAAGAAAACTTTGTCAAACAAATCAGTGTTGCTTAAGGAAAAACTGACAAAATCCCTTAAAAAAGAAATCCAAAAAGTTATAGATTTAATTTCTTTTTAAAAGTGTCAAATAAATGTATTTGAAAACTTCGTCATTGCGACAACAGCTGATCATGCCTTCTATTCAAGAAAACTTTGTCAAATAAATGGATGAAATTTTGGAACATTTGACAAAGGCCCTTAAAAAGGATGCAGAACAGATATAGATTTAACTTCATAAAACAATAAAAAAAAAGTTTTAAACTACCGTCACTGAGACAACTTCTGATGGGGCCTTTTATTCCGAATAAAATTTTGTCAGTCGAATCACGGAGGAACATTTGAGAAAAGCCCTTGGAAAAAAAGATAATAAAGATTAAACAAGTTTTTAAAAAAGTTAAAGAGAAATATTTGAAAATATCATCATTGCGATAACATCTGACCGAGATGACGATAGAGTGGATGCTTTTTATAGCATTTCTCTACTGATTGTAAAGAAGTAAAGCCGCACACTATTGGTGAGGAACTTAGTCTACCAGCTGTAAATGAGGTAATACTCACCGAGCTGCATAAAACAGCTTTCGATACTATAAGAAGAATTCCACTTATTATATAGCACAAAGAAAGATTAGCAAAATGGCTCAGTGCCTAGACAACTCTTCGTGTGATTTCATAAAAGCATTTAAATTCTCAAGTCAGCTTGACGTGTGAATTTTGCAACGAAACGCAGCTTTAATTCTAGCTTAGGTGAGATTTATGAAATAACAAACATTTCCCAAAAAGTATTATTTCTAGAATGTTTAAAAACTTATACGAAAATGTGAAACAATACGTAATGAATTAAACAGAATTTTGTTTGTAAAAGCTCCAACTTTGAGTAATATTCTCTCCGTTCCTACTGACGCTGTTCTGGAAGGCCGACACAGAGGCTTACGGGCATACTTAAAACAAGATGTATCGAATGTATTATTTATACATAGTGGCATTCATCGATAACATTTAGCCGCCAAAATTCTTAATAAACGCTTGCATGGCTCAATAGATTTAGTCATTAGAGCATTTAATACAATCAAAAGATATCAATCCTTAAATGAGAGATTATTTGTTCAACTTCGGAAAATGGTGAAGATTATTATCATCTACTACTTAACACGGAATCTTCCTTGATTTTATATGAAAGTGAATGACTGGATCGATTTCGTACGTTATGTACTCAGAAATTAAAGACTCTTTTACTTCCTTGTACGAAGTAAAAGGAAGTACTGTAATCACGAAAAATTTCGGGTAATATATTTCAACGGAAATATCTATTTTGACCACTATCGAATGTAATTTAACGATGTTTTAGCGTAATATCTAAACCTAAGGACAGAATAAAGGACTCTTTTTCCCTAAAAAAATTATAAAACTGATTTAAATTGGATTCTGCAGAGATTTTTTCGTAGCGCATGTGCGTACCTACGTACGTATGTATGCATGTATCTCGTATAACTCAAAAACGAGGAACCTCAGAACGTTGAAATTCTGTATATGGCGCTGCTATAACACGTAGATGTGCACCTCGAATTTTAGTTGCTACCCACCGCACCAAACGGATATAAATATGTGTACATATATATCCACTCTGTTACTCGGCTCAGTGAGCTCGGTTTCTTGATTCTTATTAGTTTGTAAATTGTGCATTTTTTGCTTTAAAAATGATTGAATTATGTTGTTCTTATCTTTCGGTTAATATTTTTATGCCGTTAGTTAACCTGTATGCAATAATTGTAGAATTATCAACAGTTTAAAAGACATTTAACTGCGACTAAGCCTAATTTTTGGTTATGATAGCGGACATATTTGAAGCTTAGCAGAATAGTGAATTTTTTGCCAATCTTGAGAAACTTCGCAAGAATAAAGTAACATCTTCTTTTATTATTGCAAATTAAATTATGCTCGATTCATTCTGGAATTATCATTTAAGTTATTAGCTGATTTTTGCGCACAAATCGTAATTTTAATTGTAAAAATTGTCTTTTTTAAGTGTTTTAACTGTACTTGGTATTTTACGTTTTTCTATATCTTTCAATTTTCAATGAAAATATTTTGAACTTTTATGTATTTTTGTCTTACCGCGAAGTGAGAACTGAATTAATTAGTAGAGCATGCACACTAGGTAAGCGGCGCCGAATCGTCTGGGAAGAATTGTACCTTTTTTATTTATTTAATTTCTTTTACCCGTCGTTTTAGATTTATTTTTGTATTTGAATAGACCTTGCAGTAATTCTTTAGCATGCTATAATGTTTGCTCACTCTGAGTTATAAATAATAAATGAGATTTAATGCTGTTAAGTGAACCTAGCGCAGAACTGCATCTATGATAAATAAATATAGTGAATTTTAAGGAGCGCATTTATTCTCTTGTGGTTTATGCGCTATCGACGAAGTAGTTTTAATTCAAAATTCGTTAACTGTAAATTCAATATGTTTGAAAGAAATGCAGGAAAATTGCGTATAATTTAATATTCCATATAAAGAAGTCATGTGGTGTACACATCAATTTTTTTTGGTTCAGTTTAATTAATGCAAAAAATGACATAGCTTACGTTGTAGGATTTATTTTATCAACTTGCCATTTATTTTAAGTTTAAGCAGCTTTGATATAGCTCTTGCTCTCAACTCACACTTTCTTGTCAGAATGCAAACGGAGTAGCACGAGTGTATTCAAATGAGGTAGAAAGAAGTTTGTAATATGCTAGCTAAAACTGAGTTCTTTAAATGCTAGAATACTGAAGAACTATGTAGTGACTACTCCCGGAGTTCTTGTAGCGTAAGTAACAACTGCAAAGAAGGGTTAAAGTATTGTAATGCAAAATAGATTCAGAAGAGGCCCTTATTGGGCGTACAAGAAGCCTCCACTTGGGCTTTAACTCAAAGTAGAAAATATAAAACTAACTACTGTTAAATAGAACTAATCAACCGAAGCGAAACAGAATCAAGCTCACGCAGTTGGCCATTAACTGTAAGAATCACCGGCGTAAGATAACGAGTATGTCGTAAGTACCGCCATAGAATAGCAAGCTTGAACTGATAGCAACAACGTGGCGGAAAGGCAGAACATGTTCTCCTACAGAAGGAACTCAGACCTTAGCTTAAATACTAATTTCCACCGTATTTGCATAAAGCATAAAACTGAACACTCATAGGAAAACGTAGGTTGAAACATGAGAGCATACCTGTGTCTTAAACCCTTAACTGCCGCGGAAAACGTGCAAGATTCGCTCCCCACCAATGCCACCAATTTTTGCACAGATGCGCGTAGCTATGCGATGTAGTAGGGGAAAATAAGTGCAAGTTTTGCTGTCTAAAACCTGTTTACTTTCCCAAAATAAAGAATAAACGAAAAAATGAAAGTATAAAACTTAGAGTAAAAGTACAATAAAAAAGATGTAAATGTTTGTATTATAAGAAAGCTACGAAGGTAAGTTGAAAAATAAGTTTCCCCTGTCGACTGTGGTCAGAGTTGTGTATGAAAGTCAAAAAATAGAATGAGACATTAAAGATATGACATACCTTTATTTTTCCACATAGGTACCAAGTACATTGAGACATTTTTCATATCGCTTGATAAGCTTCAAAAAGCCCTCCAGGAAAAAATCAGGGCTTTGCATATGGAAGAAGCGTTGAACGGCTTGTTTCACTTCAGTATTGCTTCCAAAGCGCCTTTCCCCGAGATTTTTCTTCAAAGCCTCAGATGGAAGTCGCTTGGTGAGAGATCAGGACTGTATGGCGGATGGTGTAGGCGCTCCTAACCAAGAGTTGCAATATGGTTTTACGTTGCCGTCGCCGAATGTGGTCTGGCATTGTCATCCAACATCAACGCCAGATGTGAGAAGGTCAGGCCGCTTTTTCCGAATCGCCTCTTTCAGTTTCGACAGGGTGTCACAGTAGCGCGTAGCATTGATGGTTCCAACCTCCAACAAGTCTAGCAACAAAACTCCTTGGGCGTCCCAGAAAACTGTGAGGATCACTTTACCTGCAGAGGGAGTTGTCTTGAACTTCTTTCGGACAGGTGATGACGGATGTTTCCACTCCATAGATGCGGCCTTCGATTCTGGCGGGAAATGGTGGACCCAAGTTTCATCCCCCGTCACAATCCGAAACAGAAAGTCATTGCCATCTTCATGGTAACTCACGAGATGTTCCAGGCTGACCCCCACGCGTTGTTCCTTGTGTGTCGAAGTCAATTGTCGGGGCACCCATCGTGCTGACACTTTTCTGTATCGAAGAATGTCGTGGAGGATGTTTTGAGCTCGCTCATGCGAGATTTCAAGTTCTTCCGCTACTTCATCGATGGTGATACGCCGGTTCGCTCTAATCATGTCATCCACCTTCCTGACATTTGCATCTGTAGTGGCCGTGCGCATCCGTTCAGCTTTCGGTATGTCCTCCACTTGCTGACGTCCATCACTGAATGTGCGACACCATCTCCGCACCATTTGCTTCGACATCACACCTGGCCCATAGACTTCCACGAGGCGGTTATGAATTTCTGTTCCTGATACTCCACGTGCCCATTCATAGCGGATAACCGCTCTCACTTCCTCCTTTGACCACGAATTCAAAACGCACCTTCTCTCCATACCTACCGGGGCTCAAATGAGAGGCTGGTCTCCGCTTTGCGCAGGCACTGCAACAGCGCCATCTGCTTGATTTGCAGCGACCTCTACCCAATGGTGTATCGGTGACTTGCGCGTTTTCCTGCTGTGTCGCCTTTCGCCCATAGCCGTTCAACGCTTCTTCCATATGCAAAACCCTGAATTTTTCTTGGAGGACTTTTTGAAGCTTATCAAGCGATATGACAAATGTCTCAACGTACTCGTAGGATAATAATAAAATAAAGGTATGTCATATCTTTAATGTCTCATTCTATTTTTTGACTTTCATACACAACTCTGATCACAGTCGACAGGGGAAACTTATTTTTCAACTTACCCTCGTATATAATAAAAAAGGCTCCCTCAAAATGGAGTTTCGATCAATCCATTTTTAAACCTTTAAAGTCTAACATCAGGTTCAGTGTTATACCTTGTAAAATCAGTATACCTAAATGGAAAGCGTAAAGGCGGCATAGGCAACTTTTTCATATCAAGTCATACCCAACGCCAAGCTTCTTTCGAAAAATAGTCACAGTCATCTTCCTCTAACGTAACATCATATTCTGAGCTGTCGGATTCTGGAGACGAAGGAAAGTAATCACCTCTTCCACTTTCGTACATATTCGTAAAAAATGCCTACCACAAACAGTAAACGAAAACGGTAGACACGCAATAAAAAATACGTTTTACTCAAATAGATACATGACCAATAACTGGCCAGTCATTACTTGCACCGCTTCAGAAATATCCCCCTTCTCTGAAACAGTATCCTCCTTTGCATACTTTGTCAAGGTCATTGTGGTATTGCATTCCGAAGCTCAATAATTTTACTGGTAGCAACGCAAAGCAAATGATAGCATTTCGGAAGGGCGTATGTATACGCCCAGGACAGTTAACGCGTCGGCTGAGCAAGACGTATATATACGCCTGCGGCAGTTAAGGGGTAAAGTAAAAATAACTATTAGAAAAAAAAGTAAAACCCTAAAATTTACTATTTAGAGGAAGGTGAAATCAGAGCTTATTCTGCTTGCCAGAAACTACGTTGCTAAATTTTGATTCTCTGTGAAGTAGAATTCTGAGGCGTTGAGCTATTCTTGGCATTACGCTTGTGTAAACCGATTTTCGAGTCAAGTCCAGATTCAGCGGTAGTTAACCCGTGAAGCCGTTAGGCTATTAACTTCATTACGTTTTACACTATTGACTACCTTTTGAATTAAGCCGAAAGCGTCGGCTTTTGTAAGTTGGTGCCGTCTATGAACTTTATTTGAGTTCTTTACACTCTACACCTGATTTTATAGTACTTTAAGGACTTGGAGATTGCTCACCCAAACAGCTTTCAAGGTCAAATAAATTTTATGATAACCAAGCGTACGAGACGTTATACCGTGAATAATTTATTTTTCAAATTTAACGAAGCCAATTTGAAGCTACAAGGTGATCAATTAAATTTAATCAATGAATAAAGTGAGATAAAATAAAATCCGAAAGCTTTTAGACTTTATATTTCCACCAAACGCATATTTTTTTCATTTATAGACACATAAACGTTTCGAGAGCATTTCGGCTAAGGCTACGTCGGGCTAAAAATATTTAAAAACAGCACATCTTTAGAAATTCAGATAGACCTTCTTGGGCGTTGGGGACAAAAATGTTTCATTCCCTGCAGTGTTGTCGCTGCTCGATTCGAAACTGTTGAGTTTTTTTAATTACAAATTTCATTAAAAATTTACAAACTAAGAAATAGACAAAAAAATTCCTAATTCCTAATTCGGGCATCCAGGAGCCCATGTTCGGCTGGAGGACTATATATCCAAAATTTGATGACTCTAGGTACCAATGTTTTTTCACAGTACGATAAACATTCGTATATTTGGTTTCTTTAAATATAATACAGAGTCATAACATTTGGTGGCAACAATTTGAAAAATGATGCTTTGCATATAAGTGATTAACGCTAAATGCGGTTTCTAAAATAATAGCCTTTCTGGGTTAACTCTCCTTTGGGCTAATAATATCTGCGTTGATGGCAAATTTTTTTCTATACAAACGAAACTTGGGGAGAGGGGGATGCTCTCAGTTTACAAACATTTCAAACCTGCAAAAACGAGGTGAAGATTTGCTTGCTAATCACTAACCTTTTTTCATTTTGACCTCAGCCAAGGATTTGAAGACATTCTTCAAATCTTTGGCTGATTCGTTTGATTGTTTCCGACTGATTATTATACACTTTTTCAAGTAGACCCATGAACTCAGATGAATCTAAACAGAAGCATCTTACTCAATTCTCTATTAATTAGGAGCTCAAAACAATGTTTGAACAAGGATTTCATAATTTATGGTTAGAAACACACATACGAATTTTATATCCTGCATTATGGGTCTCTGTACTGAAGCTGCTGATTGTTTCTCGTAAGTAGAGTGCAGATTTAGTTCAGTTATGAACCTCATCACGAAAGAAAAGAAAACGACTCGAAATTAATGTTCACAAAGAACTCAGAAACATAAAGCCATAATAATCGTCCCATCAGGTTTTTCAATCTAATTGAAAAAAAAATAATACTATCGTATTATTTCACACTACGCATTATTTATTAATATTAATAAAAATAAATAATACTGTATTATTTAATTCTTTTAATAATTTTATCATATTATTTATTTTTCAACTCCTATTATCCTATTTTCGAAACAACACATATAATTTTAATAAGTGTTAATTTAAATAACAAAATGTTTTATTTATTAGCCCAATAGGGAATTTGCTCAGAAGGGTTATTCATTTCGCCTTGGCATTTTGTGTCGTCCACTATAAAACGACGTTCCAATTCTCAAATTGTTGCCAGCAAATATTAAAGCCCTACGTTACATTTAAACTAATTAGATAATATTGAATCTGCATGAATCTATGTATGTTTCTCGCATTGTGAAAAAACAACGGTAGCTAAAGACATCAAGTTTTGAATAACGTAGTCTTCCACTCGTATATGGGCATCTGGAAGAAGCCCAAATTTGGAATTTGTTTTATTGTTTATCTCGTATTTTGCAAAACTTTAATGAAGTTTTGATTAACAAGTACAAGAGAGCAATGGCAACATTGTACGAAAACACAATTATCTGCAGCGCGCGAGACTGTGTATCAGAAATTCTAAAGATATGGTCTTTTTAATTACTTTATAATATTGCTGTTCAATTGAATTTTACTGTTCAAATATGAAGAACATGATATTTAATATATAAATATAATACAGCAAACGTTAAAAAACATTCCTTTCGGCGTAATATAAAATCTCAAATCTTTCAGATTTTTTTTAATTTTATGTTTACTTCACTGTTTACCTTTCAAGACATCAAGAACAGTTTTGTAATTTTTCTGTTATACAGTATATGTAGTTATTTAAGTTGAGGGTTCTCGGGTTTTTGTTATAAGAAGTGGTCCATGAGCATATTAAGTTCGGGAACCATTGATCTAGTTGAAACTGCAGAAACAACGTGTCCACCATAGTCCGTTTTTACTTTGAGAACTGAGAAATAAAACAACTGAATGGATTCAAAAGTTAAAATATTCTTAATCGAACTACGTATGAGTCCAAATTACATCAATGCAAAAAAAAAATTGCATTATAAATAAACTTGCAAATATGCAATTCAAGTTCACTTGCCAGAACTTTATTTAATTTACTTTTACTTTTGTGCTAGATTTACTTGTTTCATTCGATATCGCTTAAACATCTGAACTCAAAATGATTCTATGATATCACAAATAAATAAAAGAAATCTTACAGCAGAAAAGATTTAACGTGCATGCTTAAATTGTTGTTTTTCTAATACAAAGGAGAAGTATAGAGAATTTTTCATTTATAGTGAAAAATGTAAGATTATTTAGAATCGAAACCATACTCCTAATATTTATTTCTTAACTACATTTTTTCACAAAGCGTATGAACATGACGTATTACCATTAAAACGCTCTCAAGCTTCAATGCTTATGCGAATATGCTCTATTTGAATAAGCGTAAAAGAGAAATTTTTACGAAAGGATTTTTTTCTTTGCTATCAGGTAAAAACATTTGATATTTTTATTCAGTTCCAGGATTTCTCTTTTAATTTATCAAAGCAAAATATTATACACATATAAATTGGTTTTAGTTGACAAAGAAAGTTTTTTAATTTGTAATGGCAACATAATTTGAATGCTTTCAAAAGTATTAAAATTTCCTCATTTTTCTCTATTGATAACGTTAAAAAGTTCCTTTCACAATGAAAATAATGTAAAAATTTTAGCGTTTTCATTACATTATGAAATTTATTTTAAAACGATCAAATTTATAATCCTTATTTGTTTTTGCAAGTTCTACTGGGTTATTAAATACTTTTGCTTGCAGAAATATTTCTGATATAATAGAATATACGAAACACGCAAAAATTGATTTCGTTAATTAAAAACGGGAAAAAATGAAATAAGAATTTCCTTTCAATTATATATCAGTATTCTGAAGCATGTTGAAAGGAGTGATAGAAAATAACCTCTTTGTAATAATTAAATAAAGCATATCCTTATAAACTTGCAGATATATTTCCTAAAATTATAAAAGCTTTTTTTTAGTTCAAAAGGGTTTGACCCTGAGGGACTATTGTTTTCGTTTTGCGATTTTGCGTTGAATCATTCCGAATGTCCCTTTCACTTTTCAAACTGTGGCCACCAAATATTATCGTTCTGTATTATATTTGAAGAACTTAAATAATGAAGAATCTGCATAGGTGTATGTATGTTTCTCGCATTGTGATAAAACAACAATACCTAGAGCCATCAAATTTTGAACGACATAATCCTATTGCAAATATGGGAATCTGGAAGCCCAAATTCGAAATTTGGAATTTGTTTTATTATCGATTTCATATTTTGCAAATTGTTAACGAATTTTTGATAAACAAATAAAGGATTTAAAACCAGCAATGGCAATGTTGTACAGAAAAAACATTTTTATCTCTAGCGCGTGAGACTGTGTATCGAAAATTTAAAAGATATGTTCAATTTAAACTTATTTCGCGATATTGCTCTTGAACTTAATTTTATTGTTTAAGTGCGAAGAACATGATATTTAGCAAATAAAGGTAACACAGAAGATGTTAAAAAAACGCCCCTTTGAACGTAATATAAAATCTGAAAACTTTCAGATTTTTTTTCCCGACATTACAAAATTAAATACAGTGTTCGCCTTTCTTTCAACTTACATGAATTCAGACTGTTTCTTAACGTTTATCAATTTTAAAATTTCATCTGTTCATAATTCTGTTTCATTATTGTAAAAAATCTGATGTGTACACCACATGACTTCCTTGTACGGAATAATAGATTATCCGCATTTTTTTCTGTATTTCATTGAAGCTTATTGAATAGAATTAAACCGACTTCGTCGACGCATAAACCACAATAGAATAAATGCACTCTTTAAAATTTACTATATTTATTTACCATAGCCACACTTTGGCACTAGATTCACTTAACAGCGTTACATTTCATTCATTTTATAATTCAGAATGCACAACGATAATATCGCATGAAAAATTATCTAATCGTTGCCACATGTTTACTCAAATACTATAATAAATCGAAAAAGATGTATAAAAGAAATTAAACAAATAAAAAAGAAACAGTTTTTGCAACATCTATTCAGCGCCGCTTAACTAATGCGATGCGCTACTGGTTAACATTCTCTTTTGTCCCAGACAGACTGGCGACAATATTTGCTGCTAATACGAAATACTTATTTCCTCGGATTTCCTTAGAGATATATTTCTCATTCGATTAATTCAGTTCGCACTTTGAGGCAAGGCAAAAATACATAAAAACTCAAAATATTTTCATTAAAAATTGAAAGATATAGACAAACGTAAACTACTAAGTTAAAAAAATTACAATTAAAATTAAAATTACAATTTCAAGCAATTTGGCCAGCAGGCAAGAAGATGCATTTTTTGGAGTACAAAAATAAAAGATTTTTTTTGTACTCCAAAAAAAGATTTGATTCCACTCGGCAAAAGGCACTGAAGATGCAGAAAGAATTAATTAACTATTCTGCTAAATTTCAAATGCAAACAAATATGGCTGCTATGAAAAAAAAACTTATGTGTGCACTGTATGACTTCCTTGTACGGAATGTTAAATTATACACATTTTTACTGCATTTCATTTAAACTTATTTAATCCAATTTCATAAGAGATATGTTTCTCATTCAATTAATTCAGTTCTCACTTCGCAACAAGGGAAAAATTCGTAAATCATCAAAATACCTTTATTAAAAATTGAAAAATATAGAAAAATATAAGACATAAACACAGTTAAAACAATTTAAAGAACAATTTTTACAATTGAAATTAGAGATTCTGCGCACAAACAAGCAATTCGGCCAGCAGGCAAGAAGACAGATTTTTTGGTGCACAAAACTGAAAGTTTAGTTTTGGTCTGACCCGAGAAAAACACACTGAAGGTTAGAAACTGGTTAAATTTGTTGCGGACGCTATGCGGAGTCAATAGACGGGATAATTTAATAACTTAAATGATAATTCCAGAATGGATTAAGCATAATTTAATTCGCAATAGTAAAAGAAGACATTCCTTTGTTGTTACGATGCTTACTTTCTTTAGATTGGAAAGAAATCCACTCTTCTGCTAAGTTTCAAGTGTAAACAAATATGGCAGCTATGGAAAAAACATTACGCTTAGCCGCGCTTAAACTACCTTTGAATATTTGATAATTCTACAACTGTAACATGCAGGTTAACTAAAGGCATAAAAACCTTAACCGGAAGATAAGAACAACGTAAATCAATTATTTTTAAAGAGAATAATGCACAATTTAACAAAATATAAGAATTAAAAAAATGATCTCACAGAGCCGAGTAACAGA
>KK117158.1:0-40812 GCA_000611955.2 Stegodyphus mimosarum
GTCTTTCCCAAATAACTGAGAAAACAGGGTTTACTTTATACAGTATTCAATGTCTTTTTATCCAGCTAATATGAGAAATTTCTATGATAGTAAAATATATAAAAAAAATTGTGCATAAATATGGAAGATTACTCGTATGGTTTCGGAGTGATTTTCTTCTTAATAAAAGCAGTTAAGTGCATACATTAACTAAAATCCTTCTCATAGCTCCGCTTTAATTATTTCGACGTATACAAGACTACCATCCAAGAGTAAGTACATAGAGTTATTAGGGTTTTTGAGACAGGAAACATGAAAAAGAAACAATACCCTAGCCGGGATTCAAAATTGAACCTATCGAATACACGCAGAGTGTGCTACCGTGAAACCACGAAGGCATGCAGAAAAGAGCTAGAAAATACTTTATGTATTCCCTCTTTCAGAGGGCCACTAGGGATTAGGGGACCCAGTCGCCAAATTCTGGTGGTAAAGAATCATCATCCACAACCTTTTAGTTCGGGTGCCACTGTAGAGTCATTAGGATTTTTTAGACAAGAGACGTGAAAACTGAGCAATGCCCTCGCCGGTGCTCAAACCTGGACCTCTCGAAAACGCGCCGAGTGTGCTACAGTTACACCACAAAGGCATGCAGAAAGGAGGAAGAAAATGCCTTATAAGCATGCCTTCGCGAAGGATTTCGTAAAGGAAACTGACTCTTATTCACGTTACACTTGAGGAAAAACCATGAAAACAGTTATCATCCGGCCCCTTCTCTGGAATTAGAATCCAGCTCAAACTACCAGTGTTAAGCGAATTAGCCACTCAACCGCTGGTGGCGTTTATTAGCATTTCTATCAAAAGACTTTGCAAAATAATTGCGTAGATGCAGTTATTAGGTAATAACGAATTAATGTATTAATTAAGTTCTCAATATAAAGAAAAACTTTCATTCAATTTATCGCTATCAGCACTCATATTTGGAGAGAAAATAATTTGTTTTCTGATAATAAAACATCTTTTCAACCGTAATATTTTGTGCACAAAATATCTAACACTTCCACGCACTTATTTTTTCAATTCTCTTATATTCCATTAAATACAAGAATAAAAGACATACAGATTTCTTTCTAAAAGAGTTCCAAGACACGGCGGAGAATTTCCCACCATGCAGATTTTAAAATTTCGGTTGCATTCCAAATTTTAATAAATTATCTGAACAAAGCTATTGATCTCCATAATTTTTTTCGGCATATTTATTTACTCGATTTAATATAATTTCTTGAGTTGAATATTTTAATTTCTACCTTGAAGAATTTTTCACATGTAAGTTCGCGTTTATAGTAAATAGTCAGTCAGAATTACAAATTCCAAAACTCAGGCATGATAAAAACAGCTTTGTCATTTCGTAAAGTAGAAAGAAAATACCATTAAATACTCCACTTGAAATACGAAGGCAAACAAAAAGTTAATTTTGACACTATATATCTTTTTCTTGTTGTTGAGAAATCAGAAACTTTAACCAACTTTTAATACGAAGATCAAATAGTCAATTATATATTATATGATTTATTAATAATGCATTTTTCATTACATTTCTGAATTTTTCCCATTTTTACTAAAGATTTGGGGATGTAATCAGCGACTGAGGATTGGGCTTTCATTACTACAATGTACCAGAAGGCACACGGTTGTAAAACGATTTGTCATCATTCAAAAAGCTTGCAGAATAATATACACTTGCTGTCCGACAGTAAGTCTTCACTCAGAGGGCTCTTCCGTAAAGTGCGCTATTCAAACAAATTTCACACCCTATTAAGAGCATTGTGCAAATGACAGCCGCCTGCGGAAACGCAGGGGGAAAGAAGACCTCGCGTAGCGTCTCAACACGTCTTAAGCATTTATCGAAAAACCTTGCCTCCGTGTATACACGTCTTAATCATTTCTCGAGAAATTTCAGTTCCGTGTATACGCGTCATAAGCATTTTTAGAGCGATCTCTGAAAACGTTTAAAGACGTCTTAAGCAGTTAAAGGGTTAATTTAATGTTAATATAAAAAATATTTTAAATATATTTATTTTTTTGTTTATATTATTATCAGTTTAAAACAAGTGCTAAAATTTTGAGTTTCAAGTTTTTATTTATTTTGTTTGTTTTTTATTCAACAGTTCTTTTAAGTCAGAAGAAAACAGGGAAATAATGCATCCACCAGTAGTAATGTATACTCCTAACCTTTATGTGGAAGGAAATCAGAATAGTAAGTTCTTATATTTTACTGCAATATTTTTTTATTTATTGCAATAATTGTATGTTTAAAAAATCTTGGATGATTTTATAATTTAACTGAGCATAGTTTTAGATTGTTGGATGTCGAATAGTAGTATTCCACAAGTAGAACCTCAATTATCCCAAATAATTTGGACCTTAATCACCTTCATTAATCCAAAATTTAGTTTATAGCATTGACATAGCTAGGAGGGGGCAAGAGGCGACATCTCTTCCCAGGTGCAGCATCCAGGGAGGGCCGAATTGATGTTACAAAATTTTAGAATGAAATATTTTTCATTTTTGGCACAGGACAGAAACGAAATCTTCAACTGTCCTTGAGTGCTAAAAACCCTAGTTACTGCTTTAGTTAATAGATGGTGCCAGATTTCAAATGGTGCCAATTTTTCTTTAGACAAGATTTTCTGAAATTGCTTATTTAAAATTCTGAAAATATGTATGCAAGTATTAATATTTTAGCAGACTCTTGTATTAGAAAATAATTTTTTTTTCAGTAAAGCTAATAATCCATACAAGATTTTATTTTCCGACAGAAATATTCATTTAAAAAAAAACTATAATAAACAAACTCAATCCAACTTTATATGAATTCTGAAATTTTGTGGAATTTTTTACAAGCATTGAGAAATTAATTTTTTTAAACAAATCTATTATTACCTTTTTTTGTGTGATAGTCCTTTGCCATTGCACAATTATGCTAATTTTTTAACAATTGATTCACAGGAGAAGCAATTTTCACATTTTCTGTTTTTATTTCATCATTATCCTCAGCATCACTTTTGTCACTCTAATTTTTATTGTTCTCCAAATATCTGGTATAATTTCTCCATCTCTAAAACATCATCTGTAAACATCTCTAAAACTCGTTTACCATTTCTTTTTATTATCTGTTCCGAAACATCACCATGAGCAATGTCATCGCATCTTTGAAACATCTTTACAAGTTCATTGTAAATTAATGTGTGATTATTAGCATCGCTTTATCTGTAATACATGGAAACCGTATTGTTTTCCTATAATGCAGTACAGAAACGTCATTAAATGACTCATCATTGATAAGAAAGACCAAAAGATCAGTCGCTGAGAAGAAACCTCATAATTGTTACTGATTTTCATTATACTCTTTTTAATGTTACCACATTTTCCTAGTGATTTCTTGAAACTGATTATTGGCTCAGTTAACGTATTAGTGTCCACACTGCCTTTGGAACACTTTGGAAAAAATTAACAAAAAAAATTTTTCTTTGGACATATTAGGGCCTAAGAGAAAGCGTGTTACTGGAAAAAATAAGATATATTTTTATTGAAGATACAAAATGTTACAAAAACGTAGCATCAATCAAAACTGATTGCTTTTGGGATACAGAGAAATCTTTTGAAATTTGAAAAGAAAATTTTTACTGTACAAATGTACATTACATTTATTGCAAATGGTTATCGTTTGCATCATTTTATTTTTTCATCATTTCTTGATAATGTGATTTGTGGTACCCTTTCTCATTTTGCTAAAGTATGAATTCTGGAAGAAAGATGGTCGACTAACACAATGAATATGTGAAGATGAAAGCTGTAAATTTTTAGAATATTCTTCCCTTGTTTTCAGCAATGTCAGTGCAAACACTTCTTTGAAAATTTACCTGGGAATTTTGGGGGTATACAGAAATCTTATAAAATTTCTATGTATTTGATTTAATTGCATCAATATGATTCGTAAAAGTAAGCCACCATTCCTTACCTTTTACTTGCACTTATATATGTTGCAACAAAATTATCCAGAAGGTTCATGGCACCCATATATTTGTTGTACTTTCTGATGAGTTTGGGTTACTTCACAGATACAGATTTGTTTTCTTTTCTTGAATATCCCTTAACTATTGAAGGCAGTTCAATTATATCAAAGTTAGCTGCCATAGTTATTGCAGAATTGTTGTTCCATCAAACTACTGTGATGCCATGCTGTTTATCAATTGCAGTATCATATGTTCCATGTTTTTCTTTTATTTTGTTTACTCTACTACATTGGGCAATTTCCTAATCTGATCTCACAAAGTATTCCAGTGGCATGAAATACCATCTCATTCAATTCCAACAATAACATGTATGATGTAAAAAAAGGTTCTCGAAATATGGATAATGATTTGAAGAAATTTCCCCACACTTGTGTTACAACATCTCCACCTAATCCAAGATCAATTGATTTTTTTGTAGATTTTCCTGAGTATACAGGGTGATTTACTACCAGACCGACAAGCTTGCATGGTGTGTGGGGGTTACAGAGACAACTCGGAATCGCATAGGAATGCAGGGTCACAAATGCTGTAGTTGCGAGCTATAGTGCAAAGAAGCAGAGAAAAAGAACAGAAACAGCAACACATTAATGGGAGTGAAAACATTTTATTGAACAGTTTTACTACAACAGATGTTCAAAATTATGACCAGAAGTTGTCTGGCAGGCCTGACAACTGCAGTGCATGGAATTCCTTACGTTCTGGAAGATTCCTGGCATGTCACTTATCCTCTCGGCAGCTACAGATACTTGAGCGACCAGGTCTTCAACTGAATTAACAGCTGTGTTATACACCAAACTCTTCATGTGAATCCCAGAAGCCCAAAACATGACATGCCAGGAATCTTCCAGAATGTAAGGAATTCCATATAGCACCATTGTCTGGCCTGCCACATGACTTCTGGTCGTAAATTCGAACACCTCTTGTAGTACAACCTTTCAATAAAATGTTTTCTGTCCCATTTTGCTGTTTGTATTCTTTTTCTCTGCTTCTTTGCGTAGCTCGCAACTATGGATTTGCGACCCTACATTCCTATGTGATTCCAAGTCATCTTTAAGTCTATTCCAAGTCATCTCTATACCCACTGCACACCTTGCAAGTTTGTTGGTCTGGCAGCAAATCACCTTGTATATCAGAATAATATAAATACCCCTCAGAGGAGCACAAACACACAACTTTGTACTCAAAATGAATGGGTATTCTGTTGAAGTATTTTGAATAAATGTCTACCAAAATAAAGTATCATTTGCTTGTCTATAGAAAGATGTGTTGAAAAATTCTCATATTGCATGAAAATGGCATTTAAAGTATTTAAATAGGGACAAATTTTGGACAAGTTTTCCGGTTTTATACAGTGCCTTATTTTAAGCTAAATTCAAGTTCTACTTGATATTAATATGTGTCATTGCTGTGTAGAATGTGCCATAAAGTGATTCAATACATCAAAGAGAAATATTTTGTCATTTCTTTTGATTAGCTGAATTCCTGTTTGTTTCCTCTGGACAGGTTTCACTACAAATACAGGAGAACAATTTTTGCAGGCAGATCTATTTTTCTATTTCTAGATAAGAGAGAATTCTTTTAATGTAGTAGAGTCTTTAGAATTTTTCGAATTGAGGAAATTGAAGAAATCTGCAACATCTTCATCAGTATTTGAACTCCGCATTTCCCGAATATTTGTTGAGTGTGCTTCCAGTTATACCTTGAAGGAAAAGTTATACCTTGAAGTTCCAGTTATACCTTGAAGGAAAGGAGAGAGAAAATGCCTTATACTTTCCCTTTTAAAGAGCGAATGAGGATTAGGGGACAAGTTGCCAAATCCTGGTGATGATAAATTATTATCCACCACTTTTTAATTCAGGTTCCACTTGTAGATTATTTTTTTTAGCCTAAAGGACATTAGTCCAAAAGGGTTATTAATTTTGTTTTGGCATTTTGTGTTGAATCACTATAAATTACTTATCACTTTTGAAATTGTTGCCACCAAATGTTAGAGGCCTGCTTTATTATCGATTTCATATTTTGTAACACTTTTATGAAATTTTGATTAACAAATTCAACAATTTCAAAGCAAGCAATGGCAACACTGTATGAAAGAAAAAGTTTTTATTGCCAGCTCGTGAGACTGTGTATCGGAAATTCTAAAGATACACTCATTTTAAAATTATTGCGATATTGCTGTTCAGTTGAATTTTATGGTTTAAGGGCAAAGAACATGACATTTAATAAGTAAAGGTAACATACAAAATTTTAAAAAACACCCTCTTGGGCATAATGTAAAATCTGAAAGCTTTCAGTTTTTTTTTTTTCCTTAAGTCTGGTAACTGAAGAAATTCACAGTGCCCTCACCTGGATTCGAACTCCGGACCTCCCAAATACACATCGAGTGTGCTTCCAGTTACACCAGAAAAGCATGCAGAAAGGAGAGATAAGATGCCTTATCTATCTATATATATATTTATATATATTGAGGAATTTTATGCATTTTAATATTTTTAGATGAAAATCTCAATTTCACCTGACACACGGTTCAGCTTTGGCAAAATGTCACCTAAACATCATTAGTGCATTCTTCATCGGTCACAATGTCTAGGTCTGGGAGAATCACTGCTAAATCTGTCTCACCTTGACCACTGTCATCTGACGTGAGCTCTGAAACATCATCTTCATCTAAGTGCTTATAAACTTGTATACTTCATTCAGCAGTAAAAATAGCTGTCTTGAAAATCTGTTATTTTGGATCTATTAAATTCCACAATTCAAATCTGTAAAAAAAAAAAATTCCACTATCTGTGAAATGTGTGTGTATATTCACAAAGACACTGCTTTGAACTGATGTGTTTTCACAAAGTTTAAAAAATGCATATTTATACCAACAAAGAGAGTATAGTAAACCTTACCTTTTGATGACATATCTAATTTTTCTAGAAGATTGGCATGTCTTCATAAAATCATTTGGTTATTTAGCAGATCTACTTTAAATTATATGAAAACACTTGCAAAAAATACTAAAACAATTATTTATTTTTATAGAAACTTTGAATCCTTATCTAAAATTTACCAATAACTTAAAAAACACTTTATAGAAGAAAAAAAAATTTTATGATTAATGTTGTGAAAACATAATGTCAATCGTTAATGAGTTAACAGAGGTCTGGTTAATAGAGGTTCTACTGAAGTTTTGAAAAAATTACTCGTAATTTAAATCAAATTACATCAGATGTTATATATCAGCCATTTGTGGCAAAGTAGTTCTAAATTTAAATCTTTATTGGCAGATTTTATACAAAACAGTTTTATTATAAAACTCTTAATTATCATTTTGCAAGCAGTATAATTGCTTAGCATTGTAAGTGACTATCTGAAATATTTTTCCCATGTAAAAATAAATTGCTGAATGCTATATAAGTTTCTGAATTGCTGAATCTCCCCTTTTTAATGCATAACTGTGGTGTGCAGCTCGACTTCCACAACCTGCAAAGTCTGAAGTTACAATTACTGAAATAAAAAGTAAATATTTTTATTGTAATTAAAATGAATTTGTATGCTTTTAAAATATTTAATTGTTTATAATTTGCTATATGAATTGCATTTTCTAGTACTTAAGTGCATTTGTTTTTAACAGAATTTAATAATATGATTTATAATAAGCTGTATTAATGTAACTAACTGAATAAACATAAGAGTGTAATTCATAATTGTATTTGTTGCAAAATAAATTTCTGCCAAGAAAATTTGGTATTTAAGTACTTTTCCGCCTCTTATTTTCGTCAAATCAAGCACTGTTGCCAAACGCTGTGATTTAATGTCAGGAATGAATGAGCATGACATCTCAACACACGCATAAGATCTTCACCTTGGTTTTATGTAACCTGGATTAATCATTGTAAAGCTGGTTTAGATTTTCTAAAAAAGAATGTATTTAACTACTATAGAGTCATCAGTATGCATCTGTTATTAAATAAATATCTTGGTACTCCACAAATAACACCAATAGTGTTCTTTCGAACTAAAGTTTTTCCTTTCATACAGTTTTCAGCACCTTCTTAGTCTATTTCTTTTTAAAATTCACTCATGCTCAAGCTGACAGAAGAGACTTGACATAAGAATATGTGCTTGAAAAATAATAAATTCTCTAACTAGAACCTTTGGATTATTAAAATCACACTCTACTATTTCTCCATTTTCTCTCACATTATGAAAAACTGACCTGGAGTGATAAAATGAGGCTAAAGTGATAAATTTTGGAACCTACCCTTCTACAGTACAGGAAGCATTTTCAAAATTATGGGCTCCTAATGTCAAAAAATAGGAGCATTAATATGCACCAAATTCACAATAATAATTATTTTGTTGCCATTTTAAATGCTATACGAATTTTGGGCTGCCAAAACGACTGGAATAATTTTTTTTGTCAGATAATTTCAAGGCTTGAGCTAATATATTAAAAACTTTTGTATGCTATGTATCTAACTTGTACTATTGATATTTAACAAAACATACATAGCAAAAATTCATAATAATTATCATAACTGCAGTGCAATTTTTTTCTCATTATATGATTTTTTTCCTTTGCCTCCTTTTTTGAGCACTGTAAGTAAGTTTATTAATATGAAAAGATTGCTCCTAACTGAAAAGATTTCAGTATGCATGCAGAATGCAGATTATGATATTTTCTTTTGTTGTTGTTCCAAATGACATTAATGATTTTCTTAAAATTTTTTATTTTCTAAAAGTCTTTTTAAACTTTCTACTTTATTTGTGTGAATTCTATATCTGAGATTTTATGAATTCAAAAGAACTAAAATGTGAAGTAAAGTTACAAAAATTTAAAACATTTCTCTCCTCTGTTTAGCCTGATTATTGATTAAGCTCCAAAGGCCTAGAGCCATAGATTTTAAGAGGCCCCAAATCATCCTGTAATTCTACATATTTTTCTTCCTAAAATCAAGAAAAATGAATGATGATGGCCCCTTTGCTACTTGCAAAGGGTTAATTAATTGGATCCTGTTTGTAGAGACACAAGATACAATACTTCAGAATATTCTTGCTACCACTTCTCCATCAAGAAATTCTTTACAGTATAAGTAACTACACTTCGGATGCAGCTTATCTGAAAGCAGTGAGAAAGGTACAAACAGTGGCAAAAAATTAAATGCAGTCTTATGCTTAATATTTGTTTTGAAGTGAAGAAACTCTCTCATTGGCAAGTGACGAGGTGAAATAAATTTCTCTGATTTTGTATGAAATTGTTATTAAATTTTTCTCTTACATAGAAATTCTAGTACAAATAGTAGTTTGATATATATTAAAATGCAGTGTGTTTGAGTTTCTTATGTAATTTTCTATTAACTTAGCTGTTTCTTTCCCTTTATGTTATTTATTTGTATACTTGTGTATTAATTCAGGTTCCTTACCAGATATAGTGAGTAAAGGGCTTTTAATGGCCTTTTATTCTTCTGATGAAGATGTGGATTAAAGATAAGGAAAGCATTCTTACTATAAAATGTGTTTAATACATCCAGTTTGGCAAATGTGAAGAAATAAGTCATCTAATATAATTTTAATCTGAAAAGTGAGATTTTTTGCTACAGTATTCATGTTTCAGAATGGATTGTGATCTAGTGTAAATATAATTCATGTGCTTCTGCTACAGATTTTGTTTTATACTTTAAGTGCTGAACTGTATTTTGTGTATTGTTTAATGCTTATTTTGTGTGTAGGCTAGAGCATTAGGATTTTTTTCCTCCTGTGAAATTTGCAAAGAATTTTTTAACTTGATGTAATTTTTATGAATAATGGGTTTTATTTTATGAACTATAGAAGTGAGAAAGGTATTGTGAAATATACAGGAGCTTTAAAACGTGTACATATTTGTGAGTATTTTCTTTCTATTTGAATTAAAGTTTAGGTACTTAGCAAATGAAGGTGACTTCTTTAATACTAAACTGTGTAAGTTAGTTTCATTTGAAAGGCACTTTCTTTAAATTCATAAAAATAAATGTCTGTGTGATCTAAAAATGAATTAATGTTTTAAAAAATCACTGATTGTTTAAATTAAACTTAATACTTAGACCTATTTTTTAAAATATTGGGTCATCTGAAAACATCTGCAGTTTTTAGAAAGTGAATTTTTATTAAGCATTTTTATTAATAGTTGCAGACTTTATTGAACAACAGTACTCTCATTTGTTCAAGGACTTTTTGTCATCTCTTGTCTGAAAATAAGAAATTTTCTTCTTGTGGAATTCTTTTGATTTATTAGGGAAAAATATTAAAATGTTGTTTGTCTGCCTCCAAATAACTGACTTCTGTGCTGGTCAGAGAATTTTGAACTGACTTCGGCAGATTAAAACCTGAAAAAGATAGTAAGAACGTTAAATCAAAACATTCTAGGCATACTCAATAAGTATCCATTGAACGTTAAATCAAAACATTCTAGGCATACTCAATAAGTATGCATTGAACATTTTGTGAAATGTGGAGTAACATTGACAGAACACGGTGCCTTGATGGTTCATCAAATCTGGTTGCTTTGCATAAATATTTGCCTTCAGAACTAGCAACAGAGAACACTATTTATTAAAATCAATGGTTTGGTTAGGTGACAACATTTCCTAACAAATTGTTTCTCTATAATCCCACGACACACAGTAAATTTTCATTTGGAGGGGGGATGAAACCCACATTTAGAGATAATTAACTGAAGGCAGTTTGACTTACCTCACATTTCTTTTCTCTCTCTTAGCATTGTAAAAAATCTGTTTATCCTTGGTGAAGCCTTTCTCTTTTAAGAAAGAATCACAAGCTGAAATTCTTGCAAAGCTATTCTGCACCAAAATGTGGTATCCACACATTGTAGCTACTAACTTTTCAGTTCTCTAAAGAGGGCTAATTCCAAGTAAAACAGCATAGGCAGCCATCTGAGTTATGGATTTTCAGAAGGCACCAGCTAAGTTTTTCATACAAGCAACAGCTAAGTAAAGATGTCTTCCACTTTTATTCATGTGGGGCAAAAACTTATTGGTAATCTAGGGTGCTGAAGGGGCTAGAGCATGGTCTCCCTCTGAATGATCATGCACACTACTTTTCAGAACATTTATCTTCTAATTCTTGAACTGTATTATGGCAGTTTTTATTAATGACTTCTTTTAGCAAATCAGCATTTAAAGGCATCCAGACATGACATCATCATTGAGGCTGAAATTCCTGAGTTAAACTAAGCCATCTCTAAACTGTATGATCAAAAACAATTCCTTCTCCATAAATTGATGAAATTTTATGAACTGTTTGTCTGTCAGTTTTTACTTTTTGTAAATTAGAAGAGCATAAATGATAAAAATATTCCTCTATTTTGAGAACTGGATTAAAACTAAAACATTTCAAGTAAAAAGAACAATTTTTACTCTGTAAGCTCACATCAAGAAAGCCTTTTATCGGCTGAAAAAAAAATGAGCAGTAAAAGTTTATAGATTCAAAAAATTGCAGAATTCTTCAGATGACCCACTACTTTTGTATGTGTTATGTAGTTTATTACTGAATATTTTGTGATCTGTTTCACTCATGTTTAAAGTGTACAGTTTCAGCTATTTTTTATGCACTTAATACAGTAAATATATATTTATGCACATTATAGTATGCCAATTACGTGCGAAGATTTTAACTGTGATCCTTAATGCTTTATTGCTAAGCTTAAATCTAAGTGTTTTTGTAGTTTATGTGTAATAGTGTTATCTTAGTAAACAGGTGATTTTGTATTGTTTAGTCAGCAGTTTCCTTCCAAAATTAAATTGCATGGGTATATTTAAAATGCACCAGTGTCTTATGTAAATTTTGTGATTAACATATCACAAACAACAATTCTGTGCCTATAGATTGCACATGTTATAGAAATAGATGCAGCTGATCTGTTTAGACTGATAAAATTCATGCTTTCAATTTATATTGCCATAGTTGGATGTATAGTTTTTTTTTTGTTAAATAAAAAAATAAAAACACTTTCGTGTGTTAATTTTGGATTATATTTTTTCCATGTTTTTAAATAATTAATTTTAAATCTCATTTGTGATGTAACATAATTCATTCTATTTTAATAAATTCTGATATCCAAAAGCATTTTTTATTAGAGAATTATTATTCACATATCATCTATTACTAAGTAAAAAAAAACTGTACATATTTTGGATAGAATTTATTTTACTTTATTGCTAGTCTCTTTACACTGAAGCTTACTATTGTATGTTTATCACAAACGAAAAAAATTGTTCTAACGTGAAGCATTTATTGCTGTTTTTAATAATTTGATTTCTGGGCTATGCAATGCTTTTTTATTGAGGAAGTTTATGTAGTTTTCCATTTAATAATAATGAAGAATCATAAATAGTAAATATTCCATTTTATAGTAAAAAGTAATAATAATTGAACAGAATATTTTCAAAGGAGACTTATTTTGTAATTCAGATAATTTTTTAATGAATTTAATTTGTTATTTAGGAAGAAAAATTTGTAAGTGACTGTCTTTTAAGTAGTACCTTAATATTTGAAGAATATGTAAAAAATACTAAATGCATTAAATTTCCATTCTCATTATTAATGCAAATCTCTGGACATGTTTAAATTTTTCATTTTATAAATATCAGAATAATCTAAGAAATTTTATTCTATAGATATTTTCTACTATTTTTAAAATGAATTTTTTTAAAATTGTTCTTTTTAGTTTAAAATTATCTAACAATGAAATGCAATAATGTATTTTCCTATATCAAAACAGGGAATTCCAAATTGTTTTCAGAAAATGACCCTTAAACAATTAGAAAAATATTGCACCATAATTTATTTGCAATGCAGATTTTTTAATTCTTAAATATTTATGAACTTTTTTAAGGACTCTTGTCTTTTATACAAAAACCGTGTTGGGTATTGCTTAAAAACTGTGCTGAGTTAAAATGTAATTTAGCATTTAAATAAAATCTAATTATATACTTTGATAAAGAACTGCACACTCACCAATATTGATCAAATTTTCATCTTGTCTTTGATAGGATTTATTCTTTCATGAACAGTTTATTCAAAATATAACAAAATTTGTCTTGAGAAATGATTCAGATAATAAGATACATCTTCGTATGTAATGTGAAAGTAATATAAGTAAATTTTGTCTGTAAAGTGCTTGTAAATTTGTACATATTTATAAACAAAAAGTTGTAAATTCTTGTTATTTCTTTATGATGAGCATTTAATGGATTGAAGTTACTTAATTGGCTAGAACATTTTTATTACCATGAAACAGTCCATGTGCTAATATTTCTGTTCCTGCTCGAACTGTAATATTTATATTCCTGCTCGAACTGTAATTTCAGCTGTTAATCTATGAATAGATTGTTATATTGTATGAGTACATAAATTTTGATATATTTTTCTCAAGTGAATGAAAACTTGTTAAATGGAGCTTATGTTCTAATGCTCTATTTTACTTGTCACTGTCTTCCATGGGCAAAATCATGAATATGCTTTATTAAAAGATTAAACAGTGTTTTATTTTTAGATTTGCTTTAAAGCTATTTATATGCAGTTTCTTATTATTTAAATATTCCTGTGAAAATGATATGTTTTCTTTTGAAATCTGTTTAACTTTTTAAATTTTGAAAAATGATTTGATAAAATTTCTTTCATTAACTTTAATTTTGTCTCATTTAAGTTTTCATAATCTGATACTGCTTTGAATTTTTTTAGAATTTTAGAAGGCAAAATTATATTTTTAAAAATGTATAAATTTTTGTGTTATTTTTTTATTGTTATACATTTGTGTAATGTCAATTTTGGTATAGTTTCTATTACTACTATTACTTTCAGTGCATGGTTCTGAATTACATTTAAATGCAATGTTTTAAGAGAAATTCCAGAAATTGCATTGGATTTCAAACTAACTAATGACATTTCATGTTTCTCCATTTCATACATGAAGTTCAGGACATATTTCTCAAATTTTAAGCAACTGGTGTACTGTTGGAATTTTTTTTTTTTTTTTTTATAAATTACTTTTTGAAGTGCTTTCCTGTGAGTATTTTTAAAACTGGTATTGGGAGCTAATTGTTGAATAACTTGTGTGATAAATCTGGTTGAAAATTTTTATCTACTGTCTTTTTACTAGCATCTGTTTTCATGCAATCATCTTGCTTGAATTTTTACTTTAGATGATTATGTATTACATCATTATGTTAGTAAATTTCCATTTAGCTAACTGTAGTACTTGTGACTGTATATTCCAGATATGTGGGGCAGTACTCCATATGTGTGGAAATTAAGTTTTTGAAAGTTTTGCTATAGGCTTTTCAGCCTGTAGGAAAGGTAAAAGTATAATAATGAATAAGGTAAATAGAAATAATGCAAATTCTATTGAGAATGGTCTTAAGAAATTAGCAAAAGCATGTAAAATATGAAATCCACTGTAAATGTAAGACAAAAATATTAATTAAGGCAAGTACTGAGTGAAATGAGCAAGTATAAGTACATGCTGCAGATGTGCTAAAACTGAATAATAATATCGGCTACAGATATGCTAAAACTGAATAATAATATGATTTTAATATCTCGCCATACACTGAAATTTTAATTATTTTTAACTAGCCGCTGCACGGCCAGCCTTCGTCTGGCTTTTAAGTGTACCAGAAAAATGCCTAAAGAGAACACCAAACATTAAATTTGAAAACTGCACAGAATTTTACTCTGCAGAACAATTTTATCGAAAAAGAAACAAACAACAACGGAAAAAAAATTCAGTTAAAAATGCATTACATATAAAAAGCATACAACGAAATAAGCAATATCCCTTAATACAAATATTAATTATCCTAATAAATAAATTAACCAACTTCCCTTTGCAAAATCTTAAGAACTCAAATGGTATAAACAGATTAAGAACTTAAACAGATTAAAAAATATCATGCAAAACTTTTTTATAATTAAAATTATATATAATTAAAACATAATATTACAATGAAATAAGCAATATCCCTTGATACAAATGTTAATTATCCTAATAAAGTAATTAAACAATTTACCGTTGCAAAAAGAAACAACTTTTTAATTTCTTAAACTTTTCAGTCTCTTAAAAACAGTAACATAAGAAATACGATGAAAAATTGTTGCCAAACCGAAATTTTTAAAAGAATGAAACTATTCAAAATGATGCAATTTCATCAAAAATCTATCAACAACAATAAGAAAGGAAAATTGTTGCCAAAACTACATTTTAAAATATCTGAGATGTGAGAAGTGTATTCGGAAGCTTCATTTAAAAAATTTTAAAAAAATACAAAATATTATTATTTTTCCAAAATTCTTTTTTTAAAAGGAGTCGAAAGGATTAAAGTTCAACGTGTCCAAAAATCAAAGGAAAATAAACAGCACATTTTTTAAAATAAGTTTTTTTAAAAAAAATTCCGCTGAAAAGGTGTTAAGCTCACCTTCCTAAATAAATTCGTATTTAATCGATTTATTGAAATACGAAATTTATTTTAAGTTCGTAAAATAGCTAAGTGTCTACGCTTCACGACGATGTAAAAATGAAATGTATAGAGGGAAATCTCGCTTTCCTGTAGCCCATTATGTCTCAAAATGACGCGATTTGGTCCTAAAACATAAAATAAAAAAAATTCTAATTCGAATTTCGAAAACATCGCTTCGAGGTGCACTGGCTCTTGCGTAGATACATCACATTTACCAAATTTCGTGGCCCTGGGTCTATTAGCTTACTCGCAACACGAACGAAAGACACACACACAGACTCTTTGTTTTATTATATGTAGAGATTAATGTTACAGATTTTGAAATTTCTTTTATGCTACACAATTCCTCATTTTTTTAAATCTGACACTTAGCAAAGAAAGTAAAGTAAAAATGAATGTTTACAATATTTTTATGAGATTATTTTCAAGTTTGAAATTTGATGATTATTTGAGTTAAGATGCTGCTTTGATTCACTATTGATTTTATATTTCTGTTTCATTGATCATGCTTTAAAGTTGAATCTTTTCTAGACAGGATTTGCTTGATGAGATGCTGTCTTCAGTCATTAATGATTTCAGCTTGGTGTTTCATAGATTGTGCTTGTTCTAGGCCTTTTCTAGATTAGGATTTGGTTTAAATATTGAATTTAATATTTCTACTAAAATTAATTTTAAATACATTTAATAAACTCTAAATTCCCTGTCTTCAGTTCCTCAAATTCTTATTTACAATTTATCAGGGTTGCCACACTACCTGAAAAACTGGGAGAAGTCAGGAAATTAGAAAATTGATCCAAAAAGTCAGGGAGTTTAAACATTTTAGTCAAAATCTGGAAAAATCAATGAATTTCATGCAGCGATTCCCAAAAAAGCGATTTTCGCGCCGTTGGAAGCCATCACTTTCTTGGCGAATCATGTATCGTGCTAGCGATATTTTCAAAATGCTAGCGTAGAGCCAATTTTGCAGCACCAATCAGATTGTCTTTTAGAAAGGCAAAGCAAGTTTCAATATCTCTGGTTTCCAGTAACCTCGAGAATCCAGAGAATGATATGGGCATGTGCAGTGCATGTTGAACGAAAGTAAATCCTCCCATTCTCGTATAAAACAAAATTGTTTAAAACCTTTTCTTCTTTCTTAAATGCCTTATTTGTCATTTTGCAGTCAAATTTAAATTACCGAGGCTAACCATTTAATAAATCTATATTCGCCAAAATACCATCAATTTTTGCAATTCAGTTTTTAATTCTTAAGTAATTTTTTTTTTTTTTTTGTTATTCCTGTCATTTAATGTATCCTCTTCCTTACTTTGAAATTTCAAGCAATTTTCTCTGGCATGCTTATAAAACTAATTCTAGAAGTATAAAGACATAACATCACGAAATTTAGTGCACATATTTTTTACTTATGCATGCTGCGAAATAAATATAAAATACTTAAAACATTAAATAGATTTCTTTCTTCCTTTAGCTGCAAAATGTCTGCTGAAAAGACATTTTTTAATCTGGATTGGGCAGATTCTAATCTTAATCCTCGGTGGAGAAAACAACCCCTATTTTAGTTATAAAAGTAATGCTTTAAGGATAAAGTCATATGTAATTGGAAAAATTTTGTATTTACAAGTGGTACCATAATTAATTTACCTTCGACAGAGCCAACGTGCACTATACAGATAGCCTGGAATTTTCTTGAAACACCTGAAAAGTCGGGGAATTTCATTCTCTTGTTTGAGTGGCAACCCTGAGATTTATTCTTTTATTTCTCTGAGTGTTATTTGTTTGCTTGTCTTTCATTGTATTTTCTTACCCAACATTGCTTAGAAGCATGATTTTTAGGTTTTCTTTTCTCTTCTCTCCACTATTTTTTTGTTTTCTGTTTTGATACCCATATCTGCTCTATCCATCATTGAACAGCATCAAATGAGTTACATGTGGGTTTGGTCACTGAGCTACTAAAGCTAACCACTTGCTTCTGATTATTTATCTAATTATAAATTTTTATTAGGTATGTTTATCAGAGCTGAATTAAACATTAAGCAAAATAAGCTAGTGCTTAGGACATCAAAAATTTCTCATTGCTAGTTTTAGTATGGAATGTATAGTGCAGCTAAACTAAGACTGAGAGAGAAGAAGGAATTGAAGGGAGCATAGTGTAAATCAGAGAAGGGAAAAGCTGGTCCAAGGGCCGAATGTGATCCTTTTAATTTCTTAATCCGCCCTGCTATGAAATTTCTGTCCAATAACGTTTTTATCTTTTACTATCGTTAATAAGTATGCCATTTAAATTTAATATGTAGAATGCTGTTATTAATGTTCAATTTAAATTGATTGATTTGCATTGTTGTTGTTTCATTTATTACTGATTTTTTATGGTTTCTTTAGTGCAGATAAATTAAAAGTTTTCTGTATTATATCAAAAATATTTAGTTTTATTTGGAAGAGCATATTTTAAGTGAAAGAACTTCATTAATGAAAAATAAATGTAGATCACAAATTTCTGATGAAAATTTACATTCTGTATTAAGCATTGCTACAAATGAGTTGGAGCTTAATTTCGATGAAACGATTGCTAGGGAACATTTGAGATTTCATGTCTCATATTAAGTATATATTAATTGATAATTGGTTTTACAGCATGGTGTTTGCAATAAGAATTTATGCAAAGTTGTAACTTTATATAATTGTCTGACTAGTCTTTGATGCCTCTTTTATCTTTGTATTCCTTGAAATTGGGGTATATTTTGTATTTTATTGGTTGATCTGCATGCAGGGTCATTGATCACCATTTAGTTCTTATTTAAATTAAAAAATATGAAATTATGTTCATGAAATGCTGTTTTAATAATAATAGGGGCACCATAAAGGATCATTACATGAGCATTATTGCATCTTCCGATGGTCCTGCTTACATGGTGCATTAAATAGGACTTTCTTGGCCCATGATTAAAAGTATTTGCCCGTCCTTGCTGTAAATGCATGTTGGACAGCCAAAACGTTTAATGCTTAGGGTCTCTTAAAAGTCCTAACACAGGCTCTGATCATACTTGTTTCCTTCTTTTAGGGTTATGATATACATTGCCAGGTGCCACCTGATTGACATTTAGCGCTGTAATTAGAAACTCTGAGTGGGTGCCTTATCACATTTCTTCCTTTCTTTATGTGGTGAATTATATCCTAGGCAGTTGTAGTGATGTTGGAACAGTCTTCTACCATCCTAAATGTTGTTTTGTAATCTTGAGTGCCCTCCAAAGATCCAGGTTATGCCTGCTGTTTGGACTTGTTGCTGTAGCTGCAAATTACTGAAGCCTTCAATAAGTTAATGGATAATTTCTAGCTTCCTCTATAATTTAAATTATTCTGTATGATATAGTGACTGAATATTATTAAATGCTTTAGAAATAAAATCTTCAGTGGTCTTTGGATATTTTCTAGTTAATAATGTGTTTCTGTTGAATAAACATGACTGATTTACACAAGTGCTGTAGCAACAAACTCTGGCCGTACTGAAAGAAGGAGGATTCATATTTTAAAAAATTTTAAGACTTATATTTTGATCAGTATTCCTATTTTTCTGCAACATGTCTATCTAATTTCTTCTTTCCTATAGATGGATCTTTATTTAAAATCCTATTCTAATATATGACTTCCTGTAATACTATGTTTAAACACATTAATTATTCTGAGAATCTGTAAGAAAATTATAAAAGGACAAGCATGTGATTCAGCCTACAAATTGTTGTTGTGGTTACCCTTTAAATTCCAGAAATGTTTAAATTTTATTTTGTATTTGGGAATGCCTCTTAAACATCTGTGTTGCAATTTACATGAACCTTTCACTTGTCAAAATAATTTATATATAATGTATGGAAGGAAACCTCTTCAAGGTGTTTTTCCTTTTTAGTTCCCAGTAATCTTTTATTTATCAAAATAAGTTACACGTATGAAATATCTGGAAAAAAAATCTCCTAAAGATGTTTATTGTTTTCAGTTTTCAGATTTGGCATACTGGGAGAAAAAAAAAGGGAAGGGGAAAGAAAATATTACCACTTGGAGCAAAATATTTGCAGTAAGCCTTGTGCACAAAACATCCAGTGAAATGCATATCTAGCTATAATTTAACTGTTTTTAACCAATTAATTTGACATATACTACTTATTCAGCATCTTTAGAGTATTAATAGTTAGCTACTGAGTAATTTTACTTTCAAATTTAGTATCCCTTTCCACATAAAAAGGTTTAATAGAAATTCAAAATGCAGAAAAGCATCTATATGAAATAAATAATGTGTTACACTATATTGTATACGTGTTATTTTAAAATTAAGTTTCATCTAAAATTTTGAAAATCAGTAATTAAAAGGGGATTCAGTTATTCCCAGTAAGGCAGATTGTTAAATTTCATATTGACTGTTTTATCCCCAGTGTAAATGCCAGACTGTCATATATATGTCCTATAAATTAGTGAGTTTAGTAACAAACCTGAGTATATTCTTTTTTTAAAAGAATGTTATTTTCATATAAAGTACTTCTAAATATTTACACTGATTAGCAGCTGGGATGATAACTTAATATTATTTATCGTACTGAAATATTTTTTATCTGAAATGTTTTATGAAATATCCATAACTTAAGTGTAACATCAAGAATTGTATACTTCTGATTGGTTTATTTTTAGGTTGTATCATATTCATGTTCTCTTAGACATGTAGATATCTCCTTCCTTTTTTATTTGAATTGTATTATCTATTTATTAATGAAGTTAAGTATGTAATCTATTAATTTGCTCAAAATGTGAACTGGTTGTATATTTTTTGTAATTTGTATATATTTGTTATGTATTGGTAAAACTGGAGAAATTGGTCACTTTTAAAACAAATTGCTTTTCTCTACTATGAATATACTGTATCTAAAAACTGATAAATGCAGATCATCTTGCATCACAATAATGTTTTTAAGAAATTATTATAATCCTACAACAGCAAATTTTCTATTAAAAATCAAAATTCCTTTTTTAACACTCAAGCATGTACCCATTAATTTTTCAAGAAGTGATTTTGAAATATGTTATTTACATATTGGGACAGAAGATACCCATTTTAAATAACCATGTATCCTTACATTTTTCTTCATATCCATTTGAAGAAAGTATACCATTTGTTTTTCTGAGTTACCCTTCTTTTTATGGCCACAAAAGTATGCATGCAGTGAAAATAAAATTTCTGGATCATAAATAAAATGCAGTTTAAAAATATTCTTTTAAATTCTTATTGTTGAGAATCGTGATAAATGCAAGACTATCATGTATATATTCCCTGTACTGACATCTGCTTGTTTTTATTGTTTTCTCTTTCTAAATAGAGGCCCATCAGTGACGCTATGGGACAAAATATTAATTGTCAGCTCAAATAATTTTTTTTTTTTTTTGAGGGGAAGAGGGGTTATAAGGCTTAATGCTTGTTGTCAGTATTTACGTGTTTCATTTCAATTACTAACAGATGTAGGTAAAAATTTGGACCTGTACTTACATAATTAATGAGAATCTGAAAAAAGACATGTAGATATCAAGTGACGCTATTGAAAAATGCAGTAATTAAAAATAATTAGGCAGAAATTCAGAAAAATAAAAGGCTTGCTTTGAAAAAAAGATGTTTGCAATTGAAAATTTATATTTCATACACAAATCCGAGTTTTAAAAGATTTTAAGTTAATAATTTCCTGTTTAACTTTCTTATTTAACTGGTTATTTTCCCTTTCCTTCCTTAAAACAGTATTAACTACTTATAAGAAATCTTTCTAAGCAACGACATTTCAAAATTATGCTTTCTCGCATAATCTTTACATATGATTAAGGATACCCACTTATGTAACACTTCACTCAATCATAATACAGTGGGACCTTGGTTCATGAATGCCTCGCTTCATGAACAAATTATCTGAACAAAAAATGCCTTGAGTAATAAATGGTGTTTCGAGTTACGAAAACTCAAGTTAGCAACATATGATTAAAAAAATTGCTTTAAAACATATGCCAAGTAATTTAACTCTCAAGAACTTCTGGAAACATTTTAATATTCTCCATTGCTTTATTCTCATTACACTGCCTTGGAAAATAATTTGCAGGGCCATGAGTTCAGCTTGGAGGAATGACTGGATTTTTTTTTTCATTATACTTCTTAAGGCAAAACCATGCACTAAGAAATTAAAAATTAAGATGTGGCCAAGTTACTAGAAGATCATAATGAGCTTAATGAGAAAGAAAGAACTGCAACTTCAGATGTAGAAATAAAAGTCAATTATGGAAGAAATATATTTTTAGTTTTCTAATCTATGAAATTTGTGCAAAATGAAGTAAGGGACAGTTTTCATGCAAGATATCACTGTGATAAAGCACTAGCAAGTTAAGCATAAGTGTTTTCAATTACAATGCCATATCTTGCTTTTGAAATATTTTAAAACATAGGCAACAACAAATTACGTTGGACAGATTTTGTGTGAAACGGAGTGGAGTGATACTTGAAGACAAAGAAACATTTTATAGAAGCATCCACACATTAACATAGTCCTCATAATTTTCCACTTATTCCATCCAGTCTCCTTCATACAGTTACAGTAAAATTAAATAAAGATTTGCCTGTTTTATCTTTTTTTTACATTGTATTTGTTCTTTCATCTTCAATTTAATGATTTCCATTAGTATTGGATTATGAACTTGAACACTTGTAAAGTTTAATTAAACAATCATCTGTGCTCTGGGAACAAATTGATCCATCTTACATTAAATCCTACAGAGAAAATTGTTTTCGTATATGAAAATTTTGTTTAACCAACAGCCTTTAAGAATGAATTAAATTCATAAATCAAGGTTTCACTGTATTAAAATTTGTAAACTGAAACTTAAACTATCATTCGAAATAAAGCTGAAACAAAACTGAATTATTCTGAACTAGGTCTTCATATATGATCTGGGCAATCTTTCTCAGTTTCTTTGTTGTGCAATATTGCTGTCTACTGCTATTCTCCTTTCTTTGTGCAAAATGTAAAAAGTACCAACGTGATTATTGAAGTAACAGTGTGCTTTTTGCATATCTTTCTATAAAAAGAACAACTTTTTTTTTTATCAAGAATAAAAATATTTCAGCCTGCCATGATTGCATCTTGTTCTTCATGGGAACTGGTTGTCATCATTAACGATGTAATTGCTATCTGAATTATATATGTTATGTTTATACATATTATAATCATGGTTAAGTTTGAAAAGTATTTTTTGTAGTAGGACAGCTATACATAAATGTTTGAAACATGAAAAATAATGATAAAGATATCAACTTTCTTACGTCTTGAACATTTACTCTTGATTGATGATCTTTTTGGCCATAATGATAGTGATGCTGTTCATGTAAATGGTATTTCGATAGTTGTTTTTAATTATTAATTTATTAGAAGATATGCCGAAGTATAGGATTTTTAAAGGAAAATGTGGAACCAAAATATGTGTATCTATTCAGTATCATTTTTCGCTAGCAGAAACTGAATATGGGTATTCAGAGGTTTCATCCATTTAATCATTGACGGCTTCAAGTAATAAGAAATTTATGCAATTTAAGGATTATATGTTTTTCCTACATTGTTTTAGTTTACTTTAGATTTCTGTTTGTGCAAGTATGTAATGAAATAAATTAGAAATGTAGTTTCTGAGTTTAAAAGGAATTTTATTTTGCTCCTTTAATCTGTATATTTGAAAATTATATTTGGCAGTAGGATATTTTAATGTAGTTTCTGTGATAATCTAATTAAGTGTCAAGTTCTGCCATTTGAAATATTAAACAAAAAACTATTAATATTTAACGTTTTAATGTGTTGTAAACTTTTACAATTTTTGTTGATATTTTATGAACAAGTAATTATTTTTTGATTAATAGCATGGAGTTTTGGTGTAATTTTTTTAATTGTTATATTATGAAATAATGGTTTTATCATTTTGTTTTTCTTTTTAAGTCTGGAATGTAAGATGAAAGAGACTGAGAATTGATTTTTTGTGTTTTCAAAAATTCATCTCTATGAAAGTTATATCACTAGTATTATGATCATTGTATATGTTTACGAAGTTGTGTAAATTTTTAAAATTGGGCACTCTTTCACATATTTTTAACCTGATCTGCTTGTTTTAGGGAATAAAGTATTTCCATCATAATATTTGATTTATGAATAGGTTTTTTAAAAGGTTTGATGTAAAGTATTTTAAATTTTATATAGATCAAGCTTGTTATCTTTGAAAGTAGTTTGTTTTCTTCTCACCAGTTGTTATCTACTTAGCCTATTTTTTGTGTTTATATTTTGAGCTAATTTATATTTCTTTAATAAAAGTTTTAGAATGAATTTGCTTCCATTTAATTCATTATTTATGCAGATTTCTAATATTTTTATTCGGTGATTCATTGATTTGGGAAGAATTGCTACTGTAGTCTGTTACTTTAAAATAGGAACTCGAAGCTTATTTTCCTCCACCCGATTTGACTGGTAAGCACTGCAATAATAGCTGCAAAATAGTTTCAGTCGCTTGATTCCCCCCATTTCATTTTCATTTATTGTGCCCGCTTCACAAAAAGCATGTGAATGAAGGCTGATTTGAACTGCAATATCAAATGATGTAGCGAAAATAATTACTGAATAGTGATGACGGCACGAGCTGAATTATAATCGCTAATGGGGGTGGGGAGGCTGGCTGGCAACATCCTTTAAGTGCCTGTTTTAAAGTAACAGACTGTATTTATGGTTTACGGTGCAACTCTACAATATTGCAAATTCCAGGGATGCTAGACAGGAAGGCATGATTGTTATGTTTATTAATTTTTTGAATAGTTCAATAATTGCACATTAAGAATTATAAAATTTTTTTAAACTACTTTTTAGGGTTTGCTTAGAATTAAATATATAAGAACATATAACATACATAATGGAAGAGAAAAGCGATATCGCAGCAAAATGACTTTTTGTTTCAATGCATGCATACATCAAAGTTGTTTACAATAAAGAGGTTACTGTAGGATAATGTTAAAATTCAGTGTTAAAATGTCATTAGTATTACTGTTTTATGTAGAATTAACATATTTTTATCTTTTAGCAGCAAAAACATTCTGTAGGCATTATCATAATTATTCTGAGGTATAGTAATTATGTTCGTAGAATTAACAATTGTAGTAATATTTTTACTGCAGTAAAGCAACATAAAAAGCTTTTTCATTTTGGGGGAAAAAATGCAGCTATGTGAAAACTACTACTACAATTGTTTACAAATAATTAATGTAAGGAAATGAAGATAGTATATAATGGGTTGTATCTTAACCAGTAAAGGGGGGATTTCATAGTTTAGGAGAGAATATAGTTAGTCAGCCTTTTATTTACTCAAGTATTGTTTATTTTTATGAATACAACTACTAAACCCCTTTTGTTGTTGTATTCATAAAACTTGTTAACATTTTCTATACTTCTTTTAGTGTAATTTATAAAAAAAAACATTAAAAGTAATCTAATTTTAAATAAATGTAAGTGATTTTTAATTTTAGAAGGAGGATTATTAAATAGCAATAGTAAAAAGCATGCATGGGACAGAAAAGGTTGAGAACCACTGGTAGTATAATAATCTTTTATTTTTAAACATAGAGTATAGAAATAGTTAATTCCAAAATCTTAGTTTAACGTATTTCTGAAAAAAAAAAAAAAAAAGGTATTTCAAAGATATTCTCCTAAAATACTCATGAGAATGCTAAGACGTACTTTTAATTTTTGAAATGTGTATATAAAAATATTTATATATATTCTGTCATACGTTTTGGATTCTCTGTTGATTTATTTACAGTGAAATGTATTACATTACAAAATTTATCTTCTTTCCATGCACTGTTACACCTTCCTGTCTTATAGTATTGCACTTTGCAGAAGAAGTACAACCATTTCAAATAGATTTTTGCTGTGTTCATAATAAGCATGTACAAGGTGGTCATTAAACCCCTGCTCCTCTCGATATAAACTTCCAGCGGGTTCATAATACATGTATGACGAAAATTGCCGATGTAAAACATTTGCAAAGAAGAGCATTGTAAAGGTCGAGTAACAGCACAGAAGAGGGAGGAAAACATTTTGTTGGAATTACAAGTTTTCTACCTGTGCAATGTTTCAAGATGCACGTCGTCTCCCGTAACTCTGCAGTTTCGTGGCCATTGTGATCCCGACCTCACTCCGATAGTTAGGTTATTCAATTATGGCAAAGCACACGAGGGCTATCTGCCTAAAGGGAGGGATGCCTTTGTGGAGGACTTTCTAAGGGAAACTGGCTCGTATACACATTACACATGGGGAAATCACTCTTTTGGATTTCTGGTTCTGGGGTTATGTGAAATCTGAGGTGTACGCATCAAATTCACAAGATCTGTTAGAAGTGAAAAATGCTAGAAAATATTAAGCTATACAAGTTCCTCCTGCGATGTTACTTTCGTCATTGTTGTCAACAATCTCCCACGTGCAATGAGTTATCGTCTGCGAAGGCGGGCACGTTGAAAACTTGTAGTTCCACTTTTCTTCTTCTGTCTTGTATTGTCATTGGTCCTTTACAGTGCTTTTCTCTACAAATGTTTTACGTCGGCAATTTTTGTCATACATGTATCGTTTCAACGCCATTTATATCTTTTCAGTTTGCACCCCAAAAAAGTGGATGTTGCCATTTGAAAAATTCGAAATTTTTCACTGCAACCGTAACTGCGAGAACTCTATTGTTATCTGAAGGTATTGTGAGGATTTAAAACAATATCTGAAATTTCATTGCGATTTGTTGAGCGGATATGTCGCTAAGGGTTCACATATCGGGGACTTTTTTATGACCACCCTGTATGTATGCATATAGGTAAAATTGTTTTCCCAGGAGGAGTAATATGTGAATTCTGTTAATTCTAGAATACCATGCATAATGACTTAAACTCCTATATTATAGTATAATTTAATAAAGCATGACAAAACTAACTTTGAGAACATATGCAGTACAGAAAATCAGTTCAAAAAAGTATTGCTAAGCATTTTTTGTCATATTTCTTGAAGTGAATCTTATTCAGTTCCATTTTCTACTCCCTTTTTCAATGCATGGCACAGCAAAATCTACTAATTTTTAAAATCAGAACAACATATTTGCAGTTCATATAATCCACTTATGAGGCACTTCAGTAAGTCAGTTACATGTATAATATATGTTTATCCTCTTGACTAGAGTTTCAGTTCAATAAATTTTTCTTTTATCTAGAATGAGCTTTGCAGAATGGTTTTCCACTTTTTGCATAGAAACTTTGACCTTCCAAGCCTTTATTGCATATCTAGAAAGGTAAAAAAAGAGAGAGAACATGTATTTTTTAATAAATATTCAAAAGCCAAAGTATAAAATATCTTAACTATTTGATCATTGCCGAATTTAGAGCTTTCATGTTAAGTTGTAGTGTAACGCTTTTGCACGCAATTTAACCCTTTTGCATTTTTCGCTCGGCCTAATCAGCAACTCGAGACGATTTTCCGCATATTGGTGAATTTCAGCTAACTTAAAATGATTCGACTTGTAACTGGGACCATAGTCGGGCTTGGAACTGGCCATCGCTGAGGGCTGAGGATGGACAGAGAGGGAAGGAGGGCCTACAAAGGCTGTGATGAAGGCACAGAATTTATAATTGCACACATTTTTTATTGTCCGGGCATCCTTGCTGAATTGTTGAAAATTGGGGTCTTCATTAGGGACACCAAGTCTGTGCGATGATGACATTTTAAAGATTGCCAGGACTGTCATCTTCGCCTTCTGAATAGGTTTATTATAGACATGACGATAACAACTACAGAAATCTTCGTTGTTTTATGTCTGAAAATACTTGTGGTCCTACGGCTCTTTCGCCTGACACAAACGGTATTCTTTGCTGTATTTCTTCGGATTCTGCACATGTTATCCATTCTGAATTTTCGGTCTCTTCTACAGAATCACTGTCGCTTTTCAAGGGCGATTATTTAAGTCCCTCTTTATGTTATATGGTACTAAACAGTGCTTGCTATCTGGCATATTGCTGAGCCCAGGTTCAAATCCACGAGAATTCATTATGTTTTTAAATGTAGAGTGTGCTTGTGGCATAAGCACTTACTGTCGAACGAAAAATTTATTGAGAGAAGAGAGTTATGAGATCTTTGAAACCATTCCCTGAGATGTTCTTCATTTAAATTAGGGAGGAGGTGTGCTAAGTCATACTGTCATCTATACTATAAGGTGCCCAAAACCTTGGGCAGTGATGGATGTTTTCTTACTTTCAGCTATGATTAATTTCTGGACCCGATCTGAATAAAATATCTCAACATTTAGAGCAGGGATTCCCAACGAAGTCGGTATACACATATATAAGTCGAAAATTAATTTTTTATTAATGTAAAGCTATACCATGTAGTATGAATCAAATCATAAAATAAATATAAGAAAAAAATACACAAAAATGATTTAATATATTCCAAAAATTAGCAGTTTTGTTAAATATATAAAGGTTAAGCAATAAGTGCAGTTTACAGGAGTAAAATACAGAAACACAAAATACAATAAAAAAAGCAAGGGGGAATACATAACTAATGAACCACAGCAAAATTTATGCCAATCCTTAACCCATGTGGGCCGTTGAAACTTGTTGACAGAAGTTATGCTCAAATGGCAATTTTGCCATCAATATATATAAGTGTACCCCTTATATATATTGATAAACAAGACAAGAGTACTATAAGCTAATTGCTACTCAAGCCTCTGTCATTTTTACAATCTCGTTCATTGCCAGTTATATATGTGTCAACCGAAAGCCATTTTGTATGGGACTAGTCTTTAAGCTCGATACTGTCTAAGATAACTTAGAAGCGTTTTTTCTATTTCACGGCATCTTTACGACATTGTTACTATTATTCTGTTAAGGTCGTGTGACTAAAAAACCAAGAGTGTGTCTGTCTGAGGAAATGATTTCTCAGGTAAGTAAAGTGGAAAGTAAGTCATGAGGTGAGGCATTCCGCAATGAAGATTGACATATTGATGAGTATAGCAAAGAGCAAGAGCTATCTACCGAAGGGGAAGAGGTGCTTCATAGTGGATTTCCAATGGAAAAGTGGCTTGTATTGATGTTACACTTGGAAAAAACCACAAAAATTTCCATGCAACCATCCAATTTAGTAGGATTCGATTTACCATAGTTCCGCAGATTTAATCATTCGTCTACTAATGGCTTGTTTGGTTCTTGAATTAACGGTTTGAATGGATGCATTCCATACTTCTAAATGCAGTCAGTGATGAAAGCAGCATAATCAGAACTTTTTGAGAGGTTTAACATTGTTTTCTGTAATTCTCCAACGACATGAATCGTCCAGTGGGCCGATGTCATTGGATTACACTCTCTACAATATAGTAGCATCAACGTTACATGAGCACGTTGATTCGAACCATGCGCAAAGCAGATCAATTGAATCAATGTCCTCTTTACTGTTTTGCTGTCGATCTGACAAGCTGAGCTTGGGCAGAAATCTGATGTCAAAACATCTTTAGAGCCTGCAGAGTTCGTGCAACTGTTACAACTGCCTTTGCATTAAAGATCTGCTCTTGCTGTATTCTCTTTGATCCATGTTTTCTATGTGCTCTAGCAGACTACTGTTCGACCACTAGTCTTGTTTCGTTAATCATTTCTGATCACAAAGCATTGCAAGAAAAATTTCATACAGATCAAATAGTACTTTCAAAAAGGTGCGTTCCTCCTTTTTTTGGCCCACCAGCGGCCGAGCGGTAAAGACGCTGAACACTGGTAGTTCGGTCCGAGGTTCGAATCCCGCAAACAGGCTGGCTGCATGGGCGTTTTCGTGGCTTTCCCCATGTGTAACGTGTATACGAGCCAGTTTCCCTTAGAAAGTCCTCCATGAAGGCATCCCTCTCTTTAGGCAGATAGCTCTCGTGTGCTTTGCCATAATTGAATAACCTAACCTAACCTCCCCCTTTTTTTGTGCGAGGGGGATAGTCATATATGCGCTTTGGTAATAAAATGCCAACAAGAAATATCCAAGACCGTTAGGTTTTATAACTCTCAGCCTAGAGTTATAAAACCTCACGGTCTTGGATATTGCCAATGCATTTATGAGAATGGGCAGTTGTCACTCTAGTTAATTCTACTGTCAAAGATAAGCTCATTCAAGTGTGTTAGACCAAATTTCTAGAATTTGTTCTAATTCTTATTCTGATATTATGCTGAATAAGACTTATTACCTATGAAAATAGGATCGCCTAAATGAGCAATGAAATTTATTTCAGCTGGAAACAACAATGTTACCTGAAAAAACATACTTACTGTGCATCTGAAACATTGTGAATGATAATTGTTATTCAAAGCTTCTACCCAACGATCACCAGCTTCAATGGGGAATCCACAGCCAACACATTTCGTAGTGAAGAGTTCATTCCAATCTAGACAAAAGAATAATTTATTGTGTGTTGTTGTATTAAACAAGAATAATTTATTATATTATAATCTTTTTCCTAACAAGTAATATCTATAGAAAATGGCCGAAATTTCAGCAATCATTAAAATAATATAAATTGAAATTTTACTAATAATCTGCTATCTTTCGCAGCAGTGTACGTGAAATGATCGGCAGAAATGAAAGAACTAGTAAAATCATAGATATGAGAATATATTTTATAATAAGATCAGATAATCATACGTTTAAAATGGAGTGAGAATATCGTCTTTTATAATTTTGGAGGGCCGAAAATTATTTTAGATTTCCTAGATGGTTTTCCATATTTCAGCATTAAATTTTTAAAGTTCTATTTATACCACACTTTTCAAGTCATAAGAAAATAATTTTTATTACTTAGAACTATTTTGCAAATTTCGGAAATTTTGTGACCATTTAAATTTTATTTAGTGTCTTAAAGTTTATATATCAGGACTGTGAAAGCTATGAATTTCTTTAAGTTTTCTACTAGATGAATATTTATCAATTCAATAATTGAAAATATAAAAATACTTTTTACATTTTTAATGGGTACCAAATATATCTCCCCCTTATTATAAATGGTATTTATATAAACTAGTTTTTTTTAGCTGTCTGTCTGATTTTCTTAATTTTTACATGCTGTCTTTGATTCTTCATACAGCCGCATATTTCACTTACTTTTTTTATATAATTGAACAGAAATAAAAACTTACGAAAAAGACTTACGACTTTTCAAACTTTAATATGTTTTAATTTTAGTTAAAGATGAAACTCATAAGAAATTACTCTAATAATTATGATACGAATATGTTTAATTTTAGTTACCTTTCTCACAATAAGGCCTGCCATCTTCCATGTAAAATGAACTGTTCCCAAATGGTTTATGGCAAAAAGCACATACGAAGCAATTTGGATGCCATTGTTTATCTAAAGCATTTAGACAATCCTAGAAACATAACAAAATTTTATTTAGATACAGATTAATATTTTATTCTAATTTTAAAATATTTTGTCAAATACAAAAAAATTAGCCCATGAAATTACATGCGATATTTATTAAACTCTAATATTGCAGCAAGTGTATAAATATTAGAAATCAATATATTTTGAATAATTATTTAATTAAAAACAATTTTGAATAATTATTTCATTCAAATGAATTTAATAATTTTCAGTCCAAAGGGGCAATTTGCCTTGACTATCAATTTCGTTTTCGCATTTTGCGTTGAAAACTAAACGGCGAATCCCTTTTCAAATTGTTGCCACCAAATATTAGAGCACTGTATTATATTTAGAGAAATTATATAATGAAGAATCTGCATGAATGTGTGTATGTTTCTCGCATTATGATAAAACGACGGTACCTAGAGCGATCAAAATTTGAATAACATAATCTTCCATAGAATATGGGCATGCAGAAGCTCTAATTTGGAATTTGAAGTTTGTTTTAGTATCGATTTCATTAATACTTTAACGAATTTTTGATTAACAAACTAAACGATTTCAAAGCGAGCAATGGCAACACTGCACGGAGGAAAAAAATTATCTTCAGTGCACGAGACTCTGTATTGGAAATTCTAATGTTCATTTTAAAATTATTTTGCGATATTGCTGTTGAACTGAATTTTATGGTTTGAGTACGTAGAACAAGGTATTTAATAAATAAAGGTAACAACACACGAAACGTTAACAAAACACGCCCCCTCGGACACCTTTCAGATTTTATTGAATTTTTTCCTTATTTTTTCATATACATTTAATTTATTGTTTCGAATAAATTTTTAATTATTTAATTCAATTCAATTTTGAATTATTAAATTTAATTTACATGCTTACGAGTTCGTATCAACTGACAACATTACATTGTTCAGGCAAAGTCAAAGCATTACATTACCTGATTTTGCCTCTAAAACAATGACTGATCATTCGTTTTTAGATGAAGCTGGATAAGAATGATGTGGTCTTACTTTGGGCAAAAGGTACGGTAATTAAATTCTTTATGCATTTAAAAAAAAAAAAAATCTGAAAGTTTTCAAATTTTATATTACTCCCAAAGGGGCGTTTTTTAAAATTCACACATACATACACGTTTCGAGAGCATTTATGCGAACGCCCCTTTGGACTTATATTTAAAAACAACATCCTTTAGAATTTCCGATAGACAGTCTCGCACGCTGGAGATAAAAATATTTTATTCCGTACCGTGTGTTGCCACTGCTCACTTTGAAATCGTCGAGTTTCTTAAGCAAAAATTCCGTAAAGTTAAAAAAAAAAAAATAGTAAAACAAATTCGAAATTCAAGATTCGGGCTTCCAGGTGCCCATATTCGGGTGGAGGACTACGTTGTCAAAAATTGATAGCTCTAGGTATCCTTGTTTTTTAACATAATGCCAGAAACATAAGTACATTTATGTAGATTCTTCATGGCAACAATCTGAAAACTGGTACCAAACTTTGGATTTCGGATAGAAAATAAATATAAGTTTGAAAATTTTTCCACTGCGATATTATTATTATTGTTTACGCATGTTCTTAAAAATATTTAGTAAGAAAAATTTAAAATTTGGTTAAATTTTTTTTGTTATTAAAATTTTTAAATTTTCTTAAAAAATTCTAGCTTTTGAGCTGTTTTCAGATTATGCATGCGGCCCGCTGGCAATTTGAGTTCGAGACTACTGCGTTAGAGAATCGAGGTTTATTAGTAGTTATTACCGTTCTGGATTATCTGCTGCTTAAATCAATAATGGCAATAATTAATAAGTAATCGTTAGGCTGCTTAGAGTAACTGAAATTCATTTAACATAATAACTGATCATGTAACTTCATATACTTACGATAGTTAAATTCGTATATTTACGGTACCATTTTAAACATACAAAAATACTGATAATTTTTAACGCAGCGTTAAAGAAGTATAAAATAATAAACATTAATTTTCCAGAAGTTATGAACATTTTTTTTAATATTATGGGCTTTTAAGATATTCTACATGAGAAGTTATTAATACTATATTTTTTTCATCTAGTTCAACGTATCAGAAAGCCTAGCTTAATTTTCTTGTACCCCTCTAAAAGATCGTAGAAAGGGTTTTTTTTTTTAGTCCAAAGGGGCTTTTTGTCCCTGAAGGACTATATTGCTTTCGTCTTGCGATTTTGCGTCGGAAACATTGAATGTTGCCACCAAATATTGCAGTAATGTATGTTTCTCGCAGTGTGATAAAACGACAGTGCATAGAGCAATCGAATTTTGAATGACGTAATCCTGCTGCGAGTATGGACATCTGGAAGCCCAAATTTGAAATTTGTTTTATTATCGATTTCATATTTGGTAATACAAACGAGCAATAGCAACGTTGTACAGAAAAAACATTTTTATCTCCAGCACTTAAGACTGTATAGGAAATTCTAAAGATATGTTCAGTTTAAAATTATTTTGCGATATTGTTCTTTAACTGAAATTAATGGTTTAAGTGCGAAGAACATAATATTTAATAAATAAAGGTAATACACAAAATGTTAAAGAAACGCCCCTTTGGACGTAATTTAAAATCTGAAACCTTTCAGATTTTCTTTTTAAAGGACCTTTGTCGCTGAAGAACTATTGTTTTCGTTTTGCGATTTTGCGTCGGAAACATTAAACATCGGTTCTCTTTTCAAACTGCCACCAAATATTGCAGCCCTGTATTATATTTAAAGAAATTAAATAATGAAGAATGTGCATAAATGTATGTATGTTTCTCGCATTGGTAAAACGACGGCGCCTAGAACCATCGAATTTTGAAAAACGTAATCCTGCTGGGAATATGAGCATCTGGAAGCCCGAATTTGAAATTTGGAAATTGTTTTATTATCGAGCTGAATTTTATGGTTTAAGTGCGAAGAACATGATATTTAATAAATAAAGGTAACATACAAAATATTAAAAAAACACCCCTCTGGACGTAATTTAAAATCTGGAACCATTCAAATTTCTTTTTTAGTCCAAAGCGGCTTTGTCCCTGAAGAATTGTTTTCGTTTTGCGATTTTGCGTCGAATCACCCTGAATGTCAGTTTCACTTTTCAAATTGTTGCCACCAAATATTATATGCCTGTATTTTATTTGAAGAAATTAAATAATGAAGAATCTGCATAAATGTATGTGTGTTTCTCGCATTGTGATAAAATAACGGTATCTAGAGCCATCAAATTTTGAATGACGTAATCCTACTACGAATAAGGGCATCTGGTAGCCCAAATTTGAAATTTCGAATTTGTTTTATTACCTATTTCAAATTTTGTAAAACTTTAACGAATTTTCGATTAACAAACTCAATTATTTCAAAGCAAGCAATGGCAACACTGAACGAAAAAAAACATTTTTATCTCCAGCGCGCGAGACTATCGGAAATTCGAAATATAGCTGTTTTCTGTTTTTAAATATTTTGTGATATTGCTGTTGAATTGAATTTTATGTGGTGTAAGAGCGAAGAACAAGATATTTAATCAATAAAGGTAACACACAAAATGTTGGAAAAACGCTCTTTTGGGCATAATAAACAATCTGAGATTTTTTTCTTTTACATATTTTATTAAAGAGGCTGCTTTTAAGGTTACTTCCATGCTGGCAGTTGTTTGTTAATTTATCAAAAGGATGTTGGAAAAATGTTGGAATAACGCTCTTTTGGGCATAATAAACAATCTGAGATTTTTTTTCTTTTACATATTTTATTAAAGAGGCTGCTTTTAAGGTTACTTCCATGCTGGCAGTTGTTTGTTAATTTATCAAAAGGATGCCGGCATATTTTTTACTTCTTTCAAAACACTGTAGTAGCAGAACCATTGCCATTTTATTTATTTATTTATTTTTTTTTTCATTTTAAACATAAGATTTATTACGCAGCTTGCCATTATGCTTCTGAATAATGCTAAATGAATAAGAAATGATTGTAACCAAAGTAAAAAATTCGTATGAAACATACTCCTTTGATTCTGCAGCCACATTTGGAGCACGTAGGTGCCAAGTGGGCTTCATAGCAGTGTTCGCAGTAAAGTTGGCCTCGGTCTTCAACAAAACCAATTTCAACCAAAGAGCGTTGGCACTTATTGTTGGCACATATAAAGTGATCTGGGCACCAGGATTTTCCGAGTGCCAAAACAAATGGACCTCTGAAACATGTATTCCAAGCATTAGTTTTGTCAAAATAATGCATAGTTTACTCAATTTAATCCATAAATTAAAAGCGTGTTTGATGACTTACCTGATTGGAGTTCCACAGATATTGCAAATGGGGATCCTAGCACCTGTTGCAACTTGAGGTTTCATTTGTCCTCGCCCTCTTCTAGGAGCTGGTCTTGAACCCGTACCAGCACTCATAGCTACTCCTGAAGGCAAATTTCCTGAAGTGGAGGAGGTAGTTGTTGTGGTCATCGAACTGCTTACATTCCAAGACTGGGCTTTGTTGCTTTGCACTGGATTGCGGGGCTTAGGACTGGTGGCGGGTGGAGCTCCAGTAGATTGTATGCCAAAAGTAGGAGTTGGGCTTGAAACTTTTGGACTCGGGGACAGAGGGGATGCGTATTTAGGGACAGATGTGGCATGTTGAGTGCCAGGAGGGGGTCGATAGGAAGGTAAAGTAGGAGTAATGTTAGAAGTAAGAACAGGTTCCGAAGGCGGGTTCTTCTGAGGTGGCCACACAAATTTATGACCTGTGTGGAAAAAAAGTAGAGGAGGAAGAAAAGAGAAATAGATACAGAGAAAGATTGAAATAGAAACAACTGCTCAATTTGTAGTGAGGCATTTTTAACAACTATTTATCAGTTCATTTCGTATTTTAAGAAACATAATTTTGCTTTAGATCACATAATTATTTGTGATGATAATGAAATATATTTTTCCTAAACATTCTCACTTATATGGCTGATCAATGAAAAAATATAATACTATAGAAGAATGAATTTAATTATTAATTTTCATCTAACTGAGTTTAACCACAAGCGGTTTCCTAATGCTTCCTTAAGTACTTTGTAACGGCAACCATAACTTGTTTCAAAATATCCTGTAAATAACTCAGTCCTCCGGCGATTATTTGTTATTAAATATTTGAAAATTCCAACTGTCATATTTGTTTAAAAATTTATATTGCTTTTCCATCCCGTACAAGTACCATCTGTTAATTATTCTTTCTTAAAGTGCGTGGTACTGAATTGCAGTATTCAATATTGCTAGTGTGATTTTTTTTTCAGTTTATTAAGTTTGCGCTGGCCAGTATTTACAGACAGCTTGGAGCAGAAAATAAACCTAATATCTGATCCATTTTAAAATTTGGCTAAGCCGTTTATTCCATAATTTTATTACTAATCACATTTTTTCCTCCATACAAGTACATATCAATGACTTAAATAAAATGATTGTCACATATTTCATTAGCAACTCATCCAGACCCCCAAAATTATTTATTGAGGAAAAGGCCACAGTCTTTAGAAGTAACGTGATATTTAAGAAATGAAAAAAAGTAGTTTGTTTAAAAACTTAAATTTTAATACGTAATTAAATAACTATGATAATCTTCTAGATTTTAGATTTTTTTTTTCAATATCTACCTACAGTCTTCGTTTCATGAATGCTACAGAAGTTTCATATAAATGAATATAACAAGGCAATTTGTCAGGACTGGGTGTTCGGTGCATATTCTTGGCGAACATCTTCGTGAATTAAACTGAGTCCTGATCTTGAACAAGGAGCTGAATGCAGCTATGTTCTGTGGTAGAAAACTGTGGTTAAGTGGTAGAAGAACTGCACTTAAGAAGGATTTAAAATCTTCTTTTATTAAACCACAATTATATACAGCCACTTCCCAACTCGGGAGGGATACAGAAAATAATGACCGCCACTTGGGTCCAAACTGAACAATCGAATAATTTAAAATAAAGTTAAATAGAAATTAAGTAGTCGTTGCTCACAGAGCTCTAACGCGAGGTTGGCCTCTAAACTAAATGGTGCGTAGCAAGATTTAACTAATACTGACGCACTTAGAATTACTTCAATAAGTAATAACGTAACAGCGCTACAGCTTAGAATTTAAATACTAGCTGGTCAGGCGAACGTCGAACAGAGTAACAGTGGTCTGAGACTAAAAGCTCTCTCACACTGAGTAGTTCCTCGCTACTGTTTAAATAGCAACTTGGCTTCACTTCAAATTAGCATAAAGCTGAAACGCGCGCTTATTCTAACGGGAAGTTGAAATAAGAACAGATAGAAAAAAGCAAATTAAAATAAAACTTTGTTAGTTTAACTAAAACCTTACAAATTAACTTATTAGAAGTATGATGTTGCTCACTTAATCTTCAAAATTTAGGAAAAGAGTGAAATAAGTTTTTATTTCAGTAATAAGCTTAATCACTTTTTGCAAATATCAACACCGTTGTAGGTGTAAACTTTAAGTCATGTGTCCACATCAGATTTTTTTATTATGGCAAAACGCTACAGTTGCACATGGGGAAAACCACGAAAACGCCCCTGCAGCCAGCCCGTTCGCGGGATTCGAGACTCGGACCGAACTACCAGTGTTCAGCGACTTTACTGCTCGGCCGCTGGTGGGCCTGTAAACGTTAAGCGTCCTTCTTGCATAATCTCACATTACTATTATAGTCGATATAAATTGTTTAAATTCTGTTTATTGTTTAAAAAAATATTTAATGAAAAAACGCTTATTTGTAGAGGATAAGCAAAACTTTCTTGTTTCCGACTTGTATTAAATGCTCCGTTTGCGAGAAATTTTAGAATGTAATTTTTATATTTAGTTTTATTTAAATTTAATGCATTAAAAATACGAAAAATTAGATTTTGTGTAAAACAGATTTTCTTTTCGTTTATAGATATTTAAAAATCTGAATTGTAGATATGATAGTTCTTTTCCAGTTCTTGGACTGAAATGCTATAAAAATTCCGATTCTTAAATTATAAAGCATACAAGGGCTATCTGCCTAAGGGGGGCGCCTTCATGGAGAATTTTTAAAGAGAAACTGGTTTGTATTCACTTCATGCATCAGAAAATCTAATTACCTAACTTTAAAATGCCTTTTCATATGGTGGTTAGTGAGGGTGATTGTGGTATTGATAGCTGTGAACTGGAATGAACTCTAGGGATTGGATAATATAAGTTACGGCAACCAAACAACAAAGAAACCTAAGCAATTCGAGGAGAACTTTTTAAGATAAACTGTCTCGTATTCACGTTAGATTGGGAAAACCATAAAAACCTCCATGCAACCAGCCCGTTTGCGGGGATATAAACCTGTCGAATTATTTACGATTACGTCGTTTTTACCGATTTTACTGCTCGGCATCTAGTGGGTTCGAATCGGAACTACGACTTAGATGTATTTAAATAGAACAGAGAGTCTGGCAGATTAAGAATATTCATGTAAGGCTATCAACACAAAAAGAGGGGTAATAGTCCTTTGGCTACTGTCTTCAGGTGTGCCGTGAATCGAAATAATACACTCATGTCCATAAATTAAGGATAATTCACACTGTGCAAACATCGTAAGCGAATGCCTTCAATCGGAGGATATCACCCGTATGGACTGGCCAGCATTCTCACCGGACTTGAATCCAGTAGAGCACGTGTGGGACATGCTTGGCCGACGAGTTGCAGCCCGTCAACCTCCTCCTACATGTCTACCGGAAATTCGGAGAGCATTGCTTTTTGAGTGGTGTAATATCCCCCAAGATCAGATCGATAATTCGATACTCAGACGCATGCCTAGGCGTTGTTTGGACTGTATTGCATCGTCTGGGAGACATACAATGTATTAACAATCATACCAACCATGTAATATTGGTTTTTTGTAAATAGGTTTTTTTTGTAATTTGCTCCAGGGAGAAAAAACCGCTAATTTTTTTAATAATATCAAACATATAGCATCGTTTTTTGCTCTTTACCTTTTGTTTAAAGCTTTACAAATAAGTCAAATTTGTTTTGCTTCTAACTCTTCCTTTGCCTGATTTTGCATTATCCTTAATTTATGGACATGAGTTTAGTTTATCGGGCAAAATGGTATTATCTCTGGGAACATCACTAGGCCTGTGATCAGTGACGGATGTTTTCATCGCCCACATATGGTTTTTAGTGATTTATCCATACTGACCCACGATATGGATAAATTTCAGAAAATTAACGAACGATTAATAATTGCGGCAAAATAACGATAAGTAAGGTGACGACGACAAATTAGAAATCCTGTAACCTTTTCATCTATTAAAAAGATCTAGATTATTATGCATTGCATTTAATGTTTGATTTAAAGTCTATAAACTCTGGTGTGCATGAAGCAACGATGATGTAAAAACAACACAAACGCTCTATAGTAAGTTTATGCTTTATGCATAAACATATTTAAGTCTTCAAATTTATTAAATAGTATTTATAATGAAAGAAAAATATCAAGTAATAAAGTAAAGGGATAGTTGTATGTTTTAAATTGCATAAATCACATGCAAAATGGAAGAATTAGAATCTAGGGATGGGAATGTAATTCAAAACTGATCTTCATGCGACTGCAGATGAAAGTGTTACTGTAAATGTGTTTAACATGCTTAAAGGAAAGTTTCAAAACGTGCAGCTGAAAGGGCGAATATTTGTAAATACATATTTACCTGAGGTGGCATTTTTATATGCTTATTTCCTATTATTAGAAATTTTCAACTCGCATACCAGTTGTAATTTTAATGCGATAATAAATGAAGTTAATGCACTGTATATTAAAATGCATTGTTAAAATTTGGTACATATGAAAACAACTGTAGTTAGATTATTTGTGAAATTGTAGTATTTTTTTGTATTATGTAACATAAAATGCTTGAAAGAGACGAAGCTCTGCCGTACATGTGCAAGCTTATTTAACATAAGATAAATGGGTATCTCACCAAGGTGGCGATGGCTTTGGCGACTAATTTTTGCCTCTAAACTTGGCGAGAAATCTCCCAAAGTCGCCAAAGCTGGCGATATTTTTGGTCCAGTCCCTGTTATAATTGTTATTGAAATTGAATAAATAATTCATTTCTATATGTAACTGTGCCATCATATACCTACCAGTAATTTCGAGAAGTGGAAGGTACTAGAGATTTCTCGGCGGCCGAAGGAAAAATATATGAGACAGGAGAGAGTATCAATTTCTTATTTATTTAGTTCAGTGTTGAGTACGAATTATTGAGATATCTCCGTAGGAGCTTCGCTTTTTAGATGCGCTTTGCTCTACGCTAATGTGATACTGAGAAGGGCTCTAAGAGTACTTTTGGGGAAATTTCTGGAACTTACCAAAAGTGTTTCTTTTGGTAAAATAAGTTTCATGAAGCTATTATCGGCTCTGTGTGCATTCAATTTACAACGAACCCATGCACACGCAACATTTTGTATATATTTAATTTAATTCGGAAATGAAAAGAGGTGAATTTATGCATGTTCAAGATTTTACTTACAGTGATCCTAACATATAGCTGCAATATAAATAGTTTTATTGCATAAAAATTCATTTATCAAGTACTTGTGGTTTTAATTCATATGTCATAACGATGAAAAGAAATCAGAGAGAATATACTGGTAAAAAAGAACCAGGACAAGGCCAACTAAAGTTTTAAAACTTACCTGACTAAATCCAATTTCTTTAAAAGTAATCACTTTCTGCACTTACGCGCACTTCTCAGCGCTTGCGCCGAGATCGAAATGGTCTTTTAATTGGAATGCGTCTAGTACC
>KK117158.1:40842-65086 GCA_000611955.2 Stegodyphus mimosarum
ACTGGATGTCTCACTAAAATCACACCGCTCTTTTACGATAATAAGCTGGATTCATTGCGATGAACCTGAAGCGAAACGGGAGGACTGTCTCTCCAGATCAAACATCCGATATTATGGTTTATCGTAATCTAGATTGGTTGACTAGTGGCTTCATAATCCTCTTAAAAAGGCAACAGTATTTGGCGAGAGCGAAACTTGTAGTTGTTTTTTATTATTCTACTTGCCATACTTGCCACACTTCTGGATTTTTAAGATTTTTTTTTCTATTTTTAAGACATTTTTTTTAAGAGTGGCATTAAACCTTTTAATGGTGAAAGGTTAGTTCTTTGTTTCTTCAAGGACCATTGAGGTAGAATGATAAAGAATGTGAAACACATTTCAATTAGATACACAAATAAAAGTGCATGGAGCGCCAGTCTTCACTATAAAATCGAACAGCTGTTGCCACAATACGCAAACCACTTAGAGTTCCACACCTCCGTGAAGTCGCATGATGTTCTGAGGTGTTAGATATTATTGAAAGTTCCACATAGCATTTCAATTATAATGCAGGTACTGTGATCGTAGATAAATGCAGAAGGGGGTTACTTTGAAAAGAAAGGAAACCGGATTCAATTCAGATAAATTTTCAAAATTTAATTAATCTGGTTTCTTCCTTTTTATAAAACTAATAATCAGTACCTATATAATTAAATATGCATTTTAGCTTTATTGCCATGTTTGAATATATTGATGATTTTCGAAAATTAATGCCTATAATTTTGAAAAAATTACCGATTGATCTAATTTTCTATTTTTTTATTAAAAAACATAATAGTAATTTGTTCTTTTTCTCTTCAAAAATATGTTACTCATATTTAGGTCGTACCAAAAAAATGCTGAAAGGAATTTACTTCAAGAGCAAAATTTTGATATACTAAACCAATAAGCACTGCATTTCACGATAAACATTTTTCTTTTCCACTTATATACCAAAGGAACATACTAGTACGTTTAGGTAGTGTTGTCCTGTGATAATGCGATCCAGGACGTTTTGACCATAAATGGTTTATTATCGCAGCAATGATAACTCGTATGCTATTCTGTTTCCCTGATCCTCTGAAAGATTTGTAACTTCTATTATGCATACACTATATTAAATATCAGGTGCGCAATCACGTGAAGTCTGGCTTGGTGATCAGAGCAAATTTTATGAAGTAAGCATCGACAAATTATTCTCACGCTTAGACAAGTACGCCATTCGTCATGGCTACGGCGAAGTGTAACAAGAAATCCATTATGAAACAGTGTATAATATACGTTATCCTTGAGTAAAATTTGCTTTGAAATAATAAATCTATTGGGTTGGAGCAGACTGTCTGTTCTTAATTCTACCGACTCGGAGCGAACGTTTAACGGAAGGAGCCAGGGGTTGGCCTGATATAACTTTGGCTTCTTCCTTGTTAGCGTACTTAATAAAAGATTAGAAGGTCCTAACAGATAGATCTGTTAGTGATCACCAACTCATCTCCTTTTCAATCGGTTTTTCAGAAGATTGTTACATCAAACAAAGGTTTAAGACCTCTTATGGTGGACATGCAAAATTTCTGAGACAACTTCGTCCAAATGTTCCTCGTATAATAGATTTATTTCACTCAAGTAACTCCAGAGAGGATCTGGAAATAAATTATGACTTTTTTATAACAAGCTATCGTAATTACCTTAAGCATTTCAGACATTACAGGTATATATTTAACAGCCTCGTGATGGGATTTTGATCTAAGCATTAATTAATGCTAAATAATTTTTCAAAGATATTACGTGGAGGACACAAAAAGAAAGGTCAATGTTCTCTGTTTACATGAACAAGAACTGTGCCAAGTTGATACGCAGAGGGCACTACCCTCGATTAATTGCTAAAGGAAAATAACTCACAAATTTTCTGAACTTGTTAAGTTTAATATGGCTGTAAACATGATTGTTTGCATAACTAACCCATCTTCGAACAGAGAAGCGTAGCTAGGTTTTTATGTGCTGAGTAGGTTCAATTCTTTGATATTCATAGTAGAATGATTACAATCTGAGACTGACAAGCGCATGCGCCAACGACATACATGGATGTAGGTTAAAAGGTTTACTGTCAAACAGAACAACTGACGTGCTCGGGTCACTGAAGCAGCCCGTCGACTTTCGCACACAAGAATATTTTGATTGTGTTATTTAAAGGCGATGAGCATGTTGTTCTATCTACGATAGCTAAAAATGTTAAACATTCTCTATGATTTTGCGTTTTGAATAATGCATATTAGTAACGCATGTAGATTATATTATTATTTCAGTGGCATCAGTCATATGCTAGTTTTCCGAAAAGGATTTTTGCTAGGGATGAAACATGGATGTATCATTACGATCTAGAGAATAAAAGATAAACACGGAGTAAAAACGTGAGCTCCACATGCCAAACGAATTCAGGAAACGACGCGTTCTTGGTTCCAGAAAGGCAGGAGGCCTACACTGAGATGAAAAGTTAATTTCGCTTGTGTACCTCTTAACTTCTTGTATGACAACACTCATTTTACTTTTTGACTCGTGCTGTTATTACGTAAAAATGACTTGAATTCAAGTATTCCTCGGAAGACAAAACGTTATTAATAGTTTCCTACTTGAATTTTTATTGTTACGAATGTTTTATATATATGTAAACAATTTTAGTAAAGAATATATGTAAATTGTAGTATCTGTTCTATAATATAACATGAGAGGCCTCAAGAATGCGAAGCAGAGCCGGAAAGACAGGGTCATAAGGATAAGTCCATTTAACATCGAAGCTATGCCAAGCTGGTGATGGTTTTGGCAACTAATTTTTGTCGGCAAACTTAGTGAATTTTGAAAAAGTGAGGAAAGCTTATTGTTCAAATGAATCAAAAAATTTATTTTTTATTAAAAACATGACAAAAGCGGTGCTGCAAAGCAACTATGTTAAGTAAATTGATGTAAATTAGTTACAGTCTGTAACAGAACAACCTAGCTAAACGTTTGGTAAAATCAGATTGGCCGCAAACTGACAGCGAATAAAAAGCTTAGAAAATGCACTCACTCCAAACTGATGAAGTAAAAGAAAAAGGAGAAAAGAAGAGATATTATGTCGTATAAATAGGTAAGCAAACAAGGGTATCAAGCAGAATTCAACAATCCACAGCAACAAGGCACACTTGTATGCAACATTTTTTTAACAAAATATATCAAATTTCAAATCACAAAATAGAGAAAATTAATTATACATTCTTTAAAAACAGGCATTTTAGATCATCTGCAAGAATGTTAGTTGACACTCAGCAAAATCAAATTTAGCTTATTTATTAGTTACATACTTTCAAAAGAAATCAAGTCGGTCCATTCATATTTACCTCGTAACATTATTAAAAAAATCGTAAGAATTTGATATCGCTGAGTCCTAAACACATATAGTGTGTTATATAAGTCTGGACAATTTCTAAAAAATTCTTTAAAATTATTATTAGAGTTTACACCAAAAGGCTTATCACAGAAGTGGAATTTTTGGGAAGGGGTAGCCAATATAAACCTAATTAAAAGTTTTCACAGAGAGATAGTATCGTTAATAACGCAAAAATATGTTTTTTGAAAGCAAATGTGCAACTGAGAAAGTCTGAAATAAAATTTATTCTGCGTTTAAGATGTATGCTTCTGTGATAAGGCATTTTGTGCAAATTCGCAGCTTGATACTTCATTATTTTTTTATTTTATATGGTTCTTTGAAAAATGTCCGAATTAAAAAGACACCCTTTTAATCAAAAATATATATCTTTTCAAACATCTTTATTTACAGAAATTATTAAGAATTTCATAGTTTGGTCCTATGTGCTCATATTTTCATTGGAAATCACGAAGGAACCAAGATACACGTGATATTCTAGAACCAAACAAAGGAAACCTCAAGATAGGATGTTGATGCTCAAGTTCCTAGGGCCCTTACCATAACATTTAACAGTTAAGCATACTTTTTTACCCATTAGAGATATTCTCAATACATATGAAATCCGAGAAAGATGATGGTGATATATTTTGCACTTTAATATAAATTATTCAAGAGTAAAATATTAACGTAAGAAATAAAATGACATCATAAGGAAGTTTTTCTTTACATTAGATTACTATTTGAATTAATTCTACCAATTTCAGTTTATATTTCGCTTATTTTTCTGGTTTATGAAAAATATTGCATTAAAATTAAGGAAACAGAGACATAAATTTAATATTCTTTATATGGTATACAGCTAATGTGTGATAACGCTCGTCTACATAGGCTTAGCTGGTGGATGACTACCTGGAAAATGCTGACATTTGCCGCATGGATTTGCCAGCCAGATTTCCTGATCTCAATCCTATAAAGCATGCCTGGGACGCTCTTGAGAGAGCAATTTCATTTCTCCATCCCCTCCGAGAACAACCACAGGTCTCAAAACTGCCAAGGATTGGAATCGGGTGCCAGCTGTATCTTGTCCAGTTATGCTGTCACCTTGAGCGAACGCGACCTGTCCGGCTGTGAGAGGGAACCATACCCTATAGACTCATTTTCAGTTTGATATCACAATATGGATTTTGGACATCAACGCACTATGAGCTTTACTGAGTACATAAAATAACTTCTGAATGGTACATCTCTTTCTCTAGTATAAATGAATATTCATACCAAATGTCATTGAAATCTGTCCATTACGTTTACAGAGATTCGACATAATGTGCAAATTCTCTTAATTTTACACACGAGTGTATATCATCGCGTTCTTATAAATTTGAAACCAATTTATTACATCCAGTTCAGGGAAAATGTCTTAAATGGATTAAAAAAGTCAGAATTCAACTCTGACAAGTAAGTGTTTCAAACGAGATAGGTAATAAAACATTTAAACGAAAAATTATAAATAAGCCAAGCAACGTAAAATTTAATTCCAGCAAAGCCAAACGATTCAGCAACATAATTTTTCAACTATCTGATACGGGTTGCAAGCATTTGAAGGATCATAATATCGCATTATCTATTATTAAGTAACATATTAAATGTTAAACTGTTAAATGATATACATTATTGGTAAAACAAACTCATTTCAACCAAAACCATGTGAAGAGAACTACTTATTTAGAATTCCATATTATTACAAACGGTTTGCTATAATAATTACTTAATCGCTCTAGTCATTACACTCAATCGTGTTGAGATCAATATGCATCACCGCCTGCGCAGTCGTGTTAAACTGACTATCCAATAATAATAAGAAAGCTTTTTCCAAAAACCTTGAACAACCTGAATTACTACTGTTTCGTGGCTTTAGCTGCTCGAAAAGGAGTCTGGGAAATTATTGTTCAACCATAATTAAAACAGCCTTCGTTGGACACTGCCCACACACTTCGACTCGTCCATTAGGGGTGCTGATACCACCCTCTAAATAAATACATTGGTGAGGATGGCATGAGAAAGAGTGATTAAGGTCAGTAGACGAAATTTTGAGCAGACTAAGAGTCAATGATATCGCGCAAGAGCAAGCCTTCAGGTAGCCATGGGAATGATATTGTTACGAATTTTGTACACATGTAAATAATTTTAGTTAAATTATATGTAAAATCATAGTATTTTTTGTATGATATAACATGAAAAGGCTCGAAAGAAACGTAGCTCTGCCGGAAAATAAAATTACAGGGGTAAGTTTATTTAACATTGTGTAAATGGCTAAATTAGGGAGATACCATCAAGCTGGCGTTGATTTTGGTGACTAATTTTTATCGCCTAACTCGTTGACAATTTGGCGACATTTTGGGTCAAGTCTCTGCATAACTGCAATTGGTAATGCGCTTTGCATCGTGCTGTGTTTAACTTTCTTAGTAGTTTGAAATGTAACTACTGATTGTATTCTGTGATATTGAGAAGAGCTGTAGAAGTATATTAGTGCAAAGCTCCATAACTGTGTTGCATAAAGTTCCATAACTGTTTCTTTTGGTAAAATAAATTTATCAAGGTGTTATCGCTTCTATGCGCATTCAAGTTATTACAGACCCGTATGCACGCAACAATTTAATTTTTCCCTCGCGGATAGCACATATCCACCTTATTTCGCGAATAAATTGACCCATGGGGAGAATGCGTCCTTACTTTTTTTGGTCTCAATGAGACATATTCTGATGAAATCGGAGATCATGCGACTTACGTATGGCTAATGTAAACAAATAAGCTCATTCTTCCTCTTCTTCTGTTGCGGAATGTATCTCATGTGAACAGAAAATGCTACATCTGCTGAGAACTAAATACTATATTAGTAAAATTTTTTTTCCACGAAGACGCAGATTTAAATAACGCCTCGGAAATGCTCAATTTTAAACTGCTTTTCAATTACAGAAATAATACAAAACAGCATTTGAAATAAGATAATGCCCAAAACCAATAAACAGGGCTTGTTTCTTGAGGCTTACCTGGTCCTGAACTTGGTGTACTCGAAATATTACCAGATGGAGCAGAAGAGAATGGCGGCTGTTGTTGCGTTTGGCTTGAAGGTGTACCAGGCTGTATGCGAAAGAAATAAAAGCTTTTGTATTTGTTCTCATAACGAGCAATTTTATAATGGCGATGATAAATAATAAAAGAACTCTTAATTACTTTCAAGACATTCATTTAAATAACGATTTGTTACTTTCAGAGATTCAGAAAGAAAAATATTTTGTTGTTTCTACATAAATTAAATTAGCGATGTAGGGGTTTGAAGAACAGGAGAATGTGCTTGAATGTTTTTCACATTTTGCAGAGTTGATTTCATAATCACTGAATTATCTGGTGGGTTATTATTTCAATATCACGTGCATGGAAGAAAAAATAGTCGGAAAATGTTTTCTTTTTCTACCATCATGAAGGGAAATAGCCACTATTCCGTAGGGATAGCAGCTAAAAACACCTTTGGTTGTATGACACATGTTCCTATTATTTCCTAGAACTGCTGCAGTGGATTTACGCCGTATTAATCTCTTAATGCACTGAATTGAGTTCACTCGGGTATACCGAACTAAATATTTCCAGCACTCTAGTTAATTCCAGAATTTTATTTCACATGTGAATACAACCGAATATATCTACTACAGTTTCAAGGTTATTTCCTTTCACAAAACAAAATTTTCCGTCGGCGTGTGTAAACTATTTGGTTTGCGTATGAGCCTTTTCGGCTGTCGCCAAGACAAAGGACACTGTTTTCATTTCAGTAGACTGCATTGAGTCCTAGCCAGCAAGTTTTACTTCGCGAGGCATATTCATTTATATTACTATGTAACATTTTTGCAATTTACCTTCACGTAACCTTATCATGGATAGTTATCGAGACCCATTAGAATTTACCACGCACTAAACATTAACTAAAAAAAAATTTTTATTACGATTACATTTTTACTGCCTGAATTAACTTGGTTCGCGGTATATGTAGTCTAGTCAACTAAAAAAAAGTTTTTAATTTTAGATACGCTAATACTCTTTTCTGTACTGATGGCAGGACGATGCCCATTCTCTGAATTGTAATCGGTGCATTAAGACTTGATAAAAATTACACTCCAGGTGCAGGTGTTTCAGTTTCACTGTCCAACCTTTGTACAGCATCATTCAAACCAGATTACTAATTCAATACTTATAACGAATAACGATAGAGTATATAACTGAACCTATATATTATTTCTGTGTAAAAAACATGCACACAAAAAGACCAAATGAGCATGCGCATTTACCGTTTTGTAAGAAGGAGCGGTTGTTGACGGAGCAGTAAAAGATGGAGCAGAAACTCCTTTGAAGACTGGAGGCGAGAGCAATGTCTGAGGGCTCTGAGGTGCTTCGACGTGATGAACATCTCCCGATTTCTACAAAAGAAATACATACAAAGCAATCATTTTATTAATAAAAAATAAGAAATTCAGTTATATCACAAGGAAGTTGAAGAAAATTTCTAACATTGTGCTAACATCACCGTTAAAAAGTAAAACAAATCAATGGTAACATCGCAACCTTCTTAAACAGGTATATAATTATATAGTATATCCTTACTAATTTCTTAGCAGAAGCTATGGAAAAAACATCTTGACTGAATCCCGATAAAATTAAAAATAAGTATTTTCGATAAGAATAACTAGTTTATTAACAGGAGCTATAGAAAAAATATCTGGATTGAATCACTACAAAAGTAAAAATAAGTTATCACGATAAAAATAAAGTAATCACGATAAAAAGTAACTAGTTTATCACCAGGAACTACAGAAAAAAATATCTAGATTGAATCACGATAAAAATAAAAAAAAAATAAGTAATCACAATAAAAATAACTAGTTTATACTAGGAGCTATAGAAAAAATATCTAGATTGAGTCACGATAAAAATAAAAAAAAATAAGTAATCACAATAAAAATAACTAGTTTATACTAGGAGCTATAGGAAAAATATCTAGATTGAATCAAGATAAAAATAAAGTAATCACAATAAAAAGTAGCTAGTTTATCACCAGAAACTACAGAAAAAAATATCTAGATTGAATCACGATAAAAATAAAAAAAATAAGTAATCGCAATAAAAATAACTAGTTTATACTAGGAGCTATAGAAAAATTATCTAGATTGAATCACAATAAAAATAAAATTAAGCGATCTGTAATGCAATTTGTGATTCAAATAAGCAAGCACAGTTTAGAATTACAGAAATAAAAATAAAATACAAGTTCATATACGGATTAGACAAGTACTAACTGCAGAAATTTTTGTGTGGTGAAACCGAAGTATCAAGCATTGGTTAGAAATCATATTATAAACTAGTATATACATTCATTAATTTTGTTTATGTAGACTCCTAAATATGAGATAGGCGTGAAATGTTATATAATCTGCAACCAGAATAAAACGTGCTTCGTTCTTTTGTAGAAAACACAATTTAAATAAGGCTGATAACATGTACACGAATTATGTGATTTACTATGACTCGGTCTGTAAGCATAAGAAGAATCATTACATAAAAACCAAGGTAGCAATTCTTACTCTTTCTTGTTAACATGATAATCATCACATTAGGACTAATTGGGACAACATAACCAATTTTCGCAAAATGAAAGAATATTTATTTGTATTCTTTGCCTAAAAGTTTTTAATGAAGCTAAACAATTTATGGTTTGTTCAAAACCTATGCATACTTACAGGATAAAATCATCAAATAATTTGAATTCAGAAACAATTAATATAAATTGCACTTCACCTAAAGTTAATTTGTACGACAATTGTTAATGTATTACAGCAAAATGTTTGTGCTAGTTGGAAATTGTTTGTATCTTGCAATAACATTGTCGGTAAATGTTCTTCAGATTTTTAAAACATCGGAATTTTTTAATTTCTCGAATATTTTATTTTTACATTTTTTAAAGATTACTTTTTAACAAGATTTTTCTGCAACCTATATTTAAAGGCTAACTGAAATTAATTTCGCTACAAAATTTAAAGCAAATGAAGCTTTGTTTCCGATGTATTGCTGAAATCAAAAACGAAAAAAAAATCCGTACTTAATGCTGCTTGTTAAATATTGACTTGCATCTTATCTAGCTACTTGTAAATAGAGTACAGTTATTCCTAAAATGTACTCAGGAATTTAACTATTTTCTCTAAACACGTGCACACTTACTTAATAATAATACAGTAATAATTCTCTTCCGAGCACTTTGTGAAACTTACGTGGAAAGGCACCGGCGATACACTTCGGTAAGCCGTTGGAGACAAAGGAGCAGCGATAGGAGTTTGTGGTGTCGGGCTTATGACACTAGATGCAGGAGGATTGTCTTGTTGTGGCCTAAAGTAAAATATTCATACATTACCAATAACTACAGAATATATAAGAACAGTTAGTTACGTGCTGAACAGTTAGTTACGTGCTGAGATACAAAATGTTTTGATAAAAGTGTTAAAATCTTTAGTATGAAGGAAAAGAAATAGGATCTGATAAGTCACCTTCTGTTACTGTTAACTAATCTGAGTTCGGTCCTATTTAAAACTCAAACAAAACGAAATTGCTCTTTTTAAAAAAATAGTACACTAATACTGTGCAATATCTAACTCATCATATTTTGGAAGAAAACGGGCGCAACTTCTGTAGTTATACTGTAAGGTACATTTTAATTTTATAACAGTTATTTTAATTCAGTGAACTTTTCCTGTCTTGCCTCGTTTCAACTTACAACTACCTACCAGAATGAATTTTTAGAATCGCTTTGAATGCAAATGAGGAAGAGTTAGTGTTAAAAGGGAAGTTCAACTGACTTCTTGAGATAGAGAAGTTGGGAATCCTGAATAGCGCGCGTTTGCCTTTGGGTTACGTTTCTCTAAGCTTTTGTTACGCTCGGCAGTATTATTACGCGCCTTTTGATAGTTCGCCGGCTAGTTTAAGATTACGGGCCAACTACTTTAGAATTGTCTTAACTTCGGCTAAATCCCTTAGTTATTGATTAGTTAGTTCTTATTTCTTACTTTTGAGTTTAAGCTTTGCTGCAAGTCCGAAGAAAGAGGCCAACTATTAAGCTTATTTTGAGTGAGTAAAGCGTAATTAACTCTTCTTGTGTTTACGAACTCTGTCCTTTGAACTAGGCAATAATTCTCTTAATAGTTCTATAGGTTCCTCGACACTTTATCTATAATAAAAGGGAGGAATCCTATAATGCACACACATAATTCTCTCGTATTTAAGGTATGCAATTGCAGTTGCATTTTGTTGTTGTTGTGACTAATGTCGCTTGTCCGATATCAGATCAAGTCCATGAAACTCATCGGGGCAAAGAGGCAAGATTGCACCTGTCGTTGTCAAGAGCCTTGGGCACCGTACTGAGGACAGTACGATTTTGCCCAATCCCTCTCCCAGTTTTGAAGAAGAGCACTCCTGGGGGGGTCGGGTCCGAGGGTCTTCTACCTCTTGTTCCCCTACCACGGCCTCTCGAGAGAACTTTCGGCTCGCCACATATTTGGAGTGCTTCCATGCCGCGCAGAAACTATACATTTATGAACATACATGTCTTCTCCGGAATTCGAAACAGGGGCCTTCGGTACGGCAATCAGAGTCACTTACCACTATCCCAGTTGGGTAGCGAGTTACGGTCTAAAGTTACATAATAATCTGCTCCTATAATAAGATCGGCAACAGAAGTTAAGACAGACGTTTCTGTAGACACAATATTAAAACAGGAAGGTCAAACCATACTGTTAATTTACAACAAAAAGAAATACAGGTGGCCAAAATAAAACTGGTCAGGAAAATGTGTATAATTTTAACTCTAAATTTACCCTTATTAAGGAACAGGAGAACTGTCTTTTTTTATTTTTCCCCCGTCGGGATGGCATTAATCCGTTAGACAACCTACTCCTAGGCTGAATGTCATCTCGACGACGAGAAGTAACGATAAGCCAGTCCTCCAACAGAAGGCAAAACGACGAACATAGAAGCATCAATATAATAGTGCAAGAAATTTAAGTAACTTAAAACTGTTATTACATTTCTGAAGCATTATGAAGAATAGGTGGTTAATAAATACCACATCGATAAGATTTCTTATACTAAAACATAAAACTGTTCAGAAATATTATGGCAGGTGTGGCCAACTGCGGTTCTTTGGTCCCTTAAATGCGGCTTCCTTTTAACGATTGACAGTTTTGCTCTTGAAGTATAAGTTTAATTAGAAACAGAAGCTATGTTTTTTAACAACACCACATCATAATGAGCACAGTAATTGTAAATAATAATTTTCTGCGATTTCTATTATAACAGTACTACATTTAAAAACGCAGGAGCTACCGAATACTAGAACAACCAGTAGCTACGCTGACGATCATTCAAGGCTTAAAAAGATGTGACAGAAGTGTACAACATTAATTTTCATCAAGAAAAACAAAACGTATATTCGATTCTCAACCGAATTACATAATGAAAGGATATTTAGTTTGATCTCCGTATTTTGGTTTACATCTTTGTTACCGGAAAAATCTTTATTAATTTTTTGGGCAAATGCACTATTAAGTTGACAGTTTGTTTTAAATAACGTTCTCGTCATGAATTGTAGCTTCTCCGCAACGCACGCTAGCTCATCTCCCTCTTATTCCAGATTCATGTGTATATGGGTACATAAGCAGGAAAAAGTCGCTAGTTCTATTTATTAGATTACTGCACTGTTATCGAAATTAACGCAAAATTTTACAGATTGGTCTTAAATCACTGTATCCTCTTTTGTGTTCAATTTATGCCTATTAAAATTAATTGACAGTTATAATCAGAATTATTTGTTCGAAACTAAAAAATAAAGCTTTGGTTTCTTACCTGAAAAATAAAAAAAATGCATTACTCAGAACATGACAAAAACTTTTAAAAAATCACTGTAGGAACACACAATACTGAATAGACAGCAAGATTAATAAGAACTATTAATTTATATTAATAAGTAACTGCATTAAAAGTACAAAATTCTTCGTAAAAATGTTCTTTCTATTAAAACTTTATCTTATTTTACCTTGTTTTTACAGAGGCTGTTCGCGCAATTTTTAGATTATTTTGCTTTGCTGTAATAAAAAAATCTTTTGCTTGGAATTTTTTTTAATTGCAAGTATATTTTAGAAAGTATAAATATCGTCTGCTGCTTGACAGTTTCGTTTCCATGAAAAATGTCGCTTTTAAAGAAGCAATGGATTGAAAACTACGTTTGTATTCTCTCCGAAGAAAATTATTCGTATCTAGTTAACGTCGTGAAAGACATAGTTTCTCGATATCTAAAGCTACGACAGGTAATGTTATCAACAACAAAGGGATAAAACATCAAAATTTAGCTTCAGGTGGAAAAATTGTTCTAAATACTTAGCCAAAGAAATACGAAATATTTCGAACGTTGTAAAAGTGAGATCTTTAATGTTGAAAGAAAAGCTTCCAAGACCGGTTGCAAAATCATTAAAATGCTCACTGTCAACTGTAAACAAAGTGATTAATGCTAATTTGAATTTCAAACAGACGAAAAATCATAATGTGCATCGTCTTTCTCCACGACATATCGCCGAACGCAGAACACGCTGCGGAATTCTTTATGAGGAACATTTATCCAGATAAGAATTAAAATGTTGTGACAATAGACGAATCTTGGATGTACTTAAATGACTACAATGAAAAGAGATCCATTATCATCAATGAGGAGAAAAATTCTTAAAACATGATTCAAAGATTCTAAAGGGAATTTTTCTAAGGTATTTATGATTGTTGCTAGTTTTTCATATAACAGTTGCTTAGTTGTTTGTGGGATTCCTTGCGCAAAACCTTAAAGGTTATGTGCGCCGAAATACATGTCAGAAACATTAAAGATGTCAAACTACAGGAAAACGCAAGTTACAGAGACTCACATTTTCATATAACGGAAAATTAAAAAAAAAAAAGAGAGTGGAGAAAAATATGAAGATCAATTCCATATATTATCAAAAACATATTTTATACCCAATTTTCAAACATGAAGCACCTCTTTGTACACAATATGATCAATCAGTAGAACTGCACAATGACAAAGCAAGCTGCGACAAGTCAAAATCCACTGTTAATTTCCTGAAAAAAAAATGGAGTAAGAAAAGGAATCAACGGCCATAACCTTCACTCATATACCTGCTAAATTTTCTGCTTTATCGCCAATGCACTTTTGTCTTTTGGACTTTTAAAAAGCAAGTTGTCCAAAGGTCGACCTACAACCTCCTTTGGAAAGTTGTTCGAGAGGAATGGGATAAAATACCTCTTTCTATACTACAAAAGGCTTTGTCTTGGAAATCATGGTGTAGAAAGGTAGTGAAAAACACGGTTTATCAAACAGAACATTTAAAACGGATAAGTTTTAGGTAAAATAAAAGTCGTCTAAAAAAGTGTAAGAAAAGCCTCTGTAAAAGGTCTAAAAATTATGTTTGCTGTTCTTAGAAATCTGAGCTGCGGCTGTCTTAATTTTCTCTGATTTTTTCATGCGGTACCTTTTGATACGAATTTTCTGATCACCCTTGTAAAATGACATACTACAAGTTATACTTACTGGCTTATGACAAGAGGTTCGTATGTTGGCGTCGAAGCGACGATTTTGGCAGCAAGTTTGGCGTGAGCATCACAATAAAGTTTATCGTTTACGTTGAAATAACCTGTTACGAGAGAGTTAAGTCTTGTAATGAAGCTGCGTATATTCTGATGTTACTTTTATTACACATTTGGGCCAAATGAAGGACAACTTACCAACATTTTTTAAGGATGTTCCACATGTGCTACATTTAAAGCATTCTGGATGTAAGGATTTGTCCTTTATTCTAACAAATACTCCTCTGAAATAAAATTTAAAAGATATATTTCGCTTTAATAAGGGTATTAAAAAGAAAATATGATGTATATGCATATGATACTTCGTAACATAAATGTGCAATTAACAATAAGAAATGTTTTATATAACGGATATTTAGCATTACGCATGTTACCTTAAAATACACAGTATTTTATTTCATGTAAAAATATATTTTGTTTTCAATTCCAAAGTATTTAAGACACTCGTACGTTCAAAAAATTCTGATTTTTAATTTTATAATCTAATTACTTACGAAGTAACGTCAGTCGGAAGCACATACACGTCAGAGTTCTGATATTCTTCGAAATGTTGGCAGAATACCTTTTTTTGTATCTGTCATTAACTAGCCTTTGCGATGTTTTGGATAGTTTGAATATTTGAAAACATTGACTCCGTTAAACGAGCCTTACAAGAGAAAACCATGGAAACAGAAGATAAGACAGCTCATAAATAAAAGGTGATTGAGGCTTGTCAGGGCTTATTACAGTGCTGTTAGTAATCAAAGAAACCGAAGAGTTTTTCCTTAAATGCCCTTTTCTTAAAATGAAACATCAAACCGAATGGCCAAATAATTCTTTTGACTCCTACAGCACTGTAATAGGAACTACACTCTCTTATGCTGTATAAATTCATATGTTTTTTCTAAACAGAGTACACTAATGTTCTTTAACAGCAAAATTCAGTTACATGCAATGTTAAGTTTGGCATAAAAATATTTTTACATTTTTTCCAGCCTTTGTTTCCTCAATTCATCATAACAATATTTAGTTTTCTTGGTACGAAAGCTAACAATTTTTTTTCCTTTTTATTATTAACTTTTTATATCTTGACTTTATTTATTAAATATCACGCCCTTTGCACTAAACCAAGTAAAACTGAGTTCAAAAGCAAAATCAGAAAACAGTATTTAAAAGCAGCACATCTTTAGAATTCCTGATAGTGTTAGAGGAGGCCACACGTATTTTTATATTCGCTATATAATTTCTTTAAAAGCTAGCCGCTCACGCGGTCAGCCGCCTGAAATTGTTATCATAAAAAATGAAAAACTATATAATGATTTTAATGAGCCCAGATAGTGTAATTTCAAAAAACACATTGAATATTTTTAATTAGACATCTTATAATCTTAATACATATAATACAGCTGCCTAAAATTATTATTATAAAAATGTATAATGATTTTAATGACCCCAGGTAGTGTAATTTCATAAAAATATTGAATATTTCTAACTAGACATCTTATAAGTTTAATACATTTATTTAAATCAATGAAAATAAAAAGTACAAAAAAATCTTAATAACTGTGTTTATTGCTTTTAAATCGCTTAGTTTATTAATCAGTAGCCTTCCAGATTAAATTTCAAAGTACCTTAGGCTTTACTGAGTGGCAACAAGCTGCCGAAAGGAAGATAAAAGTATTTTATTTCCAGCTGCAGAAACACCTTACTTTCATATAGCCAAGTTTGTTAATGTAAACTCAAAGAATCATTATCTTACGTTTTTTCAAGTGGCTACAGATTCGAGCGCTGTAGATAAATATGCTTTATTTCGAACAGTGTTGCCACTGCTCGCTTTCAAATTGTTGAGCCTTTAAATCCTAAATTCATTAGAGCTTTACAAATACGAAATAAAAAATAATAAATTCTGGCTTCCAGGTGCCCACGCTCGGTTGAGGGTTACGTTATTCAAAATTTGATAGCTCTAGGTGCCGTCGTTTTTTCACAATGGGACGAACAGTAGCTAACATAAAATGTAACAAAACATGCACATTTAATTTCTTTAAAAATAATACAGAGCGATAATATTTGACGGCAACATCTGGAAACTGGTACTCCGTTTAGAGCGAAATGACGCAAAATCGTATTTATCATTTGTTTCATAAGTCATAAATAAAACTTTTAACACAGATTATGTATGCTTCCCGCAGAATTTTGCTCTTATTCGATACAGAGTTCTCTCACTTAATAATTATTTGATAAAATAACGATTCTTTTAACAATCAGCAAAACATTTTTTGATTAGTGAATTAATAAAAGATAATATCAAGTTCCCTCAACTTTTCTAGCGGCTGTTTAATTATTTATCATTATGAAAATGCTTAAGGTAAGTTTCACTAAAAATGTACTCCGAACGCTTTACTCCAGCACTGCATCAAAAAAGTGTTCTTAATTGTTTTAATAACGTTTGTACTCTAAAGTAAAGGTGTAGTATTTTTTAAGACAGTTCCATTTCAGAGTGTATTCATAGCTTCTGCCTCACAATAATTCATTTCTAGTGTATTTATGCTATAAATTGAAAAAAATTATTAAGAATTTATTTGCAAAAATAAGCCTTACATAATCGTTTTCCCACACTCGGGGCAAGCGTTAGGAGCTCCTGGCTTGTCCGATGTTTGTGAAGGTGGCTTGGTAACCGGAGCGGAAACATGCTGAGTCACGGGCTGAGAGCTCATTGGGGAATCTAAAAAAATAAAAATATAAATCCTGATGTGACTCAGAAATTAGCTTCGCAATTTCCCACAACACAGCAGATTGGCTGGAAAATACTAAAAATAGTTAAAAAAAAATCTGATGTGGATCTCATGTGACTTCCTCGTACGACCTACAAAATTATACCCATATTTTGGTGCACCTTTATTTAAACTTATTTCTTGGAATTATTCTAACTCAATTAACCGATCCTTCGACGCAAATTAAAAATGACATCAAAAATTGTAAATTCTGAAATTAAGTATCCCGGTCAAATTTGTCGTACGGGAGTCAAATTTCTTACAATTTCATTCTTTCATAACGAGTATAAAACTTTCCCAAATATTAGTATAGGAACCGGGAGACTACATTAAAAGTTAGATTTCGTTATTTATAGAAAATTATTATCATTTTTTTTAATTTGGCATTGCAAAACAAGAATATTTTCGTCGTTTAAAACACTTCTCTAACTGAAAGTATGTGACTACGACCGACGATTACGGAAATAAAGGCCGGGTAAAGGGGTGGGTTCCTTTACTACAGATACGTTTGTCGTTGTTGATTGCAATAAAAAAAGGGATATGCATAACTAGATGTCCCACATACAAAATTTCAACGTTCTACATCTAATCGTTTTTGAGTTATGCGAGATATATACATATATACGTAACTACGTACGTACGTATATACGTCAAGAAAAACCCATTTTAAATCCATTTTACAATCCGTTTGGGAAAAAAGAGTTCTTTATTCTGTTCAGATAATACGTAAATTAAACCTCTGAAAGGATTTGGGGATGGTCAAAATGGATATTTCCGTTGTAATATGATACTCAAAATTTGATGCAATTACAAAATTTTTTTAGTTTGAAATCTGGGAGCAGTACAAGGAAAACTGAAGATATATGACCTGCAGTAGGTCAAGCAAAAAACTGTTTACTGATAAAAATGGTTCGCACTTTCGAATTCAGAATAGGACATATGTTAATTTGCAGCAATTAAAGAAAAATGCTTTTTTGGGATTGGAAATTCCTATTCACCTTCTCCCCCCCCCAAAAAAAAAGGAAATATCCGACCAAGACTAGGTTAAGGAGGCTTTTTCGTAAAAAACAGTTTTTTGCATATACAGCAAACATCCTTAAACGTGGCGATCGGCTTGTTATCTTTAGCCTATAAAAGCTAAGGATAACAAAGAGCAAGTAAGGAATTTTTAATAGAACACCATTTTGAAATACCATTGTAAATAATATTCGATTTCTTTTTGAAGATTGTTTACAGCGTTTAAAGGATCAAAAGCCATTTATTTTACTACAATATTTTTAAATCTAAGAGCTTAGAAATTATAAATTACAAAACATACCTTTCCTGTACGGCTGTTGGTCGACATGATTAAAGTGATCAGTGCCCCCTTCCTTCTCTTCCATGATCATACGATATACCGCGGATTCTTTATTTACAGGTGGCTCTTCTTTCATAAAGTTGATACTGAAAAAAGAATAACCAATGTAAATTATGTAAAACTAGAAATGCGCACCTCAAGAATATAATAAAGAGCTACTTATTCATTGTAAACATATAGTACTGATGAGAAGTTAATGCTGAGAAGTCAGTTTCGACAATATTAATATTATAAAGCTCTGCTTGACACTGAAAGCTGATTGAAGATTTTGGACTATAGATATTTACGAGGGTGAACCAGAGAATAAAGACCGTTTAGTTGTACAAAATGAAAAACACAATATTTATTAAAAAAAACAATTCTATTACATGAAGTTTTCTTCACTTCTCTACATAGTCACCACCTTCATTTAAACATTTGTCGTATCTGTTAACGAGCTTCAGAATTCCCATGTTATATTCTTCTTCTGCTAGTTCATTAAACCAGTCACTGCATTCAAAGCTCAGCACTGACATTCTTGACATGATATATCACAGATAAAGACGTCTTTCTTAATTGGACTGTGATTAGTGATGAGATCTGGGTGTGTCATATCGCCACACCAAAGAGCAACCACCAATCTCTTAATTGACATCATCCTTCACCTAAAAAACCGAAAACATTCAAACAAACTCTCTCAACACGAAAAGGTCATGGGATCGAAAAGGTGTTTTTTGGTGGACTTTTCATGGCAAAAGACGCTACTGTCAATGCCAAACGTTAGTGTGAAACTCTAAGAAAACTAGGGCGAGCCATCCAGAACAGAAGGAAAGGAAGGCTATCTGAAGAAACTGGCCACTACGATTAATGAAAATTGTTATCGTGAGCTTCAGATGAAAGAAAGCGAAGAATGCTTTCTGGAAGAATTGTGCTTTCTCATGATAATGCCCGCCCTGTATACTGCCGCTGCAACTCAAGACTACTGGATCAATTCGGATGGGAAATTTTTGATCATCCATCATTTGATTATCCACCCTATAGTTCTTCCTCCTAGCGGATTATGCATGAGTTTCTGAGTGGTAAGGTTTTTTTTTTGGAAGTGAGGAAGAGTCGGAGAATGGCATGGACTGATGCACCACTTTGCTTAATGAAAACTGCCGACAGATGAGTAAAACATGTGAATTCTGAAGCTCGTGACCAGATAAGACAAATGTTTAATGTAGGATGTGATTATATAGAGAAGTCACGGACGCTTAAGGTATGTAACAGAATTGGCTTTTCCAATAAATATTATACTTTTCATTTTGTACAACTAAACGGTCTTTATTTTCTGAATGACACTTATAATATGATATTTCGTTAAGGGACATTCCATTATGTAATGATCTGTAGATCCTATGTCCTCACAAACACAGTGATCTGTATTGGTACATTCATTTTTAGATGTAGCCTTGACCTTACCAGGATACAATGGATACTGCAAGAGTATCACAGGTTTGTGACATGACATGACGCAATGTTTAGCTTAAGTTCACTTTGGGCCAGGTTTAATGAATGTGCTGCCTGAAAATGGCGTTTCAGTAGCAAAAGTATGCGTTTCATCTGTTTTATAGTAACGGTACACTAAAACTGTATTTTAATTTTATTTCTGGGTTAGCGCTAAAACAATATAATTATAATAAACTATAATAAAATATACAATATAATTATAATAAAACTATAAAATCTTTTAAATATTTGCCAAAACATGAATATTTGTGTCATTAAGCACATTTTTGTATTAGTTACCTGCATATGACCGTACTGTTCTTCATTGGATTGGCAATACTGCATTGTTAAGCCTTTGTTTTTCCTTATCAATTGTTTCTCTTCAGCTTGGATTTTGATTGTTGCAAGCAGAAGCTTGTATTTTGTTAACAGCTTGTTCGGGCCATTTTCAAGGCTAATCAATATGGAATATCAAGTAGAGTAAAACGAATATTTCTGATACATTTGTCGTCCCTTCTGATCACCATCTTTTCCGGTCTCTCTCTAACAACATTCAGGGACAACAGTTTCATGACGAAACTTCTCTTAGAATTGGTTAACAGATTTCTTAAACTCAAAACCACAGCAGTTCTACAGAAGAGTCATTGAACTTTTACCTCAACACTGGCAGGAGGCCACTGACAAAGATGGTGATTACATCACTGAGCGAATGAGCGAGTGATTATTTATCACGTAGCGTATCAATGTCTTGTTACTGTATGTTGTATTTTTTATACTGTATTGTAGTGCATTTTATGCTAATGAAATCACAGCATGGTACAAACGGCAACCCAATAAAAAACGGCATGGACTTTTATATATCAGCACAACAGTTGAAAAGACATATCTGTGACCAACAATAGCTAAGGTAAAAACGCTTAAGGAATTTTATGCACATGGGGGAATACGAATACATGGAGGAATACGGACGAGCCATTTTATTCAGGCTACGTGATTTTAGGTTACACTGATTGATTAAAACAAAGCAACTAGAGGGATATGTGGAGGAGCGTTTTTTAAGGAAAACTGGCTAGTATACCAGCCTTACCTACCTTTTTGGAGGGGGGAGGATAGCCAAATGTAGTCCATGCTTAGAAAATTTTCAATAAATGAATGCGTTTTTTCGGTTACGTATTCGAGTTGGTCATTTTCCCAGTTTTCGTCTTGTTGCGACTAAATATTTTATTACCACTGCTTAATCCACTTAGTTATAGCGGTTCTTACCCCTTAGCTCCGGATGCCAGAACTTCAGTATGGGCAGAGAGGGTGTCCGCTATGTTGTTCATGGAATAGAGAGGAGCTGGGCTGTTGTACTGGTTGTTCACTAAGATTTTTCCACCGCCCAATGGAGCAAAAGGTCTAGGAGTCACATTATGCTTGCTGCCAATTGGTGTATGTTCCTGGGATTGAAACAATAAAAATTACTTTTTATGTAATAAATCCTAATAGTTTTTTTTACAACATTCATATACTTCAAAATCTTAAACCAGTGCCATTATGATCGATGCGATCAGGCACGAAATAAATATTAAACTTATCAATATTCCCACTAATTTTATTTCGCTATCTTTTACAGCTGCGTAGCACAATATTTGGATCATAATGCATGCTTTGATCTAAGACTACTATGTATGCGGAAGGTAAAATCATCAGAACAATTCACGCAGTGATAATTCTCTCTCTCTCTCTACACTCTCTATCTATGCAATGAGTTATGTGAAGTACCTATTTAGCGTACTGGGAGCACGGGTATTTTATCATGTCCGACCGTATCGATCACCTTTGTATTTTTTCCTGCTATAATAAATTACTCGTGAATTATTAAATGATTATAAAAATGACTGCGCAGTTCGCTTTTAATTACAAAATTCTGTATAATTCACTGGCATTATATTTCGATGTCACTTGCAAAGTGGGTTTGCAAAAAAAGTACTATTCCAATTTTTTTTTTGCCGTTTTCGGAAATTAAAAATTGACTCGATCAGAAGCAAAATATTTACTTTGTTTCAAATCTATTTACAAAAGATGTTCAATGAATGAGATATGAAATGTATAAAAATATCAATAACTAAAACATAAATATAAAATAAATTAAAAGATAAATGAATGAACAAATAAATACAAAATGAATAAAAAGATCAACGTATACAAAATAAATATAAAATAAATAAAATGATCAACGAAAGAAAAAATAAACATAAAATAAATGAAAACATAAAATGGGAAAACAAAAGGAGAATGAATAAAAAATGTATACAAAATGAAAAAAAAAAGACCAATGAATAAAAATTATTTAAATACTTTTAGAACAAATGTTTCCCTGGTTTTTTTTATCTCAACAGATTTCTTCGGTTATATATGAAATTTCTCAAAAACAAACTACTCTATTTGTTTTGATTATTCATAGACGTTTAAAATTTTTCAGAGCTGAATTTTATGATCTATAATTTACTAAAATAGCTCAAAATTCTCCAGTAAATGTCAAAGAGTAATGTGTATTTTAAATATGAATATCTGATAAGAAAATCACTAATGATGGGTTTCATTTGTGATTAATGAACATCTCATCTAAAAAGAGTAAAATATCCAACTAACCTGCATTGGCTATTCATCGTTAAGTAAACTGAATGATTACACTCACTTCTATAAATTAAAAGAATTCTTTTTTAAGCACAACAAAAAGGTGTATTTACGTAAAGAAGTTTATGCATTCATTTATTCTAGGAGTTTTAATCTTCAAATCAAGAGTCAAATAAGGCGTTAAAAAGGTGTATCACACTTTACTACTAATTTTGACTTCAGAAATCATTGTTCATTGCAAGTTAACACTATTTACTAAGATTAATAGTAAAAATAAAATAGTACATAATTTTCAACATCCAAACCTTTACGCCTTCAATTTTGTAAAAGTAGAATTTTCAACACAAAATATACGTAGCTATATCATAAATATCTGGTAAGGAATATTTATAATATAAATAAATCCAAAGGCGGTAAAGTAGCAATAATGGTAAAACGTTCAAAATGCATATTGTTTTGGTTCAATGTTTTAGAAACAAATCAGCTTTTGAAAGTAATAGTTGTTATTAAATGTTTAACGCTGTACCTGTTACAGTAATATTACTAGTTTGGCTCAGTTCAAATCATTTAATGTACTTCTTATATTCCCTCACTCTCTGCTCCCCCCAAAAGAGATTCAGGAATTTCATCTAAAAATAGGTGTTAGAGGAGCGGAAAAAAATTAAGTAAAACAGTGAAAATGAAGTATAACTAGTATATGTGAGGCCTTATTTTCGGTGCAGGTACAATACCCAATTGATTTTATACAGGAATCAAATTTATAATTTGTTTGCTTATATTCACCGGAATGTCCGAGTCTAAAATTTTTAACTCTTTAATTAGAGAAGCACTTTAAATAAATTTATCGTGGTAATTATATATATTAGCTATAATTATCAGTTTTTGATCTCTTTAATATTTCATTATATGCAGACCCCGTTTCCAATATTTTAGTAGTATTTAGTACTAAGTGAACACCATATTTGGCGCTATATTAATTACTATATAACTAACAAGGCAAAAGATATTTTTAGCTAGCTGTCGTTTGCTAGAAATTTAAATAGTGCCTTTCGAAAATCTGTGCTTTAGAGCTAACAAAGTTGTTTATGCTTGAAGCTGCCCTTAATGTATCGGGAAAAAAAAGGAACAAATAATTTAGTAACTTGTAAAAATGATAAATTACAACGTCCGCTGTTTAATTATATGTACTTAGGTATAAAGAAAAAATCTCATCTGTTAAGTTTCTGCTATGTGTGGTGCTGCCCTCTCTTATCAAAATCCAGAAGCTTAAAATAAAATGCATAGTGGCGCCCTCTTTTAAAAATATTAAAAATCAGCGCAATATATTTCGTCTAGAAAATAGGCCCTGAAATTGTGTTAGTTTTATAAGAATCACCAATAGAATTCTTTTTATTTTAAACTGTATAGTAGAATTACTAAACTTATGCTTTTTTTTTATTACATGATATTCAAATATAAGCCTATGACTCATGGAAATTTGACTGTTTAATAAATAAGTACACATTTTAAACATTTAGAATAGTGAACTTTGACTTTTAACATATTTTGTTCCAGTATGCATGGAAGAAATGTACCAAAAATACATAAAAAACAGAAAAAAAGGGCAAAAAGTAAAATTTGTTAAATGCTTTAAAGACATAATTTTCTTAATCTGCATGTTATTGTCCCACGAAAAAAAAAAAAAAAAACTGGGAAAAATCAAGAGATCTAGAATAATTTCATCTACAAAGTATAGAATGCAACTATATTGAGTCCTCAAAAGCATTATTTGCTTTGGAACGGGCGAGTGTCGTTCATGAAATGACTGACTCATGTTGGTCAATATAAAAGAAGGAATGAAAAAGGCATGAAAAATTCTAAGAAGTCTGCTTGTTTCATGTCACAGAGAAAGAGTGGTAAAGTAATATTATTCATCAC
>KK117158.1:78191-92932 GCA_000611955.2 Stegodyphus mimosarum
CGTCTTACACACCAGATTTAGCATCATATATTTAATTTATGAGAAGCTGATTTCGCGCTTAAAAAAGTGATAATATTCTAAATCAACTTTACTCAAACGTTTGGACTTAACTATACAAAAATCAACATCGTAGCCTTTCATAAGGACTCATAACATTCATTACCTTTGTACGACCAGTTCAATGTTATTTCCAGCCTTGATGATGGTGTCTTGTGCTTCTTTGTGTTTCATGCTGTCGGTGTTTTTCCCCATGATTTTCAAAATGGCATCGCCTGTCATCAAGCCGGCTTGTTCTGCTAGGCTGCCAGGATTTACCTGTATAGAAATAAGAGATATTATAAAAGTGATGTATGTTCTTTTGCTTAAATAACGTGTAAATAAATCTATGAAAAACATTAATAGGAAATGCACGTTTCAAAAATATTTACCATTTTGTTAAAATAATTCTGTAAGATTAAAATATAATTTTAATTTTAAAGATTTAACAAAACATTACGAATTACCAAATGACAAGCAAAGAAAGAACTCTGATGATTCCTCAGCTCTTAGTGTCACGTTTATGGATGGAGAGAGGAATCCGATATGCCTATAGCATAGACGTTTGGCTTTTAAGTCTTGATATTTTATTAGATTACTTTACTTTTGTTTATTGAATTCTAGGAGAGGAAAGCACAAATTTCCACTCATTCATACGTCTAATGGACCACACGATTTGGCAAATTTCAATTTTTCGAACAGTTGCCATTTTAGGGAACTGTTCTTCAATTTGTTGTCATTTCATGGAGTAAATGTTGTAATGAAACCGAAACATCTGCGTCTAGACTGATACCTTCAAAAATGTCTAGACTTTCTTTCGAAAGCTAATACTGCAATAGTTCTCTCTGGAAGTAACAGCAGCAAGTATTCTTCAATTATTAAAAGATATTTGCACCTGCAAAACAGTAGCTCTTGCTTTTCTCGTTGGAATAAGAGGAAAATACTTTCAAAATATGTCATTTTAGCATGCCGTACTCAGGAGTGTTGACATCAGTAAATTGTGCACGATGTCGATGACATTCGAGCTCATTTCCATATTCTTCAAAACCATCAAGTTGCCAGTTTTGTAACCTAAACTTATGCGTGGTCATCCTGGTATATGGCATGTTCTTCGATACACAAAATTGAACAGCTGGCTGGACTTTCTTCCTCTGTAGCCCTTGACAGCGATGCACAAAAACAATAAGTGTTCCTAGAGATTTCTACAACAGTGCTGCAAAACTCGAGAACATAATGTGTCACTTTATACATCTTTAAGTTTCACTTTATGCAGGACACAGTCTGGGTCTTCTGCAGTTGAAAGAGCTATCCACATAAAAATTTTCTTAGACGTGCAGTAGACAGTGGTGGCCTCATCGCCGAACAATATATATTTTACACCGTGTACTGTCCAAGATTACTTTCTAGACACCATTGAAACCTTTTAAAATTTTCATAGTCGTTAATGGACTTATTATAACTACCCGATTCTGAATATAAGCCTCGTGAAACCCCGACAGTTTTCATAGCAGTGGGTGAACTCCGGAGACAGCTAAACTTTACCTAATTTGATTAGTTATTATTTTATTTATTTTGGGGGTTAAAATTATATTTAATAAGTTAACACCCATTTCAGATAATCTTCACCGCCGACACTAATTCTCACTGGAAGGAGTTTTTCGCTTTTATGTGTACACATACAAGGTGATTAAAAACTAGAAGAATAAACATCTAAGAGGGATAGGGTACAATTAGTATGGACTCAAAATCCCACAGAAAGAGTCGGCAATGCAATCCTAACGAGATAGGGTAGTTGTTAAGGGCCGTCGCAGGAAAACCATCGACAGCTAAGGTGTTAGGATGGAAAATATCAATACATCGTGATCGCCAACTCACATTTAAGGACATTAAGTTTAAAATAAGGCATAACGTTCTTGATAATAACGCAGCCCAAAGTTTCGTAAAGTGGGCGCCGCATGAAATCTCGGACATTTTGAAATATGCCGGGCATCCGTCGGACGTTCTCGGTAGCTACAAAAGTGCTCCATTACAAAACGCTCAGTGCATTTCAAAACTTCCGAGATTTCATGCCTTACGACACGTTAAGACATGTCAGGAACTTTCATCATCAAGAAAATCGGGACTTATATTTATAATCTTTGAGTGTCAATTTGATATCACAATGTATTCATATTTTCCATCCTAACACCTTTGAGGGTGGCAGTTGACAGTTTTCTTGAAACAGCTCCTCCCTCCCTCGTCTCGTTAGGACTGCATTTACGACCCTGCACTGCCCTGGGAATCCGAGTCATCTACGTATATACTTCCCCGCCTAGAAGTTTGTTCATTTAGTTTTAAATCACCTTTATATCAGTTTGGATACTATTTGTTACGTAAAAGGTATTTGTTGTGTTGGTAATAGATGTACTAGATGGGCACCTATAATTCGCTATGTTTTGGGCTCCCAATATTATTCCCAATTTTTATCCTGTAATTCTCAATGTTTGAAATACCGAAAAAAATTCAAACTTCACATACTCTACTCTTCCCACACTGCTATCAATGAAATTCAATATTATTCAGGGTTCTTATCAGAAGTGCATACGCTAGCTTGAAATTCCGCCTATTCTATTCACCAAACATTTCACTTAAATTGCGTAACCCTTGTTACGTAACACGCATAGAATACAATTTAATGTCTGTGCTTAGTCTATGGATTAGTGGTCATGCGACAGATCCGATCAACTGGTTAAAGGATACGGATACTTGCCGAATCTCTAGACTGGAATAAAATAAAAAAGATTTCTATTTGTTGAACAAAGAGACCTCTACGAAAATCCAAATTCTACCGCCAACTTATGACTGGCATACTTATTGTTCATTCTGTATTTTCAGGCTTTCTACTGAAATTAACTGCGCTCGCTTTTCCGACAGCTTTTAAGACCTTTTTTAAATAATCCTCACATAAAATGCAGATTTTCAAAAAAAAAAAAAACGGCAGCAACAACTTTAAAATGGATAAAGATAAGTTTCAAAAACTTTTAAAATTGATCTTTATCGAACGCTCAGTTATATATTAGTTGGTACCCAGAGCAAATTCGCGACGAAAAGACTCAACACACCGCGGCGAAAATTTAGAAGACCTGCAAAAGATGCTCTCATTTCACTTTTACTTCAAGATATTCTTCAGATTTTTGGATACTGACAGGCTCATACACAGCATACTAAATAACGGTGCTGTTAATTCTATTAGTAAGAAGTAAGAAGAAATTATTGCTATAGTCTGGGCGAAAGAATGTGCTGGCGTTAACAAAAATGAATCGGATAGCAAAAAAGAAAAAAAAAAGCGAGCACATTCCGGAAGTTTTCAATATATGTAAAAATTGCTATAGCATAGTGCGAGCGACGGTCAAAATGCATTTCTAACAGCTTCCATAAAAACTTATGAAAGATTTTGCTTCGAAGCAAACATCATCTTCTATAGTTGAAAATAAAGTCCAACTTGTATTATAAAATAAATTTTCGTAACATTAATTATAGAATTACTGCATGCGCTTATTTTTTTCCTACTTTCATAAAAGAAAATTTTACATGAAATGAAAAAAAATAACGTAAAAAAGCATAAACCATTATATAAATTAAAAAAAATAAATATGTAATAAATATATATGTAAACTTTAAAGCATTTTAACCATATAAAAATAATCAGGAATGTAATATTTTTCTAATATAATGAATTCCAAAATGTAGCAGTAATGCTTTTGCATTCAAAAATTCATTTTAGACTAATAATAAGTACCTTCATGCATGTTTAATTATTAGAATAATTTAATTAACTCAATAAACATAATCCAAATTAGTATGGGTAATCGACGTTTTACTACTCTTATTTTGTAAACTTGTATGAATTTTTTCATAGAATTACTGTAAAATTCGAACGATTACACATTTTATAACATAGTTTTAATTATTATACAGGGTGTTTTTAAAATCCCGGACCCATTTTGTTGTTTAATAACTCATAGAATAAGGAAGCTATAAACAAACTTATGGCATTTATTGATGGGATAACTTATATATTTTCTTTTCAGGTTTGAATATCTTGTAAATATCGTCTGCGCGTGTGATTAATTTCAGATTATTTCATTTGCCAGTCTAAATATCTGTACTTTTCTAAATATCATCTGCTTATTAATTGCATTTTTTATCTCTTTTCGCCATAATGTGCGCATATGGGGATCTGAAAACCCCCATGAATATCGTGAGGCACAAAGGGATTCCCCAAAGGTTAATGTGCGGTGTGGACTAATGCACGATCGAGTCACTGGGCCTTTCTTTTTTGCAGAAAAGACGATCTCATCAGTCGTATACTTAGACATGTTGGAAAACTTCGGATTTCCACAACTAGAAGAGCTTCAGCCACATGTCTTTTTGCAACAAGATGGTGCACCACCTCATTGGGGTACCATCGTTCGCAGTTCTTTGAATGACCATTTTACAGGAAGATGGATTGGGAGAGGAGGTCCAATTCCTCGGCCACCCAGATCACCTGATATAACGCCGATGGACTTTTTCCTTTGGGGATTTGTAAAGGACAACGTTTACAGGAGGAGAGTGTGGAACATAGATGACCTAAAAGCCAGAATGACAACAAAATTAAATATCGACTCGATATTCTCCGTGCGACGAAGGGGGCACACGTGGAAGTTCATTGACAAGGGTCATGAAACGTTTTGAGTCTATCTAACCATTTATGTTATTAATTTTAATCTTTATTATTTTATGAGTTATTAAACATCAAAATGGGTCCGCGACTTTATAAACACCCTGTATAACATAGTTTAATTATATATAATATATTATATAACATAGTTTTAATTATTATATATTATGGAATTCGTTAATCAGCAAATACGTGTATTTTCTAATATTAGAATTAATGTCATATGATAGATACGATTCACCTCACGATGTTAAGCAGTTAGTTTAATTCGAATTGAAAACGAGCCTAAAAAGTAATTCATTTTAAAAGCATTAAGTACAAGAGCATGACTGACAACTAAGAACTGTGCGCTAATTGAATGCTCTATCATAAACAGAAATTTTTTCAATTAAAATTAAAGAAAAAAATCAGCGCTAAAAACAGACGTTTCAATTAGATTGATATTACATTATTCTAATAAACTTTACATGTAGTTTTTCATGATTTATTTTTATTCAGAATGTTAGCGATTTGACTTTGAAATCAAAAATAAACATTAAAGCATTTTTTTTTTCGGTTAATTTTAGAATGCTCTTCAATGTTGCCCTTCGATGTTGTTTAGAATGCTTTTCAATCAAGAATCTCAAACGTATTTTCCTTTACAAATAATTTTAAAATATACAGGGAAACAAATTTTAGTGTACATATTATAATGAATATTTTCAAAGTTATGCGGAATGAAATTCCCTGGTATAAAATAATACGCTATTAACAACTAAAAATTGTTCCAGTTTTAGAAACTGCATAATTTTATTTAATTATGCTCCATAATTCTATTTTTACTTTCCAGAATAAAAATAAAATTATACAGACTTAAGGACCTGAAATGAAGAACTGCATATTAAAGAATCAAATAATTTAAACACCTAAATTTCACTCACTCTCATTTTATTATTACTTCATCACCTTCTCAACATTGATTTCAAGCATTTTTTTTAAACCTATACGGATAATATTTTATGTATGTAAATTTAATACATATTGCTACGAAATGCGCAGCCGCGGAAATATAGCTGCCTTACAAAGCATGTTTAGGGTTGCCAGAAAATGCCAAGGGAAGGCAATGTTGCCATATTTGGGCACTTTCGAGCCCATTTGACGACAAAATTGGCAATATGCCGTAGACGGATGGAGAACATTTTAGAACGAAGTCTTACCGGTTTGGCCCAGAATGTTCTCGAAGGCAGGCCAAAAACTATATAAACCCTGCCAGTAGGCGGAGTAGTAGTCTAGTGTTTCGTCAGTGTTTCGCGAGTCTAGTGTCTAGCTGGTCGTCGAGTGTATCGCGAGTTGGTGCATTGACAGTGGGCATCGTTGAGGTTATTAAGTGTATCACGAGTTGTAGCGAGGAGAGTCTTGAGAGTACGCTGAGTTCCTAGAATGACCGAACTGAGTCGGGAGCTATGCTCTAGTGCTTTGCCATGAAGCCGTTTTCACCTTTATAGCCTGGATAGCCTGAAGGCTGTGTTGCTGATCGTTTCAGCGTGTTTGTCGTAGGTTTTCGACGGCTGCAAATGTGATTTTGGAACTGTCCTGAGTAATACTGGCTAAATAAATTGTCTTTTGATTCTTCATCAAGTGTTGTCGTCAATCACTTCAAATCCTAGAACTCGTACAGAACGTAACAATATCCTAATCGGCCCAGTAGAAAGAGAGATATATAACTGCCCCCCCTTTTTTGTGTGCAGAGTGTACGTATTTTCGGATTTGAGATCTGACAATTATCGGTGGAGCAGGTAATGAAAGCACTGAGAAACCATGCTCCGGATTGACTTCAATGTTAGTTTAGCAGCAGCGCCTACAACTACCGCAGCTCAAAGTCTTAAGCTTAAAACGTTTGAAAGCTTCCTGTCAGACTGCAGTTCAACTCAATCAAAACTGTTGGACAGCGGCAACACGGAGGAACCGCCCACTATCAAAAAGGTGAGAACGTTGCATACTGGGCGGTAGATTCCTTGCTGGGCCGTTTCCCGAGGCAGATTGCTATGTACTCTGTGATGGATGTTGCCCTAGTACAGCAAAGGAGCAATACCTATAAATCTATAGGCGAAGGTCTGGGGCTCCGTCTACACTTTCCCTGCCCTTAGCGTGCTATATAGCATAACAGCCTAAACAAGTGGTGGACGTTTGCTATATTTAATGTCAAATTAACTTTTATTCATCAGTTTTTGATACCCAAAACTAAAACAGTTATAATTAAATTCTAATACGCATTTAAAATTATAATGAATGAGAAAAAAAATGTGGAAATGATTCTCTCACCAAGGAAAGTAAAATGATCACTTTAGAAAAAACTCGATGTTATCAAGCTTCTTAAAATGGTGCATCATATGTTAAATAGGCTGTGAAAAAAGGAATGGGTATGTCATCAGTTCGAAAACTTACAGAAAAGGAAACATCAGTACAAATCGTAGGGTATGGTTACGGCATTTTATTTATTAAAAGTAGTTCCTAAACCAGAAGCAATCAGAGAATAAATATAGAGTGGTTAAAAATATAAATTAAAAAGAATTCTACATAAATCATATAAGATCAATTTAAGATATAATTTAAGGTAAACTTTTAAGATAAATGAAAATTTATGATGAAGTTTTGCAATGACCTGAAGACTATTAATGATAATAAAATTTAAAGAAAAGATGAATGAACTAAAGAAATTTTCTAGCAAGCCGTGAATGATTTTCCCGTTTCAAACAACGAACCGGTGTTCACAATGTTAGTACTACTGGCGAATTTGCTAATGGAGATAAAGAGGCTGCTTCAAATAATTTGAAGGAGTTAAGTGAAATCATGCAAACAGGAAGTTACAAAAGATGAACAAATATTTAACGTTGATAAAGTATGTTTATTCTGGGAGAAAAAAAAACCCAGCCGTCATGCATTTTTATAACAACAAACGAAAAACCGCGACCTGGATATAAATGTTCCAAAAGACCGTCTCACACTGCTATTTGTTGGAAATGCAGCAAAAGATTTCGAAAAAAAACCGATACTTGTAGACCCTAGAGAAAATTATAGACCTTTTAAATAATTATCAAAAATAATATGTCAGAAAATAAGAAAGCAGGAATCGCAAAAGGTTTTTTGCAGATTATTTCCCCAAAATACAAATTTTGTGCCCTATAAAAATATTATTGCAGAGAAAATGGATTAGATTTTCAGATTTTATTGATTTCAAATAATGCCTCCGGTCATCGGACTGTTCTCTGTGCTTTGAAAATACAGAAAAAAATAAATAATAAAATAGATAAAATACAGAAAAGAAAAAACCTGTTCTTCTACACAATACGACATAATTGACCTAACCGATGGATCAAGATGTCATTGCAACATTTGAAGATAATAATAATTATAAAATAATAAAACATTTGCAGTGCACTTTTTCTCAAGCCATAGAAGCTAGAATAGGGTAAAATGCGCCTACTTTAACGGACTTTGGGAAGAGATACAACATCGGAAACGTTATCGAAAATAGAGACAAAGTATTGTTGCATTCTACGGTTTTTTGGATTTAGAGTGATTGATGACATTACTTGATGAAAAATCAAAACACAATTTATTCGCCAGTATTATACAGGAAAGTTCCAGACACATGTTTGCAGCTGTCGAAAAACACCCTGAAACAATCAGCAACACAAAAAAAAACAGCCTTCAGTCTACAACGGTGAAGACACCTCCATGGCAAAGCACTAAAGTAAAGCTCCCGACTTGGTTCGATCGCTCTCAGGCTAACTTCTGAACTCAAAACACTGTTACTGAACTCAAAATAATCTCTCTTCGCATACAGTAAGGTATATATAGCTTCTGCCTCACCTTCGAGAACATTCTAGAGGAAAGCCTCCAAGAATGCGTTCTAGAATGTTCTCTCTCAGTTTACGGCATATCCCCAATTTTGTCGCCAAATGGGCGATTTTGCGCCAAATCTGGCAGCCCTAACCTCGCTTTGCGGAGATGCTATTTTACCGCAGCTGGACTTTTCATAACAGGATGACATGAATGGCAAGCGATATGAGGGCGATATAGGGACATATCATACCTAACTAAGCAAATAATTTTATTGGATTGGAAATTTATTTTGTTTAAATCACTAATAATACAGTGAAAAGCGTATAGCAACTTGATTTCAATAAGTTAATCGCACCAAAGTAATTCAGTGCATCAAATCGAACACTTACGAAGAAGATAATGAAACACGCATTAACATGGAAGAAAAAGAGGATCATTTAAGAAGAAAAAGAGGATGATTGTGTTGAAGTTCCTGCACGAGAAGATACAGAAGCTGATCATAATATTTATCGTAGCCTTGTTATTTGTCGAACAAAAAACAGTGCAATTTATTGTTACAAAGAAATACATGATGAGGGAAGAAGTAAAAAAAAAGGAGGAAAATGTGCAGATATCGATAATGCAATGTTTGATGAATAAAACTAGATTTAGTTTATTTCAATTTTTAGTGATTAATTTTAGCGATGATTAATTACGAAATACATGCATTTTAAAAATTACTGATAATGAAACATTTGAATTTATAAATCGCTTTTTGTTTTTTAAGAAATAGATATTTTTTTGGGGGGAGGCACCAATTATCATTTCTGAATATATTTAGTTCCTCGACTAGTCCAGTTTCCAAAAGTCTGTGATATTGGGGAACCGATTGCTGGGACTATCTCTGTAGGTATAAGGTATCTCTGTAGTCTAATATGCCTTTCAATACTTAAACAAGTTTTAAATTAAAAACTGAATTAGCTAGAAAGAGCAAATGGTAATTCTTCAATGGATTTCCCCAAATCAGATATGCTACTAAACAGAGATTAGACAGGTAATAATAATAAAATAACTCTGTATGATTTGCATACAAGCAAACATTAAAGGAACTTCCATATGTCAAGGTCCCAGTTTAAATAAGATTTCAGAAAGAAACACCACACTTCAGCAGTCCCAAAACTTTTCACCCGAACCCTTCAATGTCATCTACAAAATAAATACATTCCTGCAAAGCTATTTGGAATTCAGTAACACGGAAATCCACTCTTCTTCATACAAAGGAAAAAAATCATCTTTCCTAAAAGAAAAATTGATGATGTGTGTGAGAGAGAATGACTCCGGCTAAAAATAGTTCTCCACACTATGTAACCAAATATTGAGAGCCAAGCAGCGTAGCCTAATATGGAACCGAGCGATTCATGCCAAAAGAAAAAAAAAGAGAGGGGGTGGATGGAAGATGGAAGAAAGAGGAGAGGAGAAAGGGGCTCGTCTGGGATAGAAGTATGCACGAACAAGTGTCAGACGAAATACTTCTGCTCCCGGTGGAAGATCTAAAGCTGAAAGATGCGGTTTCCAACCAAAAGACATTTGAAAGCCATGAATGTAGTTTCTATTTCTATACCTTTAAAGCCACTGCAGTTACCATGGCAACAATTAATTTTTTTGGTCCATTTTGCAGTTAGGGTTAAAAGTATTACCTTTCTCAATTGTTTCAAAAAAGTAATTTTACTCTACTTAGTAATATTTTATTTATTTTTATTGTTCATTACTATTAGCTCTCCATAAATTACCGAGAGGATGAATTTTCGTTCAATAAAAGAATTTACAATTAAAAAATGATTAAATAAAGCAATTACTGTTAGAAAAATGATTAGCTAAAAGCAATTAGGTCTCAAAACTAAATTAGGATAAAAAAAGAAATATTTGTTTTTAAAACACTCGTTAAATCTTAAAAACCTTGATTAAGAATATTCAAAATAAATAGTTTGAGACATTACAGATCACTCGTATTTTCTTTATTTGAATTTTATTTGTGGTTATTATGATTATAACAATAATATAAAAATTCTCTGAACTGTACATGATTTCTTGGTACGGTTCTTTTAAATCATAAATATTTCTGGCTGCACTTCATTTAAAGGTATTTCCTCGAATTATTCTAACCGATCCCCCTCAAGGCAAGTTGTAAATAACATACAAAATTGCAAATTTCGAAATTAAGTATCCCTGTTAATTTTTGTCGTACTAGAGTCAAACTTCTTATAATTTTATTTTTCCATAACGAATGTAAAATTTTACCAAATATAAGTATAGGAACCAGGAGACGGCATTAAAAGTTCGATTTTGTTATTTGTCCAAAATTAACTCTTTTTTTTTAAAACTTGACATCGCCAAAGCATGAATATTTTCGTCATTAAAAACACCTCTGTAACTAGAAGTACATGACTACGACCCACGATTCAGAAAATAAAGGCAAGGTAAGGGGGGATGGGTGTATATATATATATATATATATATATATACTTTTGGTATTGCCGATTGCAATAAAAAAGGAAAGTGCACAATTAGATGTTATACCAGTCCTATTTACAAAATTTCACCGTTCTTTAATTGTGCGAAGTATAAGCCATTTAAAATCCATTTTGCAATCTGTTTTGGAAAAAAAGGAGTCCTGCATTTTGTCCATACTTACAGATATCACACAAAAAATAGTCAAAATGGATTCAAGAACGGTCAAGATAGATGTTTCCATTGAAATATGATACCCGAAACTTTTTTCGATTGCAATACTTCTTTGTACAATACAAGGAAGTGATAATACTTTTCTGCAATAAATCTCAAGGAAGAGAGAGGTAGAGTTAGGTTCTATTTCTGGAAAGGGACTTAATGTGGCTAAATATATAAGGTTAAGCGAATAATTTTCGGTGTATTTATAAACCAATTGCTTATTAGCTGGAGGACCGGCACTTTGGCATTCCATGTTCGCAATACAAAGCAAAATCGTTTCTTAAGAAATACATTTTCTCGGCAACTTCAGAGTTTTCTTTCATTTCTATTTGAAATTGTTTTCTCTGTTTACAAAAATAATATGCACGCCACAGGAACAAGGATTGAAAATTTAGGTGTCACTTGAGAAAATTTTACGCTCCTCAATATACTTTTTAAAGCTTTAAAGGAATCTACGCAAGCTTTGTCCTATGGGTGTCTGGCCTTTCACAATTTCTGGATCGTATGACCCAAAAAGATGTCTCATCGCGTACTATATAAATATAGACTATATAAATACTATATAAATATAATATGGGATTAATTACTTATTAACGTCCCCAATATCATCGTATTGGTATTGCATTGGATAATACAACATTTACTTTTTAATCCGAAAAAATAGTATTTGGAACACATTTTAAATTACCTGTTTTCAACGGTTTTATCCACTCGGCGAATGACAAACTAGTTAATTAGTTCAGTGGTTCTTAAACTTGTGGTACGCGTTGGGTAAAATTTGGGAAGGGGGTACGAGAGACAATGTCGAAGGATACAAAACCGAAGGTTTTAAGTTTGACATTGCAACTATTAAATTTCTGAGAACGAAATGACGAAGTTTAAAGCTATAGTTCATGCCTATACATATTTATAACTCTTCTCTCTGCCTACCTACCATTGGCCAAGATGATAAACACGATTGAATACTTGTAGTTCGATCCGGATTCAAACTATGGCGAACGGGCAAGCTACAAGGACGATTTCGTGGTTTTCCGCATATATAAGATGAATATGAACCAGTTTCTCTTAGAAAGTCCTTTATAAAGGCATCTCTTCCTTTACGCAGATAAGCTTCGACAGTGAGCGAGTGGTTAAGACGACTGAATGCTGTTAATTTGACAGGGCTTCAAACCCAGGAAACGACTGGATGCATGGCTGGTTATCTTCATGTGTAATGTGAATACGAGACAGTTTCTCTTAGAAAGTTCTCCACGAAGGCATCCGTCCTCTTACGCAGACAGTCCTCACCTGTTTTATCATACGCAAATAACTTAGTTTGAGGTAGGCAAACTTTGTATGTTTTTCCCTAATCAAGTAATCTAACTTAGAACAGTCTTCCTCTCCATTCTCCACCCGAGATTATTAATTTTTAACACACATCAATGTTCATAATTTTATAAGGTTTTTTAATTGTTTATACCGTTTTTTGTATTTATACTTTTGTAAGATTTGTTAATTGTTTATGCAGCTTTATGTGTTTATACTCGTAGTTTTGTAAGATTTGTTAATTATTTATGCCGTTTTTTGGGCTTATATTTTTGCAAAATTTGCTAATCGTTTATGCTGTTTTTTGTGTTTGTAATTTTGCAAGATTTGTAAATTGTTTGTGCCATTTATTTGTGTTTATAATTTTGTAAGATTTGTTAATTGTATAAGATATTTTCTCCCTCCTTTCCGCATGCCTTCGTGGTGCAACTAGAAGCAGCTCGATAGCTATTCGGGAGGTCCAACGTCTGAATCCCGGCGGGGGTTTTTCGATTTCTTAAGTTTCCAGACTTCGAAAAAAAAATACTAATAACTCTACCAATTGTTTGTGTAGTTTTTTATGTTTATTATTTAAAAAAGTTTTTTAATTGCCGCTTTTGTGTTCACTTAATTTATAAGCACAAAATGTATCGAGCACAAGGAGTAAATTATTTGCAAATAGCCATAGATGACGTAAAGCATCCTTAATAAATAAAACCTTTCTGGAAAGTAAAATTACAAGTTGCTGAAACAGACAGGAAAAGGGATCGATCTATTTTTGCCTATGAATACTCACTTTCTATGTAGATCCCTCAGTCACAGATTCCACAGAATTCAAAGTCAAACAAACTAAAAATAGTTAAGCTTATGATATCCAACTTCGTTCGTTACTTGCCATCAACTTGCCGTTTTAGCCACTTTTTTAAAGAACAAGATTTAACGATGGCTCGATTCCAATGTGGAAATTTTGTTTAATTTTATGTTCTTACAGAGTGTCAACAAACGTGTTAATCTTTGTCATCCACAAAGTACAAGTGAACGTATTCTCCAAAAGTTCAAACTAGATATTAATCAACGATTCAGCCACGTTAAAAAGGCTCATAAAAATGTTTCTTCAGTTTTGAAACTTTGAATCATTTTTGTTTTTCTCGTCACATCTCGTCTTCACATTCTGTAAAAAAGACTCCAATTTTAATATTTCTTACATTTTTTTTTCTATGTGCATAATCGAAAAATAATTTAAATAAGCACGCGAATAAAAAAGTTCAAATTTCTTATTTCTCGACATATTTATCTTTGTCCATTATTTCAATATCCGGAGCAAAAACGTATTGAAGGTTTTAGCAATCTACGTAAAGTTTTATTAATGATTTCTTAAATATTCTATTAAACAAAACAGATGTAATAATTTAAACTCCTAAAATAATATTACAAAAGCACAAGTTTTAGCCAGAAAACCATTTTTGAAATTCACGGCAATAGGCTTAAGAGAAGTATTGTAGTCGCGAAAAGTTTCGGGTATCATATTTCATGGAAAATATTCATTTTGACCGCTTTCGGATCCATTTGAACTATTTTTTTGTGTGACATCAGTACGTACGTCTAAATAAAGGACTATTTTTTCAAAATGGATTGTAAATAGAAGGGATTTTTCCGTGACGTTATGTATCTCGTGTTATTAGGTATTTTCACGCTCCTCCCTGCATGCCTTCGTGGTATAACGGTAGCACACTCGGTGCGTATTCGAGAGGTCCAGGTTCGAGTCTCGGCGTGGCACTGCATATTTTTCCCTTCTCCTGCTTCCAAATAATCTAATGACTCTACAGTGGCACCCGAATTAAAAGCTGGTGGATGATGATTCTTCACCACCAAGATTTGGCGATTGGGTCCCCTAATCCAAAATCATCCTTTAAAAAGGGGGAAGTATATAAGGTACTAGAAGTGCGCCCACCCCGACTATTTCTCCCTCTTTTCGGCGTGCCTTCGTGGTGTAACGGGTAACACACTCGGCGCATATTCCAGAGGTCCAGTTAAGAGTCCCGGCGAGGGCATTGCTCATTATTCATGTCTTCTGCTTCCAAAAAAAATCCTAATGACTCTACAGAGTTAACTCAAAAACGAGTAGCCACAGAACGCTGAAATTGTATATAAGACTGCTGTAGCAGGGGGAATATATATACATATATAT
>KK117158.1:98683-129706 GCA_000611955.2 Stegodyphus mimosarum
ATTGGCAGGTGATACACCTTGATGGCAAAGAAAAGACGGCTTTTACTACGGGACAAGGACTTTGGCAGTTCAAGGTGATGCCGTTTGGACTATGGAATGGGCAGGCAACATTCGAAGCCTCATGGAGACCGTGTTGAGAGGTCTTTCCTACGAAGCCTGTCTGATATACCTCATGGAGACCGTGTTGAGAGGTCTTTCCTACGAAGCCTGTCTGATATACCTCATGGAGACCGTGTTGAGAGGTCTTTCTTACGAAGCCTGTCTGATATAGCTGGATGACATCCTCATCGTCGGGAGGTGTTTTGAAGAATATTTAAAAAGTCTTAGATACGTGCTTCAGAAAGTCTAAAAAATTCTAAAGAATTCTAAAAAAGAAAATGTTTTGAATAATAATTTCTGGCAACAGTTTCGTATTTGAAATGAGAAATGGCTTCTGCTACTTTTAAATTTATTCTTTTTTCGCAATGTAAGCAAGCAGTGGATTGAACGATATATTTTGCTCTTTCCGAAGAGAAATATTCCTATTTCATAAATCAAAAACGTTGTGAAATGCATGATATTAAAATTTCTAAATGCAAAGCTACGCTATTAATCGGAAAGGAAAAAGTCCTCAGTCATTACATCTAAATGAAAAGAAGACTTCAAACGAATACCCGAATAAGGTACGTACTGTTTTTAATGTTAAATCGTTCATAACAGTAAATCCTCCGACGCAGAAATCAATTGCAAGATGTTTAACTATATCTGTGAAGCAATAAATAAAATAATAAACGAAAATTAAGAACTTAAAAAACATAGTGTTCACAAGCGTTTTGCCGAAGAAAATGGCTCAACGCAGGAGAATTTGTAGAACAGTGTATAAAAATTATTTAGCAACAGATAAATGGAAATACATTATGACACTTTATGAAACATGGGTTTACATAAGCAACTGCAACAAAAAAGGTATATTTGTTATCGAAAACGAAAGAAAAAAATGTACAAACAAAACTTTCGGCAACGCAAATAACGTTTCAGTAAAGTCTTTCTGACTGTCGCAGAATTCTCTTACAGAGGGAAATTAAAAATAAGAAGAGTTGAAAAAAACGTTAAAATCAATTTATTACCAAGAGAAAGTTTTACATCCAATATTTATAGCAGAAATTTCATTTCATTATCACAATCATTTTCAGAGAGTGAAACTTCGTCGAGCAGTAAATCATATTTCGAAAAGTACCACTGCAATCCTTGACAAAAGGAAGACTGATACATATACTGCATTTTACAGGACATTATATACCCTTTCATTGTGCTCCTGCAAAGACCCCTGACGGTTTACCTATGGACTATTGCGTTTTTGGTCTCTTGAAAAAGGTGTTTCTAAGAGCAAACCAACCACGACTGACGGACTCTGGAAAATAGTGGAAGAGGATTGGATTTCATTATCCCTGGAAATTTTACGAAACGCCCTTCGGTCATTTAATTGGAATAAACGTAATTCACTTAATGCATCATATTGATTATTTTAGTCCTTCTGATTCTTAATTTCCATTCTCTCTTAGTTATTTTACTAAGCGTATTTTCTTTCTGTATAATTCAAATGCAAGAATATACCTATACAACTTTGATGCAATAATATTCAGTATAATATTACATGAAGCAACTGAAGCTTTAATAAGGTGAAAAACAACTGTTCAGTATCAGACATATTTGGGTACATTGCTTTCAGGATTCTGAGGAGGAAGAAAACACATTTTATCTAAATTAGGAAATGATGAACATTTTTTACACTAGAACTGGAATGACAAAGAGTTTTGTTTACATTCTGTCGGCATGAGAGAGAGAATTTCTTCGGTAAAAAACTGGTGAACATATTTAATTTCAGGCAAAGAGTGTGTCACGAACAGACAAAACATAAATAACATATAAATCTGTCCATGTAAAGTCATAGTAGAAATATCCAATCTGCGTTATTTGATTTAAAACACTTTTTTTAAAGATAACTACAGAAAAGCACTGTTTTAGTGGCCTTTGTTGGACGCTTTAATAAACGATACTTGAAAAAAAAAGACAGCCATTAGCGTCTCATGTTGCAGTGTTTCTGACAATGAAGCTTCATCCATTAAGACAAAGTAAGTAAGGGCTATGCGTAAGGGCTTACTTGGCTACTGGTGGGGTCTTTTGATGACGTTTATTTACCTAAATACAGCAAATCACATCACAGTTGTCTGCATAGAAGGATAACTTCATGGACACTGTCTAAGGCAAAAACGTTTGTATTTATATTAGACGGGAGAAAATGGTGAAAACATCCATACAGCCAGTTCTTTCTCTAGAAGTGTAACCTGCGTCAAGTTACTATTCTTCAGGTTATTCCATTCGGTCACTGATGACAATGCATTTGACAGAAAGACGAAAATAAAAAGTTATACTGTATTAGACGGGAGATCAATCTAAGGTATTCCTTTTACGTTTCGGGCTGGCTGCATGGGCGTTTTCGTGGTTTTCCCCATGTGTAACGTGTATACGAGCCAGTTTCCCTTAGAAAGTCCTCCACGAAGGCATCCCTCCCCTTAGGCAGATAGCCCTCGTGTGCTTTGCCATAATTGAATAACCTAACCTAACCTAACTTTTTACGTTTCAGCTACACAACACGATTGGTTGAAAAAGAGTTAAGAACTTCAAGGCAAATCCCAGAATCTAAATCAATAAATGATGTTTTTGAATATCTTCGCGAATGCATAAATTCGCGAAGGCTAATTCGTTTACGCAGGCTAAATTACACACGCCAATTCGTTTTGGCTTTTGTAATGTTAAATTACACGGGCTATAACACCTTTGACAACATTATAGTCTGTAAAATTTCTAAATCTTAATTTTAATAAAGAGGTTCAATTTCTAAATCACAGTATTATTATTATTATTATGTATTTGATTTATTAAGGAAAACAAATTCATTTATATTTGTTTATGCATGTGTTTTGTATACTAGTTAATGCAATATAATAACCATTTGAAAAGAACTTGGTTTACATATTGTTGTGAACTGAAGTGAATCAAAGCTTAGGTTGATTGATGTCAGCTTCTAGATGCATGAGAATCAGATTTAATCTTTAGTTTGGAGCATGAAAGAACGTTTTGAGGAAGTGTCTGTCTTCGTATGTGTTTCATATGTTTAAATGTTACCCTATTTTTCGGATCACGCATATAATCTTAAGATTTTGCCCAGAACACCCACTACCACCCTCACCAGCATGTTTTTCGGAATGACTTTTGTCTTCCTGGGCTTACAAAACGCCCCACATTATATAGATGCGAACCCATGAACTGAAGTTCAGGTTTTCATTCTCAGACTATATGGCGGATGTCCAGAAGAATTAAAACTAATATCTAGTGTAGATTTTAGTTCTTTATTGATTTATTTATATTTAGAAGTCTTAGTGCCTCTCTCATATGGAACTAACATTGCTAAAATATAATTTATGCAGTTAAAAAGATAATAATAATCAAACAAAAACGATATTTATGTCTAAATTTGTAATAAATAGCTACCATTTTTATAAAAACAATGTTTCTGAAGATAGTTTCTTTTCGCATCGGATTTTTTTGGATAAAATGCATATTGCATGAGAAACTATCTTGTTAAAAACTAACATTCCAGCCAGATTTAAAGATACTTGGAAAATACTTTAAAGACTTATCGCTTTGACTCATCGCTGTTGTTCACAGCCTGCTTCGTCGGACGGAAAAAAGGAAGGAATAAAATCACTGGTAATTAATGAGCAGACGATTTTAAACATTAAAAAATTTTCGTGAGACCATTTGACAGTCAATTCTCAAAATATATATTCATATTCATGTATTGCTGCTAAAATAAAGTGAAGTAAAATAAGATATTTCCCATTCACTATATTTTCAATACATTTATTTATATTCAGTAGCTAAATCACAGCGTCCTTTTTGATTGAAATGCACGCGAATTATCCACCCGTGCAGCTAGATATCATAATTAATTAGCATGTGCTTTTCAAGTCAATAAATTACTTTCATCCTTAATCTATTTTTTATCCAGATAGTGATGAGTTTTAATTAGGTTTATCATTAATTAGGTTTTTAATTAGGTTTGTATCAAATTCATGAATAACTAGCAAATTAGTTAAGAAAATCCGCATCAAAATTAGAGAAAGTTTACCTTACATTAAAACTGGCTAAACTTTATAGAGAAAACAATGCACGCAAAAAGCGTTAATAAATAATAACTGTTAGCCGCTCTAACGGCATAGTAGTTAGTGAATGTGACTGCCATATCGAAGGGCTCGGATTCGAATCCTGGAGAAGACATGGACGTTTGTAAACTTATAGTGCTTGTGCGGCATAATAGCACTCTAAATATGCGGCGAGCCGAAAGTCCTCTCGAGAGGTTGAAGATATGTCAAGAGGGATGGGATAACCTCGAACTCGCCCCCAGGAATGCTCTCTCTCAAAACTGGAGGGGGCGGAACTGTGCTAAATTTGGGCTAAAGGCTCGACTTTGTTAGACAAGTGAGATTGGTAACAACAACAGTGTTAACGCATTCATAACGGATATAAATTCAAGATTTATTTGGCATTCATTTCAATAAAAAAGGAACCAGAAATGCCTTTATTTTTCCAAAGAATAGTTTTTGCTCTGTCCTAAAACTAACATTTATAGTAAACTCTAACACGACCCTCCACGATTGCAGATAGTTTTGGTGTACTTTGGAGGTTTCTGCTTACAAAAGTGACTTTAAATACCGACATTTATTATATTCTTAGAAATACTGGTAACATTTTAGAGGTTGTCATTTCAGGAAAGTATTCGCCTCGGTTTATTGTACTTCAACGAATAATTCATTCCCCCTCCAAAAAATTAACCTCTTTCTTAAAAATGCACTAAACCTCCTTTTTATTGAAATCAAATACATACAAAAACCAAATTACTTAATTAGTATTCTTACTCATTAATATTTCTTTAATTTTGGTTCTAACTTTCTTTACAAAGATATTTACATCTTCGGTGTGCTTTGCTTTGATTTATTTGATTACAGCAAAGCACGCTAAAGGTTATCTGCGTAAAGGAAGGGATTCCTTTTTGGAGGACTTTCTAAGGCAACCTAACACGTATCCACATTATACATATGTGCATTGTTTCAGTGTTAAGATTCAGAAAACATTATTCACATAAATACATATTAACCACATTTTGTTAATTATCAAAATTTATATTTTTTCCCATATCTTGTGTTTATTACTTCGATGTATTGCATTCATTTCATGAATTTTGAAAGCAGTGACGGATAACTAGAAAAATAAGTTGTACATTTGTAATGTTAAATTATTGTAATGTTAATTCCTCCTGCTGTACATTTACATTCAAATAATAACCCACTTCGACATTGATTCGGATTGCAGATTAAAGCTAACCCAAGTACTGCCATGGTTTTCTGCAGACATCAAAGTATTAATGATAGCGCTTTCGAAAAAAGCTAATTGTGATGTTTTTCACCGTACATGATTTACGAAATATTTAGCAGTTATATTCGTGTCAAAAAACACCTTTGAAAGTAAAATATTGTTACGGATTTTATATGTATTTGGCTATTTATTTAGAATTGTAATTAAAATTGTTTTATTTTCCCGTGCAACGCAGACGATTTTTGAAGAGAAAGCTACGTCGGAAAAATAAAAATAAAAAAAAAGAAAATCTGAAAGGTTTCAGATTTTAAATTACGTCCAAAGGGGAGTTTTTTAAACATTTTGTATGTTACTTTTATTTATTGAATATCATGTTCTTCGCATTTAAACCATAAAATTCAGTTAAAGAACAATCTCGCAAAATAATTTTAAACTGATTATATCTTTAGAATTTCCTACAGTCTCACGCGCTGCAGATAAAAATGTTTTTTTCTGTAGAACGTTGCCATTGCCCGCTTTGAAATCCTTGAGTTTGTTAATCAAAAATTCGTTAAACTTTTACAAAATATGAAATCGTTAATAAAACAAATTCCAAATTTCAAATTTGGGCTTCCAGATGCCTATATTCGCAGCATACATTTATGCACATTCTTAGTTACTTAATTTCTTTAAATATAATACAGGGCTGCAATACTTTGTGGCAACAGTTTGAAAAGTGATACAGACTTTTAATATTTCCGACGCAAAATCGCAAAACGAAAACAATAGTCCTTCTGGGACAAAGCCCCTTTGGACTAAAGAGAGCGCGAGCATTTAATATTTAATAAATAAGTATCTCGTAATTATTGTTGCCATCCAGAAAAATCTAGAAAAATCGAGATTGTTCTGGTAATAATTAAAAAGCTTACAAAAGCCGAATTGAAACACCTCATCTCAGTTGCAGTTGTAGTTGTTTAAAGCGAACAGCTGTTTGTTTACTTAATGCTGCTATTGGTTGTAGCGATTTCGCTGCGAGATAGATTTATTTTATCTGTTTTGAATTGAGTTTTGCTAAACGTTTGAGATATTGTGATATTGTGCGAATATCTGTGAAGAAATATTTCAGCATTTTGATTTATTTCTTGGGGAAAGAATAAATTTTATTAACTTTTTAACGACTTGTGCATTCAATCCATAACGAACCCGTACGCACGCAATAATATGTTGTTTCTTAAGTAACTGTTGTATTTATGTATGTAGTCTTCTATAATTGAGAATATTATTAAAATCAGGTAAATAATTTAACTAATATTTTATTTTTTCTGTTAAAATATGCATTTCTACTGTTTCACCTATTCCACCAGCATATGTAACTAAGTGTTTTAAATAAGAGTGATACTTAACAGTAAGGTTTCGCAACATCAAAATGGTTTTATTCCATTGTTACTGTCTGCCTTGTGCAGCTGTTGTACCAGATGGTGAACTTTGGTTTGGTTTGACTTATTATTTGAACTATGACAAGGGCTATCTGCTTAAAGAGAGGGATGAATTCGTGGAGGACGTTCTATGGGAAACTGGTGGCCCATGCACACGTTACACATGTGGAAAACCACGCAAATGCGCATGCAGGCAGCCCGCTCGGGCGGAATCGAACCCAGGTTGGAACTACCACTGTTCAGCGACTTTACCTCTCGGTCGCTGGTAACCCCCCCTTCCAGAGGGTGAACTAGTTTTCCGTTGAAAATCAAACAAGTAGAATAGCAGAGCCAGGTTTTTACATTTTAAACTTATCAATTACTTTAAATAAGTTATTTGTCATTCATGCAAGTGTTTAATTTTGTTAAATATTTTAGTTTTTTTAAACAGAAATTTAAACAAATTCTTTAATTGTTTTACATTGTTGCATTTCGTGTGTTTGGGTTTTGAAAGACAATGACGAGATAAAAATCCGTCCGGTAATTTACAAGGTTAGACTAGCGTTCAGATTAAGTCAAACAGAATTTGACCTCAGAACATTACTAAAATAAACTTAATACCTTATATTCTATTCGTTTGCTGAAAACATACATGAAAAATCTAAATTTTTTATTTTAATTCCGACAAAATACACAAGGATCAATGACGAGTACAATCTTCGTGGAGAACTTTGCATGAGAAACTAGCTAGTAATTACGTTGTACATGAGAAAATTCACAGAAATTTCCTCGAAGCAGACTCTTCGCCAAGATTTGAAATCAGGTTACTTTAGCGTTCGATGCCTCCCCCCCCCCGAGGCCTAGCGGTAAAGTCGCTGAACACTCGTAGTTCGGTCCGAGGTTTGAATCCCGCGAAGGAGCTGGCTGCATGGGCGTTTCCGTGCTTTCTCCCATGTGCAACGTGTATATGAGACAGTTTCCCTTAGAAAGTCCTCGATGAAGGCATCCCTCCCCTTAGGCAGATTACCCTCGAGGCTTTGCCGTAATCACCAAACCTAGTGTTCAATGTTTTTATTTCTCCGCCGTCGGTAGGACACAAATTTTTGAAACAAAATACGAAACATGAAATAAGAATTCTTCACAGTTTATAGAATCTGTTATTTTTCCCACAGCAGATATTTCATAGTTTCTTTAAATGTTCCATGAATTTAACATTCAAAACCAAATACATTTTCAATCTTTTTATTTTTTCATTGATTTTATTCTGCTACAACTCAACAAATTCTGTAGAAATTGTGACTCATCATGTCGTTTTGAAATAAAGAAAATTTTAAGTTACAATCCAGCTTATTAAACCATGAAAGATGATTTTTTATAAGAAACGCTTCATTTATCTTTCCAGAAGAAATTCATCTTCTTGCCTCATGCGTGCAGTTCTTTCTTCGTTATACCCAAGGTCAAAGTTAAATCAAAATTTTATCTTCTAAAATCAAAGCTAAGATAAACCAAACCACAATTTCATCAGCCAGCACTGCACTATGATTTACGTGTGCTTTCAGCACTACGATTTACGATCCCGTATAGTCAGCGGTTGGTTAACTATTTGAGCCAAAGCACTCATGCGCCACATGTATAAAGTGAGCGATGGTTTTTTAGAGTATATTCTAACGGTAAGTGGTTTGAATTTGTGGTTGTTAAAAAAACAAAAAAAGCTAACTCGAATACAGAAGTTTGAATTCGTACCTCTGAACACTTACCTGTGTTGAGCAGTCATATCCACTTAATGGCGTTCGCTCATATCGAATTAATATTTTGTATAATTTAACAAAACATTAACGTAACAGTCATTTTGTAGATTATTGACTGGTTTTACTTGATTATGGCAAAGCATACGAGAGACACCTGCCTAAGAGGAGAGATAACATGGTGAAGAACTTTCTAAGGGAAGCGGGATTGTATCCACGTTACATATAGGGAAAACCAGGAAAATGGAATTATAATTTATACGAAAAATGCATTTTCTTCAAAACTTCTTCATATATTACATTGGACTGGATTATCTGATTATGGCAGTGCACACTAGGTTGGTCTGCTTAAGACATGCCTTCGCGGAGAACGTTAACGAGTAAAATTAGCTCTTATTCAAGGTACTTTTAGGGGAAACCATGAAAACAGCCATGTTGTCAACCTATTTGCCGGAATTCGAACCCCGGACGAACTATTAGTGTTCAGCGGGAGACCTCGTTAGGTTCTGAATTATAGGGATTTTCGTGTTTGTTTCTTAATTTATGATCTGAGCTTATATTGATTTAAATTCCATAGATATGCCTTATTATCTAGATCTGATTACATCGAAATGAATCCCCTATTTGGATTTTTAGATTACACTCTCGTTTACTGCAGCAGTACTTTCATGGAAAACTTTCTAAGCAAAACTGTGTTCATGTTATACCTGGATAAGAAAATGTAAACTCTCATGTAGCCAGGCCATTCTGATCGAATTTGAACCCGAGTCGAACTACCTGTCTTCAGAGATTTTATCCGCTCGATTGCTGGTGAGTACAATGAATCCTCGAGGTCAAGAATTTGAGATATTTCAGTTACTTCAGCCTTTATACGAAATGAGAAAATGTTAAGCTTTTCTACTTCCTCCCAGTAAAAAAAGTCCAAAATCAACTTTTAAAGAAACCAAAATTTGGGTTTTAAAAGTTTCGAGAGAAACAGAGGTGTTTACATTTAACTCTTGCATGTAAAACCTCGGCGTGTTCATCATAAATAAAATCGTCCACGTGCTCGCATTCTTCTGTGGTGATTTTACGGAAGAGTTTGCCAAATCTGATTACGCTGACCTTCAAACGCATTTTCGTTTCAAGTTCAAAATTATGCTTTGTTTTGTATCAAGTTACGAAAGACTGGGATAGCTACACCACTTAATATACCCCGTAACACTCTAAAAAGATCGAAGCAAGGTTAAGTTTAACACGGAATAAGTCTATTTACATTTTTAGCTTGTTTTTAAAAACTGAGACACTGTTTTTTGGCCCAGATGATTACTTGTGAGAGAGCAAAGATTTGGAAAAACGTTACGTACAACTTTTATCTCTTTCATAAAATGTTTCTGTATCTGTTCTAATGTGAATTCTTAATTAAAAGTTTGGTGAAAATTTATTGTGCCCGATCCCTCCCCAGGGGTACTCTCCTCAAAATTGGGGGTGGGGTGGAAAACAGATGTCCAACTTCTCTACTGTGTTGCTGGGTACAGTTCTAATCAGCATAGCGCATCATTAGTTCTTTGATGCCATGTGGTAAAACTTAATGTCATTAATTCGTCTTCCACATCTAACGAGTCTCTAATTGCTTAAATAAGCTGAGCAGTTTACAAGCAATAAAGCCACACATTAACAATTAAAATTCCTTATTTCAGTGTTTCGTATGTTTTACAGATATCACTAGCATTTAGCAGGTGTAGCTTAATGTACTGAACCAAACATATTTCTAAAGCCTGTATTACGTACACAGTCATTTGATTAATTCTTTTGTCCAAACGTTTTATTTAACACACGCTTAATGAAAAAAATGCTCTCTTTTTAGACAATTTAGTTATTACACTTAAAATGACGCATTTTTGAAAAAAAATTCTGTTTGAATTTACTTTTTTAAAAAACTTTATAAAATCCTGAACTTTACATTAATAATAAAAGTATTCGAATTTTATTTACGTTCACATTTTCTACAGAAGTTTCGACTTCCAAAATCCACAGTTTTGAGCACAAAAATTCCAAAAATAGAGAAGATTCGAAGTAGCTACATGAAAAGTTCTCTTTATTTTATTCTATCAAACCGTCAACAATAAATAAATAAATAAATAAAAACAAAAATTTAATTTTCTAAAAATCTTATTTTAATCGGAAAGTATTCGAAAAAGCAGATTTAAGATGATAATGAATATGAAAGTTGTGACAAAAAGTAATATATTTTGTGAAACAACGCTTTCATTAAAAATTCCATCAAGCCTGCTTCATACGAAATAAAGCAGCAGAAAGTGGTTAGAATTGGCAAATAACAAACGCTTTAGTTGGTAAGGATATGTGGAAATCATATTCATGTAACCTTCGAATGTAATGAATTAAGAGTACGTTGTTCTCTTAATGAAAGATAATTTACTTTTACTTTACAAATACTATTTTGAATTTTAAATTATTTAAGTGAATAAGCAGAAAATTAAAATTAAAAAAAAGCTTTAGATAGTCAAACTCATTCAACAATGCTGTTTTCAGTTCCTGGATGGTTCTCAGAGGAGGCTTGTGAGTTGCAACTGCACTTCCCAAAGCACCCCAAACATGCTCTACCGGGTTGAGGTTTGGAGACCTGGCTGTCCAATCCATCCGGCGAATATCCTCACTCTCGAGAAATTCGTCGACCAGAACAGCTCTATGTGGCCTCGCGTTATCGTCCTGTAAGATGAACTCGAGGCCCACGGCACCCCAGAAAAGGTGAAGATGGGTTTCAAGACCTCATCCCTATATCTCACACGTCACAGAGCCTCTGTCAAAGACATGGAGAGGTGTGCGGCCATCCAACATGATGCCTGCCCAGACCATTACACAGCCACCGCCATAATTGTTGATTTGGAGCTTAGGTAGCGGGTCCCTGACTCTCTCCACATGAAAGTAGGCCGAGAATCGGTGTTTAGGTTAAAACGGGACTCATAGGTAAACAGAACGATCGCCCATTGCTCCGTACTCCAATCACTATGCTGCCTGCGCCATGCTAATCGGACTGTCCTGTCCGTAGACGTGAGCGGGACTCGTACAGCCGGTTTTCTAGCAAACAACCCTGTCTCATGCAGTCTTTTGGAAACAGTTACCCTTGTTACACGGGTTCCTGTGGCTGCATACAGGTCGCTAGAGAGCCAAGAAGCTGTAGCGCCTCTGTTGCGCCTCGCTAAAATGGACAAATAGCGATCTTCTCTGGCCGTCGTGGCTCTTGGACGACCTTGCCAAAGCTTTCTCTGGATGGATCCAGTATACTGGAACTCTTTCCGTAGGTTTCACACGAAGCTGGGCGTTAAATTAAACTCTCTGCATATATGGACTTGCGATTGGCCTGCCTCTAACCTATCCACAATTCGCTACCTCATTCCATCATCTAAACGTTGTTGGTTACTCATTTTTATTGTTCCGATATAAATTTAACCGATTGCTGCAAGATAACACAAACGCCGACGTGTGGTAACGAACGGAATTCGTCTTACTCTCCACGCTCTTATAAAGCCTATTTTTCTACTGGCTTCGCCCACACACACGTGTACGCTTACGTATTTGCCGTACAAGATTTGCATTTTTATCTAGAAGCAGTGGTTTTCCTTCAGTTACCTTCTTTTCATGCAATGTGATAAAATAACCAAATTCTCTTAATTTATTTCACCAGTGTGCTTACCAGAAGTTGTATATATAAAATAAGCCAAAATGACTACTAAGAAGGAACCACAGGACTACTGGTTGCTGAATTTTTATGATGTGATTTTTGTAGAAAGATAAATTAATTTATCCTGTTAAAGAAAGCGTCAGTACGATACAGTATTGCGTCACGGGCACTGAGTTATTTCATGTACTTTAAGAAACTCATTTGGCTATCGGACACGGAGGACGTGATAGAATATTGAAAGAACTTTCAACCAAATATAAAAACGTTACACGGAATGATATTGAACTGTACATCCATCTTTTTAAGCCCTGCCAAAAAAAGTAATTAAAAGAGCACTAAAAGCCTATGATATTTTTCTGAATTTAAATACCGTTGTTGACTTTATTGATTTCCGGTTTCAGACAGATAATGCAAATTTATGATGGTGCATAAGATCATCTCAGCAGTGTTTTTTATGTATCTTGAATAAAAGGTTTTCAATGGCAGGGTTCCTTATTTTTTCAAAATAACATATGCATTTTTGAGGAATGAACATCTTTTAAATAATAATCTTATCATGACCATTTTTCATACTTCGTTTAAAGATAATTCTATAAAATGCCTAATATTATATGCGATGTCTAGGTAAAATAAATAATAATTTTCATATTTCATACTTTGCCTAAAAATGACAGGCATTCTATAGAATTCCGGTGATTCATACATTGCAGGTAACGCGTGTATAGTAAAACCATTGACAACTTGGTAACACGCATGCAGTAAAACCAGAAATGATAATCTCTATGTTAAAAAATAGTATTGTTTTCCATATTTGTAATTCTGTTTAAAAAATGTTTAATTTTGTAAAACAAACTGATAGTTATACTTAACATGACACAATTGTTTAGGAATACTTCTCAGATAAGAACACCTCTTAATTAGGGGCAATTTCATAGTCCCTTTAAAACCTAATATTTTAATATTCCTTGTTATCTCTTAAACCCTCAGGCAGGGAATGACACAACAAAAGTTCTTACATCCCAAAAAATTTTACCTCTTTGTTGAGGACACACCTGGTGCTGTTGAATTCTAATGTTTTACTAACTTGGCCTTACCCCATTTTGTCACTTTAGGTTTCGAGTGTTTCTACTCATATCACCATACCAACTTCTAACAGTGCCGCCCAACCGGTATAGTGGTTAGCGTCGCTGACTGCCGTGCCGAAGGGCTCGGTTTCGAATCCTGGAGAAGGCATGGATGTTTGTAAATGTATAGTGTCGATGCGGCATGGCGGCACTTTAAATATGCGGCGAGCCGAAAGTCCTCTCGTGTGGATTCGTGGGAGAACCCTGGATTCCCCCCCCGGGGTGCTCTCCCTCAAAATTGGGGGTGGAAAATAGAAGTCCAATCTCTCTTCGGAGTAGGGTCTGGCAATTATTCTTCTATGCGGTAATGGACACGACAACAACAACTTCTAACAGTTACATCTTTTTATTCTAATTTCCATGCCTTTAAATTGGGATGTTGTTCTCATCAGTGCCATCAAGTTTCTTTTGGGGTTGAGGTGTCTAGAAAGATACAAACGTGCCTTCACCGGAAATGTAACTCGACACTTTCCAACTGCTAGCTAGATATACTGACCACTACACCACACGGATAGGTGGAGGATATGCATTTATTTCTTATAAAATGAGATTTCTTACAAGTCTTTCCAAAGCAAGGGAAAATAACTTTTTTTTATTATTTTGAATCATTCGTTCATATATTTTCAATTATTTTTTTTATTTCAACTTTGAACACTTTTGCATGAAACAAACTTTCCCTTTAAAAATTTCCTTTTTGTTAACTAACCTCAGATATCTGATCAAGCCCACGAAATTTATCGTGGCAAGCAGTAGATTACGTCTGTCGCTGGCAAGAGCCTTAGGTACCATACAAGTGACAGTAAAATTTTCACTCCAGATTTCAGAGACAGCACCCGCGGATCGGTCCGAAGGCTTCTCACCCCTCTTCTCCTACCATTAAACCACACCAAAGGACTTTCGGCTTGCCCCATGCCGCAAAGACAGTATACATTTACGAAAGTCCATGCCTTCTCCGAGATTCGAACTCGGGTCTTCGGTATGGTATCAGAGTCACTAACCACTATCTCGTTTGGGCAGCTGAGAGTATAAAGATAATAATACTCACAGGCAATTATTAAAAAAGATTTCATTATTACTTTCAATACCATTATCATTTCTTAATTATTTAGTAGTATTCTATGAATGAAGATATACATTTATTGACTAATGAAGATTATTCTCGTTTAAATGCATCTAAAATTGTAGTTTATTATTGTTAAAATACAAACTCGTTTAAAACAAAAGATTAAAATATTCCATAAATAACCCTATACGCAGGAATATTGTCGACATCACATGGCCACTGGCAAATTATCTCCCAGAATGGCAGAAATTCTCTTGCTTTATACTATATAATGTATTTATATAGTTTTTATAATTAATGTTTCTATTTCTGGTAAGATGGAAGCTTTCATAGAATTCTATCAGAATAAGGTCGTATATGAATGACAGTCCATAACATGAACCTAGGTATTTGAAATCATTTCTAAACATATCTTTTTCAAAATTTATTAATTTTGCATATTGTAAGGATTTCGCTTGCGGTCAGGAAAGATTGAGTATTTACAGGTAGAAATTGTAGCGGAAATATTTGTCTACGAAATTATTGGTCCGCAGATCGATCCTCGACGGAGAAAATTACTGATATTCCAACTCACGTCAACAGATGGCGCCACCATTATGATTTGCAAAGCGTATCCTTGCGCGTACAATATACTAAGATCATCCTATTTTCGCTATAAAATATCCATTTGTTTCTAAAGAAAACCATGGAAAAGAATGTCTTAAGCTATTCCAGATGTTTTCAAATTCCATGATTAGGCGCTACTTTCTCCGCTGCCTGTTATGCAAGCTCTTACTAGGTGCTTTATTCAGACACACTGTCATACTTAAGTTACATTTGGAAAAAAAAAGTAATGTTCTATTCCTTCATTCTCACACTTTACTATTTATTAATCTTGCACGTTTTGTACCGACAAACTTCAGAACGAATTAAATTTTTTGAGTCTTACAGTAGCGCGTTTTGGAAATTGCGCTTGTTTTTAAACTTAGAATATTTTAAACAACTAGAAGCACTGTTTTTATTATCAAACAAGAAAAGAAAAGCCTCTTTCAAAATCAAATAATACTGGCCAGAGAAATATTTAGTAATGCGCCCTTAATTACATAAACCGATAACTAAGTACCACTGAATACAATGGAGGAAGTTACAGCCGATTGTCAGATAATGGTGTCAGTGGTATGAAGTATCTTAAGCGGGGGAAGAAAAAATTTGGAAATTAGCCAAAATTAAAAATAAAGTTACCCATTTAAGAAACAACTACATATACACCGTGTCGTAAATAATTTTAATAACAGTGATTTTCTTTCATGGACATCACTTTCATTTCCGGATTACAAGTTTATCTTCTGGAATCCAGGCGTCGAGATTCCAGCAGTCTCATCATCACCCTTTACTGAGTGGAAAGTAGTACTCATGATGCCAAAGCGTACCGCATACAGTTTGTTAAAGCACAACGTGTAATTTGGAAACCAGGGTATCAGATTTCTTGCTAGCTGGAACTTATTCTGATTTTAATACTGTTCCGTTTTCCAGTTACAAATAGTTTTCCTATATCTTCACTTCCCATGTCCCTTGGCTCTTGAAAGCTTTTGTTCTCTTCTGTAGCATGCTTAAATATTAATAACATATATGAAAGGAACGATAATATCGATATGAAGGCAGAATTGTTTTCCATATTTATAATTCCGTTTAAAAATTGTTTAATTTTGTAAAACAAACCGATTATTATACTTAACATGACACAATTTACGAACAGAAATAATTGGATTGTGCTAAAGCAGAATTTCTTAAACTGTGGACGGCGATCCCAACTGGGGTTCACGGGGCGTGCTGTAGGGGTCGCCAAAAATTTAAAAATTTTGATATTTTTTTAACTTATTATAATAATTTTATAATAACCAAATATTCTTACATAATGTATCTGAAAATAGATAAAGATAAGACAATACACACAAAGAAAAAACAAAAACCCTTCGGCGCATTTTTTTTATAATAGAAACGTTCATTTTACTTTGAAAATTAAAGTCAATGACCTAAAACTGCAATAGTGTATTACAGTATAAGTGAAGAAACTCATAATTTCACTCACGCGGGTGTCGGATTTGCGCAATGCTGATGGGGTCTCACAAAACTTTCGCAAACATTAGGAGGTCCTCATTTCAAAAAGTTTAAGAAACCCTCTGCTAAAGCATATTACGATCGACTGCCCGAGAGGAACATACCTACATAGGAGACTTTCTAAGGAGTTTTAAAGCTCCATCTCTGTTCGTGTTACACTACATTAGCGTATGGAAAAACTATAAATATTCTTATACATTAAACCCGTCAACCGATATTTGAACCCAGGTCAAATTATCTACCTTCAGTGGTTTAATCACTCGACTATATTTCTTACATTTCTTCGTCAACAAGAGTCGGTTCAGATGTTAAATCAGTTCACTTTGGTACACCCTGCCTACGAAAACGTTTGAAATCTGTATCACATTTACAAACTACCCTCAACAGAAAAAAACGAAAGGAACATTTTTCAGATTTCTTATATTGGGGATACCTGAATCTCAAACTTATTCGAAAGCCAGCTATTTGAAGAAATCGTACGAGCGACAAACATATTTTGGATAGGAACCCTCCAATGGCAGGTGACGGTCAAACTCGTTTCTTGGAAAAAATGGCTAGCCTAACTCGTCATTAAATGCGATAAGCCTATAACAGCAACAATAGGTACATCTTGAGATGGTACCATCTGATTGCATGTGGGCACCAGAACATAGGAATAAGAGTAGTTTGTTTCATCTGTAGTGGGAAGGACGCTTGAATCTTAAACCTAGTAAATCCTCGGCCCACCAGCGGCCGAGCAGTAAAGTCGTTGAACACTGGTAGTTCGGTTGGAGGTTCGAAACACGCGAACGGGCTGGCTGCATGGGCGTTCTCGTGGTTTTCCTCGTGTGTAACGTGTATGCAAGCCAGTTTCTCTTAGAAATTCTTCTACGAAAGCCTCCTTCTCCTTAGGCATATAGCTCTCCAGACTTTGCCACAATCACATAAAACTAAGAAACTAAGAACCAGTAAATCCTCGAACAACGCGGGCTCAGACTGCCCATCCCCTATCATACACAGATATTGCTTTTTCATTCCACACTTTAGAAATTATATTTGTTTTATTTTTTTTTGGGGGGGGGATTGCAGAAAAATTTGAAACCGTCGTGCAAGACAATAAAATCTTGTTATATGGTTCAACAACAGTAAAAAAACATAAAATGAGAATTGCGTTATAAATATTTAAATCACATTTAGACACTAATATACTTTATCATTTACAGTTACAAAATAGCCCAAGTTTATAAACAAATTAAATTCCTTATGTGTAAAGCTACTGGAAATATAAAACACAAGCAGTTCGTTTTTTACCTAAAAGGCAATGGTTATATAAATGTAGACAAATGATGCACAGCTTTTACAAATAAAAGACTACATATTATTCCATTTCCTAATACAATACCACAATAAAACTGCAAATGTACTGTAACCTGCTTCGGGATAATATAAGTAAGAAATACAGAAACCTCTCTCACTTTCAAAGACGGCTTCGTAAGAAAGTGGCCAGCCTTCTAATGAGACCAACTCTGAAATCCGAGTGTATAAATATATTTCCGAGAATATAAACAGACATCAATACTGAACATCAATTCTCTATGATAACCAAATCTCCAGAATCCAAAATCATCTGGAACCGTGAGATGTTAGTGTAATGGTCACTGTTTTTAGCAGCTTTTAGTTGCTTGTAAGTGATTATTACAACTAGTGACAGCGTTTTCTATCCACAAAACGGATTAATTCGTCCCGATCAATCATTAACTTTTATGGACGTGGTAGCCTTAAAAATATGACGCTTAATAACAAAATATCATTTATCTTAAATGAAATTCTAATTACTGTAAGAAGTGGGTTGTCTTTGAAAGGTGGCTGCCAAGGAAGTATCTTCAGTTTGATTGAGAAATTGGTTAAGAAGTTTGGGTAGCTACAGTATCTTCAGTTTGGTTGAGAAGTAAAAATTAAAATGAGTTAGTAAATATCCATAAAGATAGAAATTTATTGAACTCTCTAATGCATTTTTCTCCGATAAAACAAATATGCTCCAACTGTGATCTACAAACTGGGGACATCTATTTACTCCTGTAGTAAATATGGAAATGAACCAGTTTCAGATACGGGCATCGAAAAGACACATGTATCTTAAATGAGAGTATACTGCACTAATATCCGAAGCGTTAGGAGTTTACATTTAAAATTCCAGAAAGTACTCCAAACGTGAATGTCAAGATTCTATATTTTGGCAGGTAAAGGCAAAGCAGACATTGATAGGTAGAAGGAGAATTCTAAATATAACTCCAAGTCTTTACGAAAATACTTTTGAGGTTTCTAGTTCTAGACGGAAGAATCTCTTCACAGGAACACCCTTCCGAAGATACCGTTATCTGCTAACTTCCGGAAGGAAGCGGGAGATATGCTTTAAAGTTTACTTTAAAAATTAGTTGGAAAAGTACTGGCAGCACTTGTATGAAAAGGTAGCTAGACTAAATATCACACAGGTAAAATTATACACAAGATTAAGAAAGACAACAAATAAATGATTACCTTCTGAAACGTAGTAAACGTCAAACTGAAAGACGTGAAATTATGTAGAGAATTAATAATGAATATATATATTAATGAATGATTACCTTACGAAACATAGTAAACCTTAGTCTCATAGAGATGAAATTATATACAAGAAGAATTCAAATGGATGATTACCTTCTGAAACACAGCAAACTTCAATCCCACAGAGGTGAAATTATAATATACAAGATTAAGAATGAATATAAATGTATGACTGCCATCTAAAATATAGTGAATCTGAATCTCGCAGAGATGAAATTAATACAAGATTAAGAATAAATGCAAATAGATGACAACTTCTAAAATGTAGTTAACCTCAATCTCTATTTTCATGTACACTGCTACATAAAACAAGAATACGCGGTTTTCTCTGTTAAATTCAGGGCGTGATCTTCATACATAAACCTATAAAATCCTTTTAAAAAGTGGTTCTCTATGTAGAACAAAATGTGTTCTATTGTCCTCTTCTCTATCGAGTAAATTAGGAATTTGAGTCCGGTAGATGAAATCTCACTTCGATCTAAGGGCTAAACGACATGTTGTGTCAAACATTTGAGATTATTTGAGAGACAAATCATTTGAGAGCATCATAGCAAATCATTTGAGAGACATTTATAAAATACTTGATGTCATTCAGCTTTTGTTAGGAGGAAAAGGTAGAGCGAGGGACAGCAGTATAATTCAGAATGCTCATCAACTGGCACACTGTTCACCATTGATTCCAATGGTATCAATGGTGAACACGGTCTGGATATACGATCATTCCGATCGTGCATTTAGTATCCAGACATCATGGTCCAAGGTAAAATAGCTGACGTTAATTCTCATGAAAATTTAGCTATGTCCGCCGTCGTTTTTATAATTATCGAAAATTTATTTTCTGTTGAAAAATATAATCAACCATAACTGAGTTTAGGTTAAAATAACACGCCGACTAATGATCAATCAAGTCAAACAAGAATCAGCGTAATGCTCGTAAAGGTACTGTTTTGTTATCGGGACCAGATTCAGAAATGCGGGTGTATATATCTGCATATCTGTATACACACACAATTACATTGCTTAAATATATGTATACATGAATCCATACATACATGCATACATTTCTGGATCTTAAAAAAACAGATATTAATAAATATATACCAAATTCAATTAACATGGAGGAGCTAAAATTTCGAAAGCTAATTGTTTAAAAACTACTAGTGCAATTTTTACAAAACTCGGTACTTTGACATAATTTGAATCATAGAAACGAAATATGGAAAAAATGGTATGTTATTTCAGAAAAATTCCGATTTTGTGTCAAAATGCCTATGTTAGAACAATGCTATATATAAATCTAATATATATCCTAAGTCGCGCTTTCGAGATATGAAAAACGCAAGTTGAATTTTGTCAATCGGCCCAGTACAGTGGGAGATATAGAACTGTGCGATTTGTTTTTATTTTGAGCGGTGTGCATGTACAAAACCGAAATTAGAGAATGTCGACATTGTCCGATGAATGCTAACACAACAAATACGTCAGTGAAAGACCCAACAGTTGGTTACATTGTTTGTTATACATTCGGGCCATCACCGGTGTATGCCAACTAGCATAGATATGCTCTAGAGGAGGTCGAAACGAGAAGCAAAGAAAACAGACATAGTAAAAGCAAGAGAAAACAAACAAAAATATTTTATTCACCATTCACCATTCACCATTCACCATCAGTGCACGGGGAATATCGACATTTGCCGGTGTAAGTGAGAAATAAGGATAATTAGCAAATATTTCGGACATACACCGACCGATTATATGACTGTTATTCACTGGAAAATGCCAAGATTCTACAGATTTCAGTCTTTCACGGTAACACATAAATATCTTTCTTCTTTCATTGGCATTACACATATTTGTTCTTTCACTGGTTCTGCACGTATTTTTTATTTGATGTTATACTATATTGTTTTCTTTTTTTCATTGACGTTATACATACCATTTGTTGTTTTTATCTAACAGATAATTACATATATAACTTCCAGCTTTTACATCTTTGTTCAGGTTACTTTCATAGTTGGAACTTTTACACTGAGTAACAGAAACTTCCTACAAGTGACCGAGTGGATAACTCGTAAGGCATTTCGATTCTTTCGACTTGAGTTCTACTCTTGACTTCAGAGGAAACTACGCTCATGTCCCTAAATTAAGGATAATGCTATCTCCGGCAAATAAAGGTTCAAGAACAAAACTACCGGGACTTATTCATAAAGTCCATTTATTAAAGAAAAGGTAAAGAACAAAAAAGTTGGTGTATGTGTTATACCGTTCATAAAAACTACGATTTTACAAAAAATATCTCCCTTACAAAAACTGAACACTACATGGTTGGTATGATGGTTAATACATTGTATGTCTCCCAGACGATGAAATACGGTCCGTACAACGCCTAGGCATGAGGAGTATCAAATTATCGAGCTGATCTTGGGGAAGATTACTCCACTCAGCAAGCAATGCCCTAAGTTCCGGTACACATGTAGGAGCTACTTGAAGGGCTGCAATTCGTTGGCCAGGCATGTCCCACAGATGATGTATTGGATTCAAGTCAGGAGAGAATGCTATCCATTCCGTACGGGTGCTGTCCTCAGATTGAAGGCATTCCTTTGCAATGTTTGCACTGTGAGACCGGGGTTGTCATCCATAAATACAAATTCTGTGCCCATGGCACTCCTAAACAAAAGTACATGTTGTTCTGGAATGATGTCCCAATAAATCTGGCCTGTCATGTTTCCAAACTGAACATGCAGATTTGTTCTGGAGCCCAATATAATACCACCCCAAACGAGCAATCTTGCACCACCGTAGCGGTGCCGTTCAATGATGTTGTCTTGGTGGCAGCGGGTACCTAGAGTTCTCCATATGAAAGTCCAACGTGAATCAGACTGCACGCTAAACCTGGAATCGTCGGAAAACATCACAAAAGCCCACTGTGACGATGTCCACATTGCACGTTCTCGTATTTCAGCCTAAATGCTGGCGACAGTAAGTTGCCGTGAGCGGAGCACATCTGACAGGTCTGCGAACATATAGACCAATCTGTCCTAAACGTCTGTAGACGGTTTGCTTTGAAACTGTCATACCCATGGCTGACGGCAGCTAACGAGACAGGTCTGATTCTGTGCTTGGTCTGCTACTTTTGGCAGTTACTGCCAAATACTGTTGTCTTTGGGCGTTGCAACTCGAGGAGCGACCTATACTGTAACGTCTACTGACATTTCTATCGTTTTGGAATCGTTGCAAAAGCCTAGAGATAACACTTTGGGTTATTTCAAGTTCCTCGGATGCTTCCATTTGAGTACACCCATATTCCAAGCATATTCCACGTTGAAATCATCCACATGCGTTCTCTGCGTGATAAATTTTCGTTTGTGGCACTTAGTAGCTTATAGAATGCCTATGAACAATTTTACATCTTTGCTACAATTCCTTATATAAGCTTCTCTTACACTCTAGCCATTGTGACGTACTACCGGCGATATTGGATGACTTACTGTAATTTGCATATTATTTTTGAAGTTGTGTGCGACAATTCTACAGGTGAAATGTTTACTTTAGAGCTCGATTTCCATGGGTTTCTGAATTATACTTAATTTATGGACATGAGTGTATTTGGACGCCACCAATGGCTGATTGGTGAGACCGCTGAATATTGAAAGATCGCTCTGGGTCGATCTCAGCCAATGGGCTAGCTGCATGATGGTTTTGTGGTTTCCCCACGTGTACCATTCATACAAGCCTTTTTCCTTTATACAATCTTTAAAGGAAGACGTTTCCATAATATAATAATCACAACCAGGAAACTGTCTACTTGAACACATTTTCATGATATTTATTATTAAAAATATAGTATTCAGATTAAGAATTTTTCTGTGAATTTTTTTGTAATGAAATTCTGAATCCTATCCTTAGAATACAAAATTTGAAAAAAGTTCTCAAGATTATCAAGTATAAATACGCAAAAATATCGCGTAGTAGTTTTAATTTCCATCGAACATGTGTAAAAAGGAGTCATTCAGATTAGCATATTATTTGAACTTTGAAACTCTTGTTTTTAATTCATACTGATGGCAGGAAGTAACCCTATCGTGTTAATTCTGCAGAAAACTGTATCACTTACTTTTTACTTCCTTGTGCGAAGCAAAGTACTGTAACCACGAAAAATTCCGGGTACCATGTTTTAACGAAAATATCCATTTGACCGCTATCGAATGCAATTTAACGATGTTTTTGCATAACACCTGCACGTAAGGACAGAATAAAGGGCTCTTTTTCCCCAAACGAATTATAAAACTGATTTAAAATGGATTCAGGTGAAATTTTTTTCATGTTGTCTGTACGTACGTATATATGTATATATCTCGCATAACTCAAAAACGAGTAGCCTCAGAACGTTGAAATTTTGTGTATAGGACTGCTATAATATCTAGAAACGCCCCTCCCTGTTTAGTTGCAATCGGCAGCACCAAAAGTATATATATATATACACCCATTCTGTTACTCGGCTCAATGAGTTCAGGTTTTTTAATTTTTATACATTGGTAAATTGCGCCTTTAATGTTTTAAAACTGAATGAATTATGTTATTCTTATCTTCCGGTTAAGGGTTTTATCCTTTTAGTAAATCTGCATGCAATATTTGTAGAATTATCAACGATTTAAAAGTTATTTAAGTGCGGCTAAGCCTAATTATTTTTACCATAGCAGCCATATTTGTTTACATTTGAAATTTAGCAGAATAGTGGCTTTGTTGCCAATCTAGAGAAACTGAGCTTCCAACAACAAAGATAACGAATTCTTTTATTACTGCGAATTAAATCATGCTTAATATATTCTAGAATTTATTCGAGGAAATAAGCGTTTAAGATTTACTTCGTAATTTTTAATATAGATATTTTGAATATTTAGGTATTTTTGCCTTGTCGCAAAGTGAGAACTGAGTTAATTGAAAGCGAAATACTAAATCGTCTGTGAAAACTGTTTCTTTTTTATTGTTTGTTTAATTTCTTTATACATCGTTTTAAATTTATAAAAGTATTTGAATAGAACATGTGGCAACGATTCGATAATTCTTCAGATGACATAATTTTTGTGCATTCTGTGTTATAAAATGAATTAGATGTAACGCTGTTAAGTGAAACTAACGTCAGAGTGTCGTTATGGTAAACAAATGTACTGAATTTTAAAACGTTCGTTAAATGAAATACTAGAAAAAATGGGTATAATTTAATATTCCGTACAAGGAAGTCATGTGGTGTACACATCAGATTTTTTTTAAATGTAGGATTAAAATATAAAAAGAGCAAAGTATGTCTTCAACATAATTCAATGGAATATTTAACGTAATTAATTTTTAATGTTTAAGGATAATATCAAATGAGAATACAAAAGAAGATTATGCGAAATATTTTCCATCCTTAAAGAGCATTAAAAATGTACAGAGTTTTAAAATTAACAAATAAAATTTGCAGGAAAGTAGAAAGCAAACCATGCATAACGGTAAGCAAGCTCAACATATGGCCAAAGCGGTGATAATTGGAGAACGATAAGGAGCTTCCGGAGTTTATACTACTACGATAAGCTAAACGTTATTCACACTGACAGCGTGAACTTTGCCGATTTATAAAAGCAAACGGCTGTTGTTATTCTACACATGCTGTACTTAAGAAGCGGAAGGGCTGAGCATAATTCTTGCAAACAAAGCATTTCTTCGATTCTGAGAGGAAAAGGTTTTCTATATAAAAACGTGGTGCATTCGTAGAATATGAACATCACTAAAATCGGAAACTATTAGAACCACAGATTTTTTTTAAATGACTAAGGACTCAGAAATAATTAATTTTCTAAATTAATGATTAAATATGAATATGACTGCCATTAATAAAACGAAATCGATTATTAAGAATATTTCTTAGATATATTTTCTTAGAATCTATGTCGTATTAAAATCGCATATTTTTTTCGAAAAATTAATGATTAAAAAATAAATTTTATCAAATTTATTTAAATGCGTATATTGTCATCGTACATAAATCGAAGTAATTATTATAAAATATTTGCTGGATGTATTTTAGTGTTTAATTTCGTTAACTATTTTTTAAAAATTTTCTCTGAAAATTTTTTTCCTTTAAATTAAGGGTGTGTCTTTGCAAATCGATAACTTTTAAAATCGAATAAATTTGATGGAATTTTTTTTGTGTGTGTTTGTAAATCATATTTAATACAAAAACGTAAAAGCTTTCTTTCTTTTACTGCTGATTTAAGGCATAATTCAATGGTTAGGTTAGGTTATTCAATTATGGCAAAACACACGAGGGCTATCTGCCTAAAGGGAGGGATGGCTTCGTGGAGGACTTTCTGAGGGAAACTGTCTCGTATACACGTTACACATGGGGAAAACCACGAAAACGCCCATGCAGCCAGCCCGTTCGCAGGATTCAAACCTCGGACCGAACTACCAGTGTTCAGCGTCTTTATCGCTCGGCCGCTGGTGGGCCTGCATAATTCAATGAAATGTACATGTTTTCTCAAAAGTGCGGTACCTTTACAAAAATCAAGCGATTCTGTATAAAGTGCTCATGATTTTATTTCATCACTTGATTAATTAATTAATCAGTAAAGTGAAAGAAAACTGGCCTTACACAGCATTTAGATAGTGGAAACCTTTACGACGGTTTGATAGTTGCTTTCCCCTAAGGTTAAAAACTGATCAGCATAAAAAGCACCTTCGTAAAAGCTTGTCTTTTGGAGCAGTGGCTGGACATGCGTGTATGTCAGCACTTTTACAACGAGATCTGTTAAGACGGCATATTTAATAAATTAAGTCATCCTTTATTCCTGGTGGGGGGGGGAATTTTAAAATATTTTAGTAACCTTCCATGTTAAATGAAGTATAATATAGAAGTTATTTATACTGCATCTAATTTGTATTTCATATATAAGTCATTATGGTAACAAAATAAAGAAGGATTCAGTGACGATTCTGGAATTTAGAAAAACAGTTAAAAACGTCAGTTTTCAAACAAATCGAGAGAAAAATCAGAGAATTATATTAATTTTTGTATTCTTTCTAATGTCAGAGAAAGGTACATTAATTCTCGTATTTTTAAGCAAAACAGATATCTGAGATAAGTGAGGATCGTAAATAATGTGTTATCCTTTCAATGATCGGCAGATAGCCCTCAAGTTGCTTTGCCTTAAATAAATATCTTAAGCTAATCCAACCTTTTCCACCTGTGAAAATTCGCCGAATTGCGCCAAGGTGGTTGAGTTAATCCGTAAGTACCGAGTTAATACGTAATCTATTGAAAAAGCATTTGTTGCAATAGATTTACACGAGTTTTATCCCAATGTATCTAGAAATATGGTAACTTATAAGCGTATACTATAAAAACTAAATTTTATTTAATTTACGACATTTTAATGACGAACGCATATGTTTTAATTTCATAGAAGTGACAATAACTTTCAAAATGAGCTTTTCTTTCAGAAAATTTAAATGCTAAAACCTAATTCTGCACTAATTCTGTTAAATAGAAATTTTAACTGCTAATTCTGGACTAATTCCGGTAATAAGAAAATTTGAATACTAACTCTGGTAATTAGAAAATTTAAATGCTAAAGAATTATTCTTAATTAAGTATTACACTTTTAGATATAAGAAGTATGCTAATTTGTGGGAGCACAAGTCACGCGACGTAAAATACGTGCATGCATCCAAGCTGAAAACGCTTTTGACCACAACGAAAGTTTTCAGGTATGCTTCAGCAATGATAGCATTAGCATGTCTTTTCCCCAATCCGCCTTCGAAACGCTCTAATGATATCTGATAAAGAAGGGGGTAACCGTGGGTAGTGACCGACCAGTAACTGACGAGAGAAATTTTGTGCCTCGCGAAATGTTTTGAAATATCCTTTCCCTTACCTTACTATATAATTATCTTCATATGTACTTGTACATATGAAATAACAATTATCAATTAATTGTTATTAGCTGCATTTGCTTATTATTGTTTCATTATTTTTATTCGACAATATTTTCTTTTTTATTTTGGTACTTACGTATTAAACTCAACCCCTTGGCCCAATTTGGCGAATTTTTATAGAGGAAAAGGTAAGGTTAGGTTAGGTTAGGTTATTTGATTAAGGGAAAGCATATCGAGGGTTATCTGCCTATGGGGATGCCTTCGTGGAAGAATCGTTAAGGGAAACTGACTTGTTAGACATGGAGAAAACAACGAAAAAGCCCATGCCGCTAGCCCGTTGGCTGAGATTCGAAACAAGGTCAAATTACCAGTGTTCAGCGACTTTATTCCTCGGCCGCTGGTGCGCTACACATGAAAAGGTAAACGATACTTATCGGGTACAAGTTGGTGATTTCCGCAACATTTTAAAAAAAGATTCCCAAATTATCAGCATTCATCTAAGTTGACAAACATTATCGACATATGAAAAGTCAAAATAGTTAGCAATTTTAAATACAAATTTTATTCGTTAAATTAGAAATTTGTAAAACATTAAAAAAAACACTAAATTCGCTTAATTCGCTTAAAATAAATTTCCCTAAGTACACAGTGATCTGTTTTCGCGCAAAAAAACAAAGAATTACTCAAACTCTTCGCGCAAACCTCGGTAATACCGCTATCTACCAAAAGCACTTGTTTCCCAGACACCCTGTATATTCATACAATTAGAAATTTTTTAACTATAAATAAAATTACATTAGTTTAAGTAAAATTTAAAACATGATATAAAATGTAAATATTAAGCATTAAGAAACAATAATGAATGATTAAATATATGATTAAAATGCGCGTCGTTTAGTAAGTTTTTATAAGATCGCTTCAAAAATCTTTGTTTCATGCACATCGCTGTAAACTCAGTTGCTCTGTCTGTAATTTATTCCCTCAATTTCGAACTGAAAAAAAATTATTTTATTGAGAAATAAACAGCCAAAATTAATATCGGATCCATATTAATTGATTTCTCCTACTTTATGAAACTTGATCTTGAAGCAACTCTTATGCTTTTAAGAAACTTATCAGATCAGCATTAAATTAATAACAAGCAAGAAAGGAAAAAAAAAACTAATCGAAATTGCGTTTGAACGCCAGTGAGTAAATGTGCATTTGCTTATCTTTAACGAACTTCGATGGAAAGTTTTTTTTAAAGACGTTTCTTCTTATTTTCAAGCTGGAAAACACTTGAACAAATTCTCAATCGTAAACTGCTAACTCAGACAGAACTGTCAATCAAATTATTAATTATTCACGAAAAAAGAGTGTTGGAATTGCCCATTAACTGTAGCTGTGTGCGAATGCTGTTAGCTAAATGAACGCTAACGCGTTTTATTGAACTTTTTCCAGCCTGTTCGTTGGAGGGCAGAAACCTTCTGCCACGAGATTTGCGCAACATCAGCGACCTTAAAGTAGTAATGTCGGCCGAGGCGGCCTTCGATCTTACAATCGCACAATAAATAAATACCAAATTTCACGCTTAGTTCCCAGAAAAATGCGCCGCTTATGAATTGCTGTGTTTCTTTTTTGCTTTTCTGCGAATTTCGCGGTTCAGTAAGCGGTGAAGATGCAGCAATTAACAACCCTCGAGAAAGGCCACAAATATTTACCGTAATTAAGAAATTCCAGTTTTTTACGTTATATATACGTAGTTTAGTTAGCTTTTATTTGGTACGTTAAAAGTTTTCAGGGAAAGACGTTTTCCTACACTTACGCAACATGAGGTATTTCGAGATAATTGTAAGACAGTGGTTTAAAACATTTTACCACCGCAACACACCTGCATGTTTTTTGTTAATTTATAGTGGCCCACATGCATAAAGATGTTTTGGAACACAAGTTAGGAAAAATAAGGGAGAGCGAGAAAAAAAGATAATATTTTGGAATCCACTCTTGACCCATCTTGGGAACTTTATCGACATTGTGTATTATTCCCAAGAAGCAAATTTGGAATCTTGCAACACATAGATGCGTACTTTCGTAGTTTTCCTCGTGTAAAGTTAAGTACATATTTCTTCAGGAAATACTTCAAAAACATCTCTTCCTTTAAACTTGGTTTGGTTATTGAGATTACGGCAAAGAATATTAGGGCTATCTGCCTAAGGGAAAGGATGCCCTTCGTGGAGGATTTTCTAAGGAAACCCCGCTCGTATACACGTTACACACGGAGAAAACTACGAAAACTCACTGCAGGCAGCCTGTTTACCCAGAATCGAACCCACGTCGGAACTACGGTGGACCTCTTCCTGTAGGCAAATAAGCCTTAGGATGATTTGCTTCAATTAACCAAATAACCAATCGATTTTACAGTAATTAAATTTTAAAATTTATTTTAATTTTTCCTCTAAATGAATTTTGGCGAAATTTAGGCTCGAGTTTGCTACAGTATGATCCTATATTTTATTTTTTAAAATTCTTCTAATTTCAAAACTCAAATTACATTTGTATCTCATTTAAAAAATTAATTAATTTTGATTTCGTTAAAATTAGGCGTTATATTTATACACCAGTTTCTATTAGCCATATGCGTTTCTCGTTTTCAACAGAAATGTAATAGCTTTGGAATATTGTTTCAGAATAATCCATCAGTTCTTTCAAAAACAAACATCCTGCATTATACATCAGGGTAACTAAAACATACGAAATTTAAAATGTTATGAATGTCTTAGTAGCATAACATCACCATAATTTTCCTTACTGTAAAATTTAACTAAGTTATGAAGCATAAGTAAAAAAATAATTTTCGTTTCATATGTTAATACAATTATATTTATACGTGTGACACATTTTCCAGTCAATTTTTGAATTAATAATTTTGACCTGCAGAAATTTCTAAATGATTATGCTGTTCAATTATTACGGTGAAGCACTCAAGGGTTATTTGCTTTTGATAGAATGTCTTTATGAAGAACTTGATTAAAGAAACCGTTTTATATTTTAAAGAGAATTTTCCAAGCACAATTTTTAAGCAAAAGATCCTGATAGCTGATAGGAATCGAAGCCTAGATAAATTACGAATTTTGATTGCATTTTTTCCTCAGCCTGTGGTGGATCAAGTATTTTGGAAATTAGCTCCCAAATGGCACTCTTGCTTTTCACACTTTCAAGTAAGGACGGCTCGATTTTCTCCATGCACTGAATGACGTCCGTTTTAAGGTTTATAGGTCATGCGGGTTCTTTGCATAAACATGGCGCTTTAAAAATCCTCATAGTAAAAAAATTGTAGATTAGGGAACTTGTGATTAAAAAAGCTGAAACTGTTGCCTCAGAAATGAAAACATCGATCTAAACATAATTTTTTTATGTGAAAATAATGGAAAGTTTTTTAAAATATGGAATATATACGAGAAATTGGTTTGTCATTTCTAACACTTAGGTGATTTATTTCAAGCAACAACATGTAAGTTCACGATGTGTCTTGTAACGTTCTCTATATCTTGTTGCCATTTCGATAGGTATTAATTTGTACCGAATGCACATAGAATTGCTTTATTTAAGGTTCGATTACCCTGCATTTGTTGCAAATAGGCACACAAGATGTCCTCTCCAGAGGTTGGTGACAGGGGAAGAGGAAGTGGGAGACCTTCAGACCCATCCCCCTCCACCGGGTGCTCTTCATAAAAACTGGGGTCGGAACTGAGCTAAATCGCAGTGTCACCTGTAAGGTGCTCAAGGCTGTTGCCAACGACAGGCGTAATCTTGCGCTCCTTGCCACGAGGAATTTCGCGGGCTTAGGTTGACTATAGGTCAGACATGTGAGCATTAGCAACAACAACACAAGATTGGGCTGGATTATGGTAAAGCGTGCAAGAGTGCAAGAGCTATTTGTCTACGTGGAAAGATACCTTTATTTGACATTTTCTAAGGGTTAGGTTATTTGAATACGTCAAAGCACACGGCTGTCTGCCTATGG
>KK117158.1:129717-146718 GCA_000611955.2 Stegodyphus mimosarum
ATGTCTTCGTGAAAGGATTTTTAAGAGAACTGTCTAGTATTCTCGTTGAATATGAAGAAAACGCAACAAGCCTGTTGGTGAGGGATCATCAGCGGTTTCAACAGCTCGGCCATTGGCTTGCTGATCTTATGCGGGAAAATAGCTCCAATAAACATAAATGTTCTGAGGAAGATAAGCACGAAAATTCCCATGCAACCAATCTGCTCACCGAGTTCTGAGCTCGGATAAAACTATCAGAGTTCAATTGCCTAATCCACTCAAATATTGAAGACCGCAATTAAATGTAGATTCTGAAGATGACAATGTAGTAGGAAAAATCGCAGAGAAATTCTCATGCCAATAAAGAAAGGAGGTACCATTCCGCACGGACTACGGTTATCCATTTAGTTCAGCCAATCTAAATTAAAAGTTACTGTACATATTAGATTTGAATAAAATGTTCTATGCGTATAGTTCTTAAGGGTTTTTGCTCAAATGAAGCACTACGTGAATCTCGTACTTTCTGTTTAGGCAGAAAAAATTACGCAGATATATATATAATATTTAATAAAGTAATTTTTGCTTACTGTATGTTTTAACATATTTAAGCATTTGTGAATTAAATCATTTAACTCTTATTCATACAACTTATAACCAGACAAATTAACTTAAACATTTTAACTTATTCAAAATCGTTGTTAGATGCGAATAAGTTATATTAATACTCTTAAAGAACTCGCGCATAGATGATTTTTAACCTGCAAAAATCACTTTTATGGTAAAACAGATAGCAACTGTGTGCCTAAAGGAAAGGATGCCTTCCTGCAGGACATTCTGAGGTAAACAGGCTCATACTTACGTTACAAGGTGGTAAACCGCGAAGCCAGCCCATTCGCTGCAATTCAAACTCAGATCTGACTATCAATATTCAGCCTTCTTATCCGCTCATCACTGGTGGGTTTTATTGAGAAATGCGATAAATATTCCTCGTGAAATATTAAATTCAATATTGGTTTATTTTCTAAATTAAAATAAAATCTGAAAGGTTTCAGATTTTAACGTTCGCCCAAAAAGGTTTTTTAAGGGTTTTGCTCCCCCAACCCATTTTTTTTTGCTTTTTTATCAGGCATCATTTTCTTCGCACTTACGCCATACAATTCAACAGGAAAATTACAAAATTCTAAAAGCAGTATAGGAATATACGTTTAGAATTTCTGATGCAGCGTTAATTGTTCGAATAAATTTTTCTGTTTTTCCAGTCTTTTCATCATATCAATGTTCTGTTTTCATACTAACATGGCTTTACAAAACTGTTTTTTGTCTTTTTATTATTAACGTTTTGTCTGTTTACTTCCTTTATTAAATATCACGCTCTTGGTGTTTGTGCCACATAAAATTCGATTCAAGGCAAAATCGCAAAATATTTAAAAACAGTATATCTTTAGAATTTCTATAGATAGTCTTGTGCGCTAGAGATAAAAATGTTTTATTTCATACATTGTTACCACTGATCGCTTTCAAATGGTTGAGTTTGTTAATAAAAAATTCATTAAAGTTTTACAAAACATGAAATAGATACTAAAACAAATTCGAAATTCATAATTCGGGCTTCAAGGTGCTCATGTTCTGGTGGAGGACTATGATATTCAAAATTGGATAACTCTAGGTACCGTTGTTTTTTTCAGTGCGTAAAAATCATAATTAATATAAATAATAATAATCATAATTATATTAATTAATCTGAATCTGCACGAATGTATGACTGACTGTATAGACGTATAAATGTATATTCATTCATAATTTATGTATATTTCTAATTATGTACATGTAATGTATATTCATAATTTGTTTAAATATAATACTGAGCGACAATATTTGGTGGCAACAATGTGAAAAGTAATGTGCCGTTTATAGTGATTCAACGCAAAATGCCATTTCGAGACTAATATCTCATTCGGGACTAATGTCCCTTTTAGCTTAAAAAAAGCTTATGTATACTCAAACCATTTACAAGTAATGTTTTGTTACTAATGCATTTAAATTCAGTTGGTTAGTTAGTTGATTAATGCAATTCTAACGAGAGCTATCTTACTAAGGTAAGGCTAACTTCGTGGAGGACTTTTTAAAGCAAACTAGTCCCTATTCACATTACACAAATGGAAAAACGCAAAAATGTCCATTCGTCTATACAGTTCACTACAATTCGAATCCATGCAGACAGCCTTAGAGAAGACTGGTTATTGGTGTGCTTTAAATTCAAGGGATTAACCTGGTGAGCATGAAATAAATAGTTGTAAGTGATCTTGTATTCCTTAAAAGATTAATAGTTATTTTAACAGGTGAATTTCTATTGGTTAATTCAATGACATATTAAAATATTCTGAATATTAAAAACAGTAAATAGAACTCGGTTTTTAAACTAGTATTAGACATATCCTGGTTTGGTTTGTTGAATTATTTCAAAGCATGAGAGGGCTCTATGCCTAAGGGGAGAGATGCCTTCGTGAAGAACTTTCTAAGAGAAACGGGCTGGTGTACACATTACATATGGGGAAAACCGCGAAAGAGACCATGCAGCCAGCCCTTTCGCCGGGACTCGAACTGCGGATCGAACACTATCAATGTTCAGCGACTTTACCACTTGGCCTCTGGTGGGCTCTAGATGTTTTTTTGGTTTTTACAGGTGACTAAAGCGTCATGGAAAATCTGGCATCAACTTTTGGTGCCCCTCTAAAAAAAAGCAGCGTATTTAAAAAAAGGAATTTTAAAAGTAATGAAAAAATAAAGCAGGAAGGGGGTCTTACGAACAAAACAAAAAGAATGTTTTCGTGTATTTTTTTAATTTGTTTTTGGTTTTGCTATCTCTTTTGGCGATAAATACCGCCAAACTTAGCGATTAATCGCTGATCGCGGTAAAACCAACTATTTTTTAAAATGCTTGTTAAGCAGATATCCTCAGAGTGCTTTACCATGATCAAACAAATCAATCTAAATGTTTACAAGTAGTTTTTTTAAATGTCAGGAAAACAATAGTTCAGTCTTCTTAAATTTTAAATTTAAAATATGGTTATATTTTTTTTTCCAAAATTAGAAATTTTGATTTTCCATAAAAATTATGATATAAAGTGCAGATTTGTTTGCATTATATATGCGTTTGAAGGTCTTATATTTATCTTCATTTATAAACAAACGCGTAACAGAAATAACAAAGAAAGAGTAAATTTTATTGAAAGACAAATTTGCACTATTTTACTTTTAATTTCAAATTTAATTAATTTACATAAATTTGTTACCATAGAAGTGCAATAGAAGTACAGATCATACCAATTAATATGATTCTGTGATACTTCCTCTCCAGTATCTGAGGAAGAACCCCGGGGGGATGTCGTTGGGTCTCCCACATCTCTTACCCTACCACTAACTACTCGACATTACCTTGTATTTTGAGTGCGCTCTTGCCGCATATACATTTTACACTGAAAAAACATCCATACTTTTTCTACAATTAGAACTTAGGCTCATCTGTACGCCAGTCAGCGTCACTTACCCCTATACCATAAACAGGGCAGGAGTAAGTTGATCTGAGATTTTAAAATGAAAAAATTCGACTACAGAATAAAATAAGTAACTGAATGCGATTTAAAAAATTTGGAGGTTTAATATGTAATTCGCAGAAAATTTGCCTTCTGATAATGTTATAAAAAAAGCCGAAAGAAATGAAAAAAAAATCGAAATAATGAAAGCAAAAAATACCAAAATACAACCGAAAGTTTAAAAAAAAAGGGAATGTTCATGAGTGATTGAATTTTGCGGAATTGGAAACTTTTAACCATTCCAGCGCTTCTAATCCTAATGACATCCTGTTAATATCCCTTAAACATACTCGATGAAACTCCATTAAAGGCAACATCAAATATCCATCAATCTACGAGCGACCATTTTCATCCTCTTTCATATCCCAGCTCAACTATTTTTTCATTTGTTTACACAAGTTAAACAACACGTTACCAAAAAGGAAAGACAGCGAGCTCTTGAATGACTGAAGACATCAAGACGCCATTTCTAAAACACAGACGAGGCTAAGAAAAACAAAAGAGAGACCGCCGAGAATCTGATACGGTGCGAGCAAATGAAGTCGAGCCTAAACGTGTACTACTGCACGCTGCTGAATGAGATCTTCACAGTGTGCGATCGCTGTTCGACCGATACGTCACTATGAGTCATAAGATGTGCAAGGTTAACTCATTAATTCATTTTAATTAATTCATTACCTGTGTAACTTATACATCAGAGAGTATCTACTGCTTTTAAAGCATATCGCATTTAAACAGCACAAGTAAAACACAATTTCCGGTATTTTTTGCCCAGCCCTTTTGCAATACGTAATCAAAAACCACAGGGTGTTGAATTTCCTTGCTTTAAGTAATTCTTCGAACAAAACCTCAGGTTTCTAACAGTAAGGTTCTGGATATTAGTACCTAACAATATGCTAATAATATGAAATGGTATATAAGTTCGGTAATTAGTAGAATGTTCTTAGAGGGAGAATTTTCTTGAATCCGAAATATGTAAGGTTTTTGAATTCTTCGTATAAGAATAATAAGGAAAACATTTAATCTTGGAAAATTTTAATTAAAATAAAATTTTAAATTTGCCTTCAATGAAAAACAAATTTAAAAAATACAGTTTTAAAAATGCTTCTAGTATATTTAATAAGATAAAAATGAAAGTTTGTAAAATAAGTGCATATTTTAAAACTTTTGAAAGTTGAAGATACTTGGATTAACAAGAAAGTGATTTCAGTTTGCGCAATTAGATAGAGTTATGTTCGTTTTGTCGTCTTCTGCCAATCTTATAATTTTTTTTTTCTTTTGAAATTTGATAGCTGACATTTTTAGGTTGCCATAGATACAAATTTCGCGTATTTTTTTATAACTTTTTAGTTTAGGGTAAATTTTAACATGGGGTGCAAAAAAATACATTTTCGACATGTTTTACTTTTTATTTTCCTCCAGGCAAGAACAGAAAGCATGTGTCAGATTTGGTTTAAAAACGTTCGTTGTGGAGATAGTTTAAGTGAGTATGACCAACGTTCTGACGGTTCTTCTGAAGTTTATGATGACAAAATTAAAGCCATGATTGAACTGAACCAAATCGTCATATAACTGTGCGAGAGATTGTAAAAATGTTAAATATATTACACACAACAAATGAAAATCACGCAAGATGTCTTAAGAAGAGTCGCTGAGAAGCTCGATATTTGGGTTCAGCATGAATTGAAACAAATTCACTTAACTCGACGAATCAATATATAATCAATTTATTAATCATTTCAAACGTATTGTAATCGACCCTTTTTTCAAACGAGTTCAAGCATGAAGAATCCAAGCATTTGGTCCAAGCATGAAGAATCAGCACAAATCATATCGAAAGTTGAATTGCATCGGAAGGAGAACCTGCTGTCAATTTGTTGGAATTACAAAGCTGCTTCGTAGTTTGAGCTGCTCCCAAACAATCAGACGATCAGCTCTGATGTTTACTACCAAAAACTTATGAAACTCGTGGAAGCAATCAAAGAAAAAAGACCAAAATTGGGAAATCGAAATGAATCGTGTTCCACCACGAAAATTCGAAGTCTCACACATTTATAGCAACACGTACGAAATTAATGGGCCTTGGCTGGGAAGTGATGTCGCATCCCTCTTATAGTTCCGACCTTGAATTATCGGATTATGATTTATTTCGAAGTACACAAAATTTTTAGTAATAACGATGACCTCATCGCACTTAGTTGAAATTGTTGCTGATACAGACAGGTGTCTAACAGGCAGAATCATGAAATTAGCAGAAAGATAGCAAAATGTCATCGAACAGAATTTAAATTAAAACTCATTTCTTGCATAAAAAAATTGAGTTTTATTTCACACCGGAAAAAAAACAGAATTATTTTAGAAAAAAATCTTTAGTATAAAATATTTTTTACAAAAAATCTTTATTTACAATCATTTACAATCTAGTCTCCTTTTTCAGAATTTTTTTTTACATCAAAGTGAATGTGCAAAGGATTATCTAAAGTATATCAAAACACACCGAGCTATCTACCTAAAGAAAGATATACTTTTGTGATGGATTTTCTGGGCAAACTGTCTCGTATTCACTTTACACATGGGGAAAACTACGTAAAAGACTCTCAACCAGCCATTTCACCTGGATTCAAACCAGGGTGGAGCCACTAGTATTTACCTGTCTCAATACTCGGTCCCTCAATACTCGGCCTCTGGTAAATCGGATCCGGTTTTGATTTGATTTGATTTGATTTGGTTTATTTGATTATACAAGACACACGCGGGCTATCTGCCTAGGGGAAGAAGGCCTTCGCGGAGGACTTTCTAAGGAAAAATGATTCGCGTACACCTTACACATGGGAAAAAACACGAAAGCGCCTGTTCACTGGGACTCAAACCTTGGATTGAACTACCAGTGTTCAGCGATTTTACCGCCTGTCCCCTGGTGGGCAAACCGGCTCCGGAAATGATAATTACTTGTATGACAGAAAGTGTATTTAAGGATAAAAGTAGGAAGAAAAAAAAAACCACTTCATTATGGAACTTTAATCTGAAAATTAAATAAGTGTCTTTAACTGAATATTTTCTATTCCGAGTTAATCAAGCTCTTTTATATATAATCATTATGGGCGGGCAGTTTCTTTCCAAAAACTGAAAATAAAGCTGTGCCAAGTCAGCCATGAGAGGATACTGGTGGTCTAAGTCCAATGAAATTGCAAAAAATTGTACTTGTTTTAAATGAGCAATTTATTGAAGTTCAATAAATTAATTTTACTAAACCATTTAATAATTTTTAGAATAAAATTCGAATGAGCAATAAATTCGAATTCAAAAATCATGAAAAAATCATGATTCGAAGCAATAAATTCGAATCATGATTTTTTTTTTTTTTTTTTTAAGATTTAGAGATTTGACAACTTCGACAAGATTTAGGGATTCGAAAACTTCGACAAGATTTAGGGATTCGAAAAGTCTCTCTCCTTAAAACTAAAAATTCCTAAAACTCCCGGGGGGGCGGGTTGAACCGGAGGATGAAACTCTAATATTCTTTCAAAATTAAATTAAAAATATATCCAAATGCTTATAGCTCAGTTTTTATGCACAGGGCTCCCTGCGTATGGAAAGGGATACCTTCGTGGAGGACTTTCTGAGGGAAACTGGCTGATATCCACGTTATACGTAAGAAAAGCCACGGAAACGTCTATGCAAGCTGCTCCTTTAAAGGTACTTAACTCATTAAACACCCAATGTCAAGCAGTCTTACCCAGTCATCTTAATAGTGGAACCATAACAACTGTAGAAAGTAAAATATTTATATTTTTTAACTTCTGTTTTAACTGCATGCATGGAAAATATTTCTGAAGCTAGTGAAGTAAAAGAATTGCGTGATTATTCATAACTAGGCAAAGATGTCTTCAAAAACAAATAAAACATTTGATGATGCAATTATTAAAGTCTCAGGTGCGAAGCACATGTATACAGGCGCCTAGGCTGAAGAGCCATCATCCTGTGTGTAACCCCGTGAGGAGAGGGGACATATCTTTCCTTCCATAACGTAGTTGATGGTGAGCTGAGAATTTAGCAATTATTAAACTGAACGAAACGATTTGCATAAAATATTTATCTCAGACAAAAATTATCACTAGATACATAAAAGAAATTTTGACGTATTTACGACCTGGGCTATCTTATCATTAAAAGAATCTGATGTGGGCAACACATGACTTCTTTATACGGCCTATTAAATTATACGCATTTTTTGCTGCACTTCATTTAAATTGTTTTCGTATTTGAGCTTCGTAGGCAAATTTCTCATGTAATCAATTCAGTTCTCCCTTCTCGGCAAAGTATTAAAAACTATGAAATGCAAATAAATCTAAAACACCAAATGCAGTTAAAAAAACAATTTTTCCCATTAAAATTTGAGTTTGTACCCAAAAACAAACAATTCAGTCAACGGACAGAAAAGCAAAATTTTTGGAGCATAAATTTTGAAAAGTTACGTTTGGGTTCAACTGAGCAAAAAGACGCTGAAGTTGAGAAACCGACTGAGTTAATTCACTGTTGTACTAAGAATTTCAAATCTAAACAAATGGCGGCCTCGTTAGGCCTAGCGCCACTATTAAATTGTTGATAATTTTCGCATTCAGATTAACTAAACCAATGAAAACCTTAATCAGAACATAAGAACAACATAATTCAATCACTTTTAAAGCGAAAAATGCACACTTTACCAAAATATAAGAATAAAAACACAGAGTTCAAGGAGTCGAGTAAGAGAGTAGGTGCACGTACAGACGTACAAAAAAAAATCCCTTCTGAATCCATATTACAATCAGTTTTGGGGAAAAATAGTCCTTTATTCTATATTTTTCTACGTACGTACAAATATCACGCAAAAAAAAAAAAAAAGCGCGTCTACAGTGGATTCGATAGCGGTCAAAATAGATATTTTCTTTGAAATTTGATACTCAAAATGTTTTCCGATTACAGTGCTTCCTTTAAAAGGGGTGTCGAAACCCTCTATACCGACAATGTTAAATTGGCCATTTTCGATGTACCGTTTCTCAAAATCTGCTGTAGATATACTCTTGAAATTTTTTGTGTTATTAACGTACACCTATCTGATTATACTAAAATGAGCTTTTGAAACATTTTGAATTTTAGACTCATTTGTAGACTATTTTATTAGGCATAGTAAAATTTAGCACTTTTCTCAAGCAAAAAAAAATTTGTGAAATTTTTTTATCTTAATTTATCACAAAAAGCTCATTTCAGTAAATATTAGAAAATATAATTAAATAAGCCATAAAAGTTTTAGGTACCTGGCAGCAGTAGTTCCTGAGAAAAGGTACATCGAGTATAAAAAAATCACGTTTGGAGAAAAACGCGTTTTTATTTAAAATTCCTCATTTATCAAAGCATTAGATGATAAAATAAAACTGGATTTTTTAAAGTTCTAATCTTTATAGAGATTAAAGTATAGCATTTTTAGAAAGCTAAAAGTGTAGAGAATTTGAAAATGCAAAAATCCCAAATCAGTATTTTTTGAAGACTTTTGGCTTCCAACACCCCTTATACAAGGGAGCAAAATGTGTTACGATTTCTCTTCGTATTCAGACTTTTAATATCCGAGTAACAAAGCATTAATTTTTAAAGCAGAAAAACACAATTTTCCCCAGACAAATCAGGACCATCAGCTACGCCACCATGATCAGAGTTTGTCAAAAATCAATGCAGAGCTGTGCTGAAACAATATTTTGTCGTTTCTTGCTATCTCATGCTTGAAAGGCAGTGACGTAGCACAGTTTATGCAACAGTGATCGAAATGATGGTTCTCACGCGTGAAATAAAATATGTGATTTTATCATGCTTTTGCAGAACAGTGCCAAAGATGATTTCAAACATCGTTGTCTGGAATAGTCAAAAATGCAAAATAATGTATAGCTGGTAAGTGCTTTTTTGACGCACTTCACCTGGAGGGATGTTTGCCGTTTGGCGAGTTGGTGAGATTCGCAGTCACATGTTATTTACATTCGAACTTTTCGCACGCGATCCCAATCATCTCTGTATGCCTGTACTTGCATGTGTGTCTGTGGGCGCTGAATCAACATCGAAAATAGTTTGGTTTAGTTATTAGGTTATCCTTAACCATCCTTATCTCATGCCGTTAAAATGATCGGCAACAAAGCTATAACCGCAAATGAGTCAATATTATCAAGCGTACATTTTGCGGTTTAAGTTTTTTTAGTATTCGAAACTGAACCTGTTTCTCCTTAAAGAGAATCTGATACATTTTTTACTAACTTTTTTCTTAATAGCAGGAGTTTTTGAATGCAAATGCAATGAATCATACTATCTACAGCATATTGCGTCTTTTTAATTCATTCTTTTTTACTATAAAATTTAAAAACTCTGATGTGTACACCACATGACTTCTTTGTACGGCCTATTAAAATAACACATTTCCTGTTGCACTTCATTTAAACTTATTCCCTCAAATTATCCTAAATTAACCGATCCCTCGAGGAAAATTAAAAATGACAGCAAAAATTGTAAATTCTGAAATTAAATATCCCGGTCAATTTTTGTCGTACAGGAACCAAATTTCTTGTATTTTTATTTTATAACAACTAACTAGTTTAAATTTATCCAAATATAAATATAGGACATGGCAGACCGCATTAAGGTTATATTTCTTTTTTTTTTTTTTTTAGTAGAAAGGGGTTTTGTTCCTGAAGGACTATTGTTTTCGTCTTGCGATTTTGCGTCGGAAACATTAAAAGTCTGTATCACTTTTCAAACTGTTGCCACAAAATATTGCAGCCCTGTATTACATTTAAAGAAATTAAATAATGAGGAATGTGCATAAATATATGTACGTTTCTCGCATTGTGATAAAACGACGGTACCTAAAGCCGTCGAATTTCGAATGCCGTCATCCTGCTGCGAATATAGGCATCTGGAAGCCCAAATTTGAAATTTGGAATTTGTTTTATTAACGATTTCATATTTTGTAAAACTTTAACGAATTTTTGATGAACAAACTCGAGGATTTCAAAGCGGGCAATGGCAATGTTGTACAGAAAAGAAACATTTTTATCTGCAGCGCCTGAGACTGTGTGTAGGAAATTCTAAAGATATGCTCAGTTTAAAATTATTTTGCGATAGTGTTCTTTAACTGAATTTTATGGTTTAAATGCGAAGAACATGATATTCGATAAATAAAAGTAACATACAAAATGTTTAAAAAAATTTATTTTTTTTTTTTTTATTTGACGTCGCCAAAAGAGGAAAATTTTTGTTCTTTAAAAATGTTCTGTAACTGGAAGCATGTGACTATGATCTTGCGAAAATAAAAGGCCGGGAAAGGACATTTAAGCGAGGTAAGGGTAGTGGGTGTATGTATATACTCCTGGCACTGCCGATTGCAATAAAAAGGGAGGTGCACAACTGCACGTTACAGCCACCCCATATGCAAAATTTCAATGTTCTACGGCTAATTGTTTTTAGATTTATGCAAGGTACGTACAGATGTCACAGAAAAAATCCGTTTTAAATCCATTTTTGAAAAATGAGTCGTATATTCTCTCCGTATGTACAGATGTCACGCAAAAAAAAAAGGTCAAAATGAATTCGGGATTAGTCCAACTGAATATTTTAGTTTAAATATGACACTCGAAATTTTTCGCGATTACAGTCTTTCCTTCGTTTCGTACAAGGAAGTAAAAAAGTGTCTGATATTTTACAATATCAGATATATTAAACCATTAATTTAATTTACGTACACCTAATTAATCTTAAAATGTTAAATCTAATGAATTTAAAATATATTAATCGAATATATTACTAAAAAAACATAAAAAATTACAAATGCATTAGCTCAATGTCACGGGTTTCGGATATTTGCCAAAAGGAATCGTTTTAAAGAGAATGATTCATTCGGTTTGACTTGGCTAAGGATCGCAATGACAAAATCTCTACAGGACGTTTCGCTAAATACACTGCCAACTTTTCCTTCGTTAAAGATTTAAAGAAACCTGAGAAGTTTCCTCTTTATTGCTTTTCAAAGAACTATACAATTTTGGGCTGCTTTATTTCTGTGAAATAGCCACTAGTTTAACTCTTAGGAATCATTTTGGTTTATATGACAAGCCTTTCTTAACGTTCCCATTTGGATTAATAACCTAATGATAAATTTGTAAAACATGACATGAGATTAAAATTACATACAAATCATTTAATGCGCAGTTTCCATAATAACGCCGCCAAGACGGAAAAGTGGAGCTCGGGCTGCCCTAACGGTGGGCCTGGGCTCGAATCCTGGAGAAAGGCGTGGAAGGAAATTGTCTTAATAAGAGGTAAAGGTGACGCACCTGGTAGGTGCCTTTCATAATAAAATGACCATTGTCTCCGTCTTTAGTAGTGGCCAATGCCTATAATGGTTAGGGATCGCCACTGAAGGAGGGGGGGAGTTTCCCTAATAAAATGTAAGGCATCCCAAAATTTTAGCGGTTTTGATTAGCGCCAACGAAATTGTTTAAATGCATTCAGGATTTTTTTTGTGTGTGCGCGCATGTATCTACTATTTAACCATTTCTAAAACTTGAAAATAAAATATATTAATTTTACAGAAATTTAAAACAAAATGACATTAGTATTTTTGTCAGTTGAACACCATTTTTTTTGGAACAAAATTGTTCAATAAATTAATTTTCAAAATAGACACAAGATTAACTTAGAGTTGATTCAGAAATCAAAACAGGAGATGCATACGTAATATCCTGTCGACGGTGAAAGTTGGCTACCACTGAACCATCAAATTTGGCGGAGATCCTGCCAAATTTGCGCCAATCGTCCCTACGGAATTCTAAAGGAATGGACGCCTGTTTATTAATAAACAATTAGTATTCGACAAGCTTTGTTTTTTACATTTCGTAAAAAAAAAACCTTTCGTCAGTTCCTACTATTTTGTTAGATCCTCCGATTTAACCAAAAACTCTATTCAGAAAGCTTGAGTACAAACTTACCGCAGGTAATTGTTCCAATGTAGTACTGCTTTGTTGACCTATTCAACTGAATATATCGTGTTCATGAATGAACAACCTTTTTATGGTAGGTAGCTATAACCTTGAAAATAATCTGTTGCTTGCTGTTCTGTAACAGACAGGTCCCAAATTTTAATCAGGTTTTCAAAATGCAGTTACCTACGGGAAGTCTGTCCTTATAGCTTTCTAAACAGAGCTTTTGGTAAAATCGGAGGATCTAAACAAAATAGTAAAAACTGACGAAAGGTTTTTTTTACGAAATGAAAAAAAAAGCCGGTCGAATAACTCATTGTTTATTAACAGGCGTCCATTCCTTTAGAGAACGATTGGCGCAAATTTAGCAGGAATTCCGCCAACTTCGATGGTTCAATGGTAGCCAACTTTCAGCTTCGACAGTATATTACGTAAGTATCCTCTGCTTTGGTTTTGTAATCAATTCTAAGTTAATCTTGTGTCTATTTTGAAGCTTAACTTATTGAGGAATTTTGTTCCCAAAATGGCAAACTGACAAAAATACTAATGTCCTTTTTTTTCTGCAAAATTAATATATTTTCTAGTTGTACAAATGGATAAATATTATAGATACACAGAAAAAAGAATCCTGAGTGCATTTAAAGAATTCTGTTAGCGCTAATCAAAGCCACTCAAAATTTGTGATGCCTTACATTTTATACATATAGTAATAACAGTAATAGCAGCTAATTTATACCTGATACTTACTGAAAATCCCGTCGACCGCAAGAGACGTCGCTGGTTGCGCCAAACCAAAAAATCCTATTTACTAAATACAAGAAAAAACGTTCTATTCTTATTTTTCTTTCAAATTTATCATATTATCATTTACTTATATTTAATTTTTCATTAAAAATTTTGCATTTTTTCCCATAATATCGCCATATTGTGGCCATTAACACATTTTTTTGAGGCCGGTAAGATTCCATAACTTTGGAAATATTCAACAGCGTGCTCTTCTGGACTAGGCGGGTCCCAAATTTTAATCAATTTTTTTTTCGAAAATGCCCGATAGAGGGGAAAAAAGAAGTCTTTACTCAAGAATAATAACTAACATGTGTAATCAAGGTTACACTAAACCCAGCGTGTTTGAAGAAGATTTTTCCATTTTTGGCGAGACATCGAGTAGTTTGTGGTCTTTTCTTTAATAGGCAAAAATGGTCGACGAGTTTTTACCCCGTAAGTACCTTATACCCTTGTTCATAAAAATCATGAGACGGCTTACCGAGAACCAAACTAGCTTACATCAAACGAAAGCGCAGATGTTACGGATGCATTAAAGTCGAATTGCTTGACGAGAGTTTCACGTTGGTCTGGATAATATTTAAGTATCAGAAAAAAGGTTTTCAAAAATGTTTCTCTTTTTCATAACAAATTACTTTGTCATTTTTATAACTGATTTGTCATTAGCATATTAAATTATTGCTAAATTTATTATGAAAGTCTGTTTAACAATAATTTATTATAGAATTAATTTGTCTTATTTTATATTTAAAAGAACTTATTTGTTAATAATAAAGTGTAATTCATTTTTAATACAAAAAACATACAGAATTATACATTATGTTTTGCATACTGTTAGTGTAACCATATTTCTGCATTAAATATTAATTACGTAATTTTTTTGGTACGTATACACTACCGCAGCAAATTAAAGTAATGTAATTCAGTGTAATTAAAAGGTTTTGTTAGCTCAACAGGAAAGTTACTCCCGAATGAGATATTAGTCTCGAAACGGCATTTTTAGTTGAATCACTCTAAACTGCATATCACTTTCAGATTGCTGCTACCAAATATTATCGCCCTGTATTATATTTAAAGAAATTATATGATGAAGAATCTGCACGAAGGTGTTTATGTTTCTCGCATTGTTAAAAAACAACGGTATCTAAAGTTACCAAATTTTGAATAACATTGTTCTCCACCCAAACATGGGCACCTGAAAGGACGAATTTTGAATTTCGAATTTGTTTTATTATTTATTTCATATTTTGTAAAACTTTAACGAATTTTTGATTAACAAACTCGACGATTTCGAGGCCAGCAGTGGACCAGCAGCAATATTCTACGGAATAAAACATTTTTATCTCTAGCGCGGAGATTATCTATCAGAAATTCTAAAGATATGCCGTTTTTAAATATTTTGCGATTTTGCCGCTGAATCGAATTTTGAATCGCCAAGAACAGAAAAAAATGCTTTCTAAAGCCATCTTAGTAAAAAAACTGACATCGATTTGATAAATTCAGAAAAGGCGTAAAAAAACAAAAAAATGTAAACCTACACTTAACGCTGCATCGGCAATTCTAAACATATACTGTTATGCTGCTTTTAATTTTTTTTTTTGTAATTTTGCTGTTGAATCGTATAATGGAGTAAGTAAAAAGAAAATGATGCTTAATAATTATGCTAAAAACACAAAAAAGATGGGTTAGTATGAGTGAGTGTAATAGTCGAATGGTAGACTGCGAGCTCAGCGAGAGCATAAAAACATTAACAAATTATTCTGGGGGACCGTTAAAATCTGAAACCTTTCAGAGTTTATTTCCGAATTTTTCTACATTTTGAAAATGGGAAAAATATATTAATTTCCATATTATATTAAAATTGATATCCATAATTATTTTTATTTGTTTAATCATTTTAAGTTGAAGTTGGTGCAAAATAATGTCATTTTCTTCAAAGAAAAGTGTATTTATCTGTACCTTTATGCTAGCAGCGTGGATACCGTTCAATATAAGCTTAATTTCGAACACTCAAAGACGATCATGAAATTTTTAATATGATTTTGTAACCAAGTGCAAATGATAATAAAATTAAAATGTAAAAAAAAATGGGATACGACAAAGAAACCTTTCTTATAATGAAGTTCCAATAAGCATAAACGAAATTTTTTAAATCTTAATCTATTCATTGCTGAAAATATCTATTTCACATATTCTTAGCATTGCTGTAGTTATTCCGTTTTAAAATATGTTTATCACCCGCCATATTATTTGTTTATAACAAATATCCTTTCATATTTAGCATGAATTCCTACAAAATTTCCAGTATTATTTCCTTGCATTCTTCTAAGAGTAAACGTTGTTGATCTGAGGTCAATAAACTCTAATTTGCAATCCTGCCATTTTAAACACAATCGCTGGGTTTGCCTTCCAGGATATATTGCGACTTCGAATAAATCTACATCATAAAACTAGGAAACTACTTTCAAACCACAGAATGGGTAATAAACTGACCATGTAATATGAAGTTTAAAACTCGACTACCAGCGAATGCGTAGAGAATCGACTCGGGTGTCCTGTAAAGTGACATTAAAATAGATTATTACGATATGATCTAATTGATTCAGACTGAAAAATTCAGCTAAAATGTATGTAATTGGTTTATAATTAAAATAAAATGACACAAGCTCCAGAAAGTAGTTTGTATAAAAAAATCTGAAAATTTTCAGATTTTATATTACGCCCGAAAGGTAAACCTTTATTTATTAAATATCATGTTCTTTGCAGTTAAACCACATAAAATTAAATTCAACAGAAGTATCGCAAAATAGTTTAAAAAGAGCATATCTTCAGAATTTCTGATAGACAGTCTCGCTCGCTGGAGATGAAATTTTGTTTCTCGTGCGGTGTTGCCATTGCTCGCTTTGAAATCGTAGAGGTTATGAATCAAAAACTCATAAATGCTTTACAAAATATGAAATACATAATAAAAAAAATTCCAAATTTAAGCTTCCAGATGCCCATATTCGGGTGGAGACGTACGTTATTGAAAATCTGATGGCTATAGGTACTGTTGTTTTATCACAATGCGAGAAGCATAAATAAATTAATGCAAATTCTTCATTATTTAATTTCTTTAAATATAATACAGGGCGATAATATTTGGTGGCCACAATTTGAAAAGTGAAATGCATTTTTAGTAGAACCCCACAAGATGCCAAAACAAAATTATTAGTCGTTCTGGGCTAATATTTATTAGGTTGTTAAACAGCATGATATTTTTAATAATAATTCAGTAAATTTGAAATGAAGTGAAACTGTATATTCAGATTAAAAAAAGGGTGAAAATGCGCTTTAGCCCACTGCTTGGCGATGTTTTGAAAATCGCCAATTCGGCGCGTTTCTGAGAAACGTCTTTGCAATTGCAACCTTCCCGACACGCTCCGCGAAAATCTATTGTAAACAAAACATAGAATTCTAAGGCATAAATTAGTATGGAAACTGTTTCCACAAAAAGATAATAAAATAATATGCAAAACGAACATTATGATCATTAAAATATTTGTCAGTTAGGTTTAAATTAATTATTTACATTTTATGTGTAATACTTACACATTTTATGCCGTTACATAACCTTCCCGACACGCTCCGCGAAAACGTAACCAAAGTGGCAT
>KK117158.1:147048-162917 GCA_000611955.2 Stegodyphus mimosarum
TTTTTTTTTTTTTTTTCTTAAAATGGTTTGAATATATAACCTCGTGCATCGGTAATCGATTTATAAATTAATCTGTGCTAACTTAAGAATTTTTACTGCCATGTATGAAGTAAAAAGACAGTAATGTAACCACGAAAAATTTCGGGTATCATATTTCAGTGGAAACTTAAGACCATTTTGACCATTTCCAAAACCCGATTTTGTGTGTGTGTGTGTGCGTGTGTGTGTGTGTGTGTGTGTGTGTGCGTGCGCCTGCGTGCGCGCGCGCGCGTGTGCGTGTGCGGTCTTCCTCTTCTTATATTTAGGAAAACTTTGTACCCGTTATGCAAAAATAAAATTATAAAAAGTTTGACTCCCGTAACACAAAAATTGACCGGCATATTTAATTTCAAAATTTGAAGTTTTTGATGTCATTTACAACTTGCCTTAAGGGATCGGCTAATTGAGTTAGAATAATTGGAGGCAATAAGTTTAAATGGAGTGCAACAAAAAAAAGGTGTGCATTTTAATAGGCCGTATAAGTAAGTCATATGGAGTCTATATCACATTTATTTTAATTATAAAAACCAATGCAAACATCTTATTTAAATTGACTATATTTCAGCTGTAAGTAAGTAAATGTTGATTTTGCACAAATATCAACTCTCTGTTTATAATCTGACTTTAAATATTTAGGTACAATCATAATTACAAAATCACGATTGAAAGATAATAAATTTAAATGTATTTAAAATTAATTAATTTCACAACGGAAATATTCTTCATACGTATGCATCGTAGCAGTAGTCAAAATGTTTGGTGCTTATATATCGGCAAATTATTGGAGTCGCAAAACATTCATTTTAAAATAACCCATTGTTAGTAAAAGAGTACGAATTAAATTTTAATTATGACGAGCAGTTTTACTGTATAAGAAATGCACTTAAGTCTTAATTATTAAATTAAAGCAGCGAATAAATGTATTCAAAGCGAAAAAGAGCAATATTTAGAACGATTTTATAATATTCTATTTTATGTGAGAGTATATCAAACAATACATATCAATTTATCTTATTTCATCCAGAACTTCTTTATTGTTAATAAAAAGTTGTAAAATTATTTCTAGTTAAAACATTTTGAAAATTTATTCCGTATAAATTATACGAAACAAAGTAAACGGTTTCAGGGAATCGGAGTTCGCCGAATGTGTTTGTGATCAAAACCAATGTTTAACCCTCAATCAAATAATCTTTGTAGCCTCTTGTCATAAAATGCACATTTTAAACGCTCATTTTTATTTTCTACAAAGTAAAGAAAATTCTAAATTCTTTCTTCTTATATGTATTTTAAAGCATCTGCATGCCAAAATACATTATAACTTTAAAGGAATTTGAAAAGCAGACGATTTATTATGATACTGTACTTTGCAATGATGTTTATAATATCTCTTTAAGATCAGTATTTTTTAACTTCTAAAAGTGAAGAAGAAATCTTCAGCGAATGACTGTTACCTTGCGTGCAGTTTCTCTGAGATCTGTGTCCTTAAGATTTTTTTTTTATTATTATTATTATTTATTGCAAGAGAAGATAAATTTTTTTAATGAAAAGAAATCTTTTCAAAACCAGCATAGCTAATTAATAAATGCATTTAGTTAAGAAACCTAAATAATAAAAAGTTTAAAGTACTTACCCTCTGTATTGAGAGAGGGGCACTAAAATCCTTACCCCCTTGCAGACGGAACCCCCATGAGGTATTATCCCCCCTTGAAAGTTTTACGGTCAGAGTCTGTGACGTCATTTCGATCGGTAATAGGAAAGACTAAAAATTTGAAAGCTTCAGAAGCTTCCACTTGCTAATCGGAAAGAAAGCGCGTCAGCCGCTTCGGGTGGAAAACTTGCCTCGATCGACGCCGGTAGGAAAACTCAGTTTTGAATGTTGCCAGAGTTTGCGCTGAATTTTTTCCCTCTGACCTCCTCCCACAATCTCAGCGGAAGTGACATTTTTCCCTACGCAATGTACGTTCATTTTCCCTAGAGAGGAAAGTAAATGCTTAGGACGATTTGGCGCGGTTTGTTTGTAAATGTTCTTATCATTCGTCTGGTTCTGGAATCCCAAGAGTTCTATAAGCGGTTGCAAACACATTCAATAACTAGAAATATACGCCATTTTTGAACACAGTGGAGAATTTTATGACCTCTTTGTGTTCGCAATGCCTGTGTCTTAACGGCCGTTTTCTTCCTTCCAGTTACCGAAATATAAACACACCTCTCGTTGCCACATTTCAAAAGTATTCCTATTATTCGCAGCCTAAATAATTCTCAGGAAATAAATTAATGTTGTAATGGAGAACATTAGCCCTGGATGCGGTTACGGTTAATATATAGTATCTATAAGGAGGAATCTATAATATTTTAATTAAAAAAATCTGATGTCGACACCAAATATGACTTTCTTGTACAGGCTATTAAATTATACAAGTTTTTTGCTGCATTTTATTTCAACTTATTTCTTCGAACTATTGCAACTGTCTGTCTAGGTTGAAGTGTCTTCTACTTTCTCTGCAAGGCAAGTTGAAAATGTCATCAAAAATTGCAAATTTTTGTCGTACGGGAGTCAAACTTCTTATAATTTTATTTTTCGTAACAGGATCCCAAATATAAGTGTAAGAACCAGTAGAATGCATTAAGAGATAGATTCCGTTATTTGTCCAAATTCTTTTTTTTTTTTTTTTTATTTGACATTGCCTAAACAGGAATATTTTCGTTATTTAAAATAGTTCTGTAACTGAAAGTACTATGACAAACGACTGCGAAAATAAAGGCCCGGAAAGAGCATTTAAGCCGGGTAAGGGGAGTGCGTGTATGTATATATTCCTGGTATTGCCGATGGCAATAAAAAAGGGAGGTGCACAACGGCATGTTACAGTGGCCCCGCAAATGCAGAATTTCAACTCTCTACGGCTATTCGTTTTTGAGTTATGCGAGATACATGCACACATACCTACGTATGTATGTACAGACGTCACGAAAATAACTCTTTTGAATTGATTTTAAATCCATTTTACAATCCGTTTTGGAAAAAAAAGAGTCCTTTGTTCTGTCCGTACGAACAAACGTCACAAAAGAATCGTCCAAATGGATTCGAAAATAGCCAAAATGGATATTTTCTTTGAACTATGATATCCGAAATTTTTTGCGGTTATAATACTTCTTTACTTCACATAAGAAAGTAATAAGAATCATATGGAAAAAAAATAACTTGGTGAAGCTTGTGAACGTACAAATAATCAATTTCGACTTCTTTGTGCTACAGTAAATAATATCATGCTACAAACATGTTACTTATGCTCTATTTGAGAAAATGTCAATCTTCTTCTTACCTTGCAGCCTTCCATAAATGCACTTTTCTCACAAGCAAAGAAAGCTCTAAAATCAAAATTGGAGAAAAAACTTCAAAATCTTGGGAGCTATTACCCACAATTGTTTGAAATATTATGCAAGTAATATTCCCAATGCTAGAAAACATTTATGGATAATGAAGGCTTTAATCTCCAAACAATTTTTCTTCTTAATATTAAACAGACTTCGATATTGGTTGAACTTGGAAAACCATATAGGAGTTATTTCTTTAAAAGGAGGAATATTCTCGTAGATAAATTTTAAGCCGAGTACTTAGTCTATAGCAAATCACTCGAAGAACTACAGAAAGCGTTCATGGCGGCTTTTCTAATGGAAATGGCTCGTATTCATATTATACATATGGATATGGATTTGGCGAAGAGTGGTGGACACCCATTATTTAACCATTGGCAATATGGATATTGTCCAGCTGCACCAGTTGTCCAGATAACTACACTCCACATGTCCTACAAGGGGCTCCGCCAGGCGTTGCTAGCGGTGCCTTGTATTTGGCATGTTCCATATAGCGGGCTTTGCCCCTTATGGTGGGTATTTAGATCTTTCTACGCGTGACCAGGTGTTTGATAGATCCGCAAAGAAACAAATACATTTTTTACATTGCTGCTTTCACCCTAGTACACTACCACACACAAAAAAAAAAGTTCTGTATCTTCCGTTCTACTGGGCCGATTGACGAAATTCAAGTTGCACTTTTTATGACTCGAAAGCGTGACTTAGGATATATATTAGATTTATATATAGCATTGTTTTAATATAGGTATTTTGACACAAAATCGGACTTTTTCTGAAATGACATGCCAATTGTTTTCCATATTTCGATTCTACGACACAAATTATGCCTAAATATTAAATTTTGCAAAATTTGCTGCGAAATTTAAAAATTTAGCTTGGCGCAATGTTTTCAGTTTGCTCCAAGAATTATTCACATGGCAAACTCTTTAATTTATAGCAACCTGTTTTCGTTACCAGTTTTTTCATTGCACGTGAGCGAAAAAAAGATCATGTTCAAATTTTATATAAGTGCCGTAAACTACATTTGGCCTTATTATCGCTTGCCATGAATATGCCAAATTTCAAAACACGCCAGTATGTAAATTCACATATGTCTAAGGAAATTTTGAATAAAAAACTCTATTTTTTTGCAAGTGTGTCTAACAATACATTTACTTTAAGACGATGTTAAAAATTGTATAGGTTACAACACAAAAATTGTTTCGAAAAATTTATAAAAATTATTTTAAAATACAAATTTTATAAATAAATCATAAAAAAATGTGAGAATTATGTTTGGATTAAGCCCAAATTTCGAATTCTGGAAGAAGGAATCAAGTAAGTTTAATAAAAAAAGATATATTAAGAAATATATATCATATTTCAATACACACTGAGGAGCTAAAATTTTGAGAACTAATTTTTTAAAAACTATTCGTGCGATTTTTACAACACTTGCCGTTTTGGCATAATTTGAGTCGTAGAATCGAAATTTTGGTTGGCATGTCATTTCAGAAAAGTCCGATTTTGTATCAAAATAATTCTAATGTATAATTCATTATACATTAGAATAATGAATTATATTATTAGAATACCTATATTAGAATATAAATCTAATGCATAACCTAAGTCGCGCTTTCGAGACAGGAAAAACGCAAGTTGAATTTTGCCAATCGGCCCAGTAGAACGCAAGGTATAGAACTATCCCTTTTTTTTCTGTTTTTGCACTGTGTACCTCTTGCATTTACATGCTGTAGAGGGCAGTTCCAGTTCTATTTGCATTTTTACTCCGTTAGGGCGGATGTTTGAGATTACATTCTAGAATTTTCCCTGAGATTGTTAGGTTTTCGTACACATCTGTATTTGGGAGTACTCTACTCAATTCGTTTCTGAGCTTCGTAAAAAGGCTTTCAGTTTCTACTAATTTGTTAGGCCTTTCGATTTTACCGGAAGCTCTCTTTAAAACGCTATGAATAATATTTCTCGCAGATGATTGTTTCAGTCTACAGGGCAGTCATAAAAACTTCTCCGATATATAAACACCTAACCGGTCTATCCGCTCAACCAAGGGAAATGATTATTTTTTTAATGGCTGAGCGCTTTACTTAATAACCATCAGCCTTGCGCTAATACAAGGGCCGGAAGTAGTGGCCTTTTCTTTATGGAAGCACCTAATAGGTGGCTACCGTTACCTCTTATGAAGGGACGGACAGTTACAACCATGTCTTCTGCGGGATTCGTACCCGGGTCCATTGCTACGCAGTCAGGGTCACTAACCACTATACCGGATGGGTGACTATTATGTATTTTGACTTTGTTAGAAAATGAAATGAAATTTGTTAAAAAGTACCAGACAGCCCGTGAAAAGCGGCGCTAATGTTTGGCATTTGTAAAATAAATCAAATCGAAATGAAATTTCAGATATTGTTATTTGGAGGTATGCGATCGAAATTGTAATGACTTAAAATAACAGAGCTCTCACGGTTACGGTTACAGTGAAACAAATTTCGTAATTTTCGAATGACAGCACTCACTTTTTCTGCTCAAATTGATCAGCGCTCTGAAACAAATGGTGTGGGAACGATAGACGTATGACGAAAATTGCTGCATAAAACATTTGCATAGGAGAGCGTTGTAAAGGATCAATGACAAGACAAGAGAGCGAAAGAAAACACCTTTTATTGGAATTACAAGTTTTCAACGTGTACAACGTTCCAACGTAGAGTCATCTCTCGTAACCTTGCAGTTTCGTAGCCACCGCAATCCTCCGAACTCACTCTAATGGATTTCTGTCTCTGGAGTTAACTCAGATCTTAGGTGTACGTATCAAATCCACAAGATTTGTCAGAACTCAAAACTGCCATAAAACGTGAAGTTATGCAGATTCCACCAGCGATATTACACTACTGATTGTTGTCAACAAACTTCCGCATGCAATGCGTTATCGTCTGCGAAGGCGGACACTTTGAAAACCTGTAATTCCATTAAAACTTTTTTCCCCTTCTCTCTTGTGCTTGCATTGGTCCTGACCAATGCTTTTCTTCGTAAATATTTTATGCCGGCTACTTTCGTCGCATGTTTATCATTCCAACGCCATTTATGCTTTTTCAGTTCAATGATCAGTTTGGGCAGGAAAAATAAATCGGGTGCTATTCGAAAATTTCGAATTTTTATCAGCGTAACCCTAGCCTTAAGAGCTCTAGTAGTTTAAATCATTAAAATCTCGAGGGTATGCCTTCAAATTAGAATATCTGAAATTTCGTTTCCTTTACCATTTTGTCGGTTACATTGAGCTAATCACATCGTATCCACCATTACACACGTTTTTTGATGGTAAGATCCCATAACTTTAAAAATTGTCTACTTTCTTGCTGTTCTGTAGAAGGCAGGTCCAAATTTTAATCATTTGTTTCTCAAAATGCAATAAGAAATATAGCAGTATTAGTTAATTTATATCCTTATTCATAAAAGGTAGTCTATTCAAGAATAAGTCTAGGTTATCGAGAATCTATCGGGGTTATATCAGAAGCAAGTGCAGATTTTATGAGCGTGTTGTTACTTCCTGCTTACACTTACTTAACTGATGCTAAATCGGGCGTTGTCGGCATTTCACGGTCGACGGGATAATACGTAAGTACCATTATCCTCTTCTAATTTTCATCACACATGGTAATTTTTTACAAGTGAGAAATCCAAAATTTATTGATATTTTTGAAGCATTTCATATCGCGATACTAATAAACAATAACAAAGGATTCAATAACAAAGGATCTAATTATTATTATTTTGCTATTTTAGATAAAAAATTTCTTTTGTCTAGCTTTTAAAAAATGAGAAGCTTTTCACCAGCACTTTTTTATAGCTATTCTAGTTTAATGTCATATAAAATTCAAGCACATAAATTCAAATACTTTTAACTAACGCTAACTTTTTTTAGCAGATGGAATGCTTTCGGCATCCTGAAATTATATATAAAGAAGAAAGTCTGTTTTTTGTTTGTTTGCTAAGAACTCAGTCACTACTATAGCTATCGTTACCAAAACCTTTTTACAATTCTTTTCTGGTTCTTGAAAAGGTCGACGTCCACTTTTTTCCAAAAACTAGTAAAAAAGTCAACTTTCAGGCTTGTGCACTGAAAAGTCCCCCTTCTTGCCCGCTGCCAGAACTGCTTGTTTTTGTTTAGAAACTAATTATAATTGTTAAAAAAATATTTAACTGTTTTAACTGTGTTTGGTGTTTTATATTTTCGGTATTATACAATTTTTAGTGAAGATGCTTTGAGTTTTTATGTAGTTTTGTTTTGCTGCGAACAACTCACTAGGCATAGTAATGCATATTATCTGTGCAAATATAGTATGCAAATCGCTTTGTAATACTACAATTCATCGCTTTGAAAATGCATCTAGTATCTGTGAGGCATGGGTGACTCTAAATATACGGCAAGCAGAAAGTCCTCCAGAGAGGTTGCCGGTAGAGGAAGGCGGGTCGGAGACACTCAGAGCCGTCCCTCGGGGTGCTCTCCATTAAAATTGGGGGCGGGACTGAGCAAGTCGTATTGTCACCTGTATGGTGCTCAAGGCCCCCTTCCCAACGACAGGCGCACTCTTGCATCGCTTGCCACGACGAATTTCGTCGACTTATTCTGATGTTACTGTCAGACAAGTGAGATAAGTCACAACAAGTTGATTGATAATCACTAGATTGAAACAAAAACTGCTGATCAAATGAGCAAACCATCTACTGAACCTCATTAAGCTACTGTATACAGTATCATAATCGATTAAGAAAAAGAAACATCTATGGCAAAACCAGAGCTGGTTGGGTGCTTGAGAACATTATAAATATGTTCAAATTGATGCAGACGTCAAAAGAGGTTCCTATCCAAATCAAGATAAACTATTTCCTGTAAGTTTTGATATCGAGAAAGTTGAGCTATCTGTATCGTCCTTCAATAGAATATATTTGGATTCTATATTTATATATCGGTACTGACTAAACTATTTTCTGCTGCATGTGTATGTCGTTTTAGCCAACTGAGTCCAACTGCCTTATGCAAAAGAATCAGTGTAACACATATAAAAGATTTTTCACAAACTGTCCTTTTACATGAAGCTTTCTTTTCACATATGAAGTATATACTCACCTTCCTGTTAATACAAATACTTTTGCCAACAACATAGAATACGCAATTGCTCCACTTTTTCTGGCCGAAAGTTCTTAAAGCGATCATAAGAAACGGTTGCACCCGTGTGCGAACTGAGAATTTTCTTCTTGGAAGTAGTATGTTAGATACGGACTTGATTTCGTACTTCTTGAAGATAGTGGTACTAATATTTAGCTGTCTAGCTTGTAACAGGCTCAATTTCTTCTAGTCAATTGTTTATTATTTTAATAGACCGGATAAAAGATATTTCGAATACATTGGGTACAATATTTCAGTATAGTAGAATCTCGATTAACCGGCTTCACCGGTTAAGGATAAGATATTTTTCCGGATAATTGAATACATATTTCTAGAACTTAACTCATTGTGTTTTATGATGCCATCTTCAGCATGCAAAATTCGTGGGTCGAATTTTCCGTATATCTGCCATAATAAAATAAATAATATTGAAAATCTTATGTATTATTTAAAATTAAAGCTCATAGCCGCGATTTCCTATTTCAGAAAAATAAATTCAAACAACATATTAAAATTACCATACATATATTATCATTTGAGACATGCGACTGCTTTACTGAGATGACATATAACTTCTAATGTCTGCCTTTTACGAGATTGTCGCTGGAGTTTTAAATATTCTTTGCACAGAAAGTGAAGCTTCATCGCATCGTGTACTAATACAGATGAACATATCTAAAAAAATCTTCACTTTGTCAGCCTTCTTCCAGATGATTTTCTTATTCCGCGTGCGGTCTTCATCTTTTTCCGATTATGTCCGATTATTTCGTGAGAGAGTGTGACGGAAGCAGAATTAATTGCCTACATCCACCCAATCCTGCGCCACCTTTCCACTGGCAGTAAGTAGCCTTGTCCGAATATGTAACTAAATCCAAGATATGAGACATGAGACATGAGCGCCGGATGTATTTTAAAGCAAAGAACGTCTTCCCCACCTACAAAAACGATTATAAACCACAATTTACACTAACAGCGAAGTAAAATAATGATCTTTACATCTTTCCAGATAAAAAGCAAAGTAAATATGGCGTTCTTGAAAGAGAATTGTTTCTGAAAGTCACTTACAACTACCTTCAAGATTCACACATCAATGCATAAGAAAGGATCTGTAATTCATCTTTATATTCTGGATAATGTATTGGTTGTTTAATTCTTGTTACGCTGGGCAGCAGAAACACTTCAAAACTGTTTTCTGCATTTAAATTAGATTGTTAGACCAATGTAGTTTTCTTTTATCTCATAGGCCCAAATTTCGGATTTAAATTTAGGCCTTCGAAAATGTTATTTTGATATTACCGGTTATAAGAGATTTATTGTACCTTAAAAGCTAGAATTTTTATTTTTTCCATTAAATTTTAGTATTTCATTTTTGGCATGCTTATAATACGTAATCTTACCCTACCATAGTATGTAAGGTTTTCCCTATTTTGCATAAGAAATTTATTTTAAGTTTGATACCTTTCCTGAACCTCTCAACTTCCCCTTGTATTTTCTCGCCAGGATGTAAATTTAAGTGAAGTGAATATTTAAATGGGTAAAACTCTTGAGTTTAGTCAAAGCGTGTTTTCGCTAGCCAGCGCACGCTTCGTTGTTATCTTGCTGTTACGCTAGTAAGCCCTTTGGCCATTTCGGATTATCATCAGGCCGGTTAGGTTCTCGAGAGTCAACCTGTTAGGTGTAAATTAATGTGCTATCCAGCACCCTTCTATTTTAGATTCGACTTGAATTATATTCTACTTTTACGTTTTCCACCGCAAATTGACGGTGTTTGTAACGCATGAAGATCGCACCTTTCTTTTAAACTTAATCTGTTAAATACAGTTAAATCCAGCGCAATTAATAAAGGCAATAATTAATAATTCAGCGCAATCTGTTAAATTCTGTTAAATCCAGCGCAATTAATAAAAGATTACTTTTTACCCTTCTTCTGTGCTGCTATTTATTCACGTCTGTGCGAGAATTCGCCCTGTTCATTATAGGATCTAGGATTTGTGTGTGTGAAAAGCAGAGATAGATATTACAAGTATTTATCTTTAATGCAGCAGGGCAATGATTGCCATTCACAGGTGCCAGAGTGTATATTGTTCCGCGCGTACGGGTTCGAAATGGATTGAATGCACAAGTCATTAAATAGTTAATAAAATTTATTCTTTTCACACACACACACACACACACACACAAAATGCTGAAATACTTCCGCAGAGATATTTGTACAATATCACAATATCTCAAAAGTTAAACAGAATTCAATTCAAAACAGATAAAGTTAATCCAATATCAGAGCGAATTCGCTACAATCAATCACAGCATTAAGTAAACAAACAACAGTTCGCTTTAAAAAGCTGCAACTACATCTGAACTGAGGCGTTTTAATTCGGCTTTTATAAACTTTTTAGTTATTCACTGGAATATTCTGGTAAATTCTCGATTTTTCTCGATATTTGTGGATGGCAAGAGTAATTACGAGATATTTATTTATTAAATGTTAAATGCACGCGTTCTTTTATTTTTACCTTTCCGGCGTAGCTTTCTCTTTAAAAATCGTCTGCGCTGCATAAGAAAAGAAAGCAATTTTAATTAAAATTCTAAATAAATAGCTAAATAAATACGAAATCCGTAACACTATAATAATGGATATAATTTCTTCTGTATTTCTAATTTTTCTGTTATGTAATTTTCCTATATTGTGCTATATCTTTCAGAATAAGCTTGTTTGATAATGAAACAGTTTGTTTCAGACCTCCACAAGCAGTCCAATCAACGTTGACAGATATGCTTCGACATATTCTAAAAGAAGTATTATATTAATTTCTGGAAAGCCTTAGCGAGATAAATACATTTGTAAATTGCAGCTCGAAATAAAAGCAAATGTCCAGTTGATGTCTCTATAATACGAAATTTTGAAGAGATAAGTGTTTGATGTAGTTTCCATACGTCTGGTGTTCTATGACTGTAGAAAATCAAACACTGTACTAAAAAATTTAAAATTTACTTTGAAAAACCTTACATTGCTTACGTTGAATTTTTCAGCTGCTTTCGTAAAATTTATAGTAAGTGAAGAATCAGTGAATCATAATTTAGTCTTCCATTGAGTTATCCGCTTTCGTGAAGAAAACGAAAGATTCATTTCTTGAAGATGACTGAAGGTCATTCTTGAAGATAATGGAAGGCCAGAAAGTCTAAAAATATGACAGAAGAAAGAAGTTCGATACTTGCAAATATACACTGAAGTGCCGCTGAATTAGGGGTACCTACCCAGTAACGAGTTGGGCCTCCTCTGGCCTTGATAACGGCTCCACACGACGAGGCATAGGTTCAACAAGTTTCTGCAAACATTCCACGGAAATGGCTTGCCAAATATTGGCTAAAACTGTTCATAATTCAGTAAGGTTCGTTGGTGCTGTGTGATGGCCTTTCATACCTTGTTCCAAAACACCCCAAAGATGCTCAATAGGATTTAAGTCTGGGATTCTAGGTGGCCATTTTATGACAGAAAAGTCAGAGGAATGTTCATCTAACCAGCCAGTAGCCAATCGGGGCTTGTGATAGGTACAGTTGTCTTGCTGGAAAACTCCATTACCATGCGAATAACAGAACAGCATAAAAGGATGGAGGTGATCACCCAGCAACTCTGCGTACCAAATTGTATTGAGGCAGGTTGGTACAGATACCAAGGATCCCAAACAGTGCCATGAAAAAACACCCCAGAACCATAATTGAGCCACGATGCGCTTGTACAGTTCCAACCTGGCGTGCAGGATCCACGGCTTCATGCACCTGACGCCATATTCTCAGCCTCCCGTCGGTGTTAAGTACACTCATGGACAAAAAATAGCGCACCAAGAAATAATTGCGGGATCGTAACGAAACTTGCAATGAAGGTACATGTCGGGGAGATATGCAAATGATTTGAAATGCAGCGTGATTGCGCATTACGTATAGCCGGTAGAGGGCGTTGAACGTTGCACTCTGTGTAGTACAAAACAGGTAACCAAAGCTTGTTTGAGTGTGCTGAATCATTTACAAAGGAAGAGCTGAGTTAGACATGCCATTACGCCATGTTCGAAGACAATATGAGCAGTTTGAGAGGGGGAGAATCGTCGGGATGATGGAAGCTGGGTGGTCAGCTAGGCGAGTAGCTCGTCAATTATGCCTCTCTGATTGTGTTGTGAGGAGGTGTTGGGACCAGTGGACTCGAGAGATGTCATGTACACGAAGAACAGGCTCAGGACGCCCTCAACAGACCAGTCGTCGAAAAGACCACCACATCGTAAGAAATGCACGCGTACAACCAACTGCTTCATCAACTGCCATCCAGGTGCAGGTAGTACCTTCACTAGTGGCTCCTGTGTCTTCTCGAACCATACGAAGGCGCCTGGCTGAAGGACAGTTGGTATCGCGGCGCCCATTACATGTGCTGCCCTTGATGCTCACCCATCGACGCCTTCGTTTGGAGTGGTGTCGAGGACGAGGAAACTGGACTGCAGCGGAATGGAACCAGGTCGACTTTAGCGACGAATCCAGATTCAATCTCGGCAGTGATGACAATCGTGTTCGTGTGTGGAGAGCCCGTGGTGAAAGCTTTACAACGACACATCGCTCCCACAGCTAGTGTGATGGTATAGGGTGCCATTGCTTACAATACACGGTCACCCCTAGTATTGTTCCGTGGCACCATGACAGCCCAGCGATATGTTCATGAAATCCTGCAACCACATGTGTTGCCACTCATGCAACGGCTTTCAGGAGCCATTTTTCAACAAGACAATACTCGGCTTCATACGGCAAGGGTGTCACAAGACTGTCTCCGCACTGTTACTACCCTTCCTTGGCCTGCTCGATCCCCAGATTTGTCTCAATCGAGCATATCCGGGATCATTTGGGACGACGAGTTGGGCATCCCAAGAGTTTGACGAACTAGAGGCAAGGTTACAGCAAATATGGAACGAAATGTCTCAAGCCATCATACAGAATTTGTATGACTCAATGCCCGATCGTATCGAATCGTGCATTCGCGCTAGAGGGGGTCCAGCGGAGTATTAACTCCTCCTTCTTTTGCCTTTTTCTCTGAAACAAATTATCCTTTTTTATTTTCTTATCATTTACTTATATCAAAGTAGTCATTACGTATGTAAAATTTCGTTTCATTTTGACGACTCCTTCTTGGTGCGCTAATTTTTTTGTCCATGAGTGTAGTTGGAATGGAGACTCATCACTCCATGCTACTCGTTCCCAGTCCTCTGCACGCCAGTCTTTGTGCTCTCTTGCCGAGGCAAGACGTGCAGCCCGATGGCGAGCATTGAGCAGTAGTACTCTCGTAGGTCAAGGGCTCCCGAAACCCATACGGTGAAGCGAGCGTTGCACAGTCCGTTTACTGACTATGCGACTGACCCCGTCATTCAACTGGGTGGTAATTTGAGCTAATGTTTGGCTTCGCCGGCTACGTATAATACGCCTGAGCAGTCTCTCTCCACTCACTGTCAAGGCTAATTGTCCTTTGCAGTTTGCCCAATCGGTAGTTTTTTGTCCACCATCCATATATTCTCGGTATACTCTTGACATGTCGACCTTTAACACTCCGAACGTTACGGGTTTAGCCTTGAAATTTCAAAGTTCCTCAAAATGTCATGAACAAAAAATATTTTCTGATTTTTTAATTAAAAAAGCCAATATTTTAATTAAAAAAATGACTCTTTCATTTTGTACCTTGATTTCTTTTCTTCCAATATAAATCCAAACCGAAATCAGATATATTAAAAAATAGCAGAAATTTTCATCTGTAACGAATATAGAAGACAGCCTTCTATACGGAAAAATCCGGCCGTAACGCTGAAAGGGTTAAAATCCTAGCTGTCTGACGATTTCGGAAATTGAATGGCCCATGAGTCGCGCACCTGCGATTTGCCCGCGATCGAAGGCGTCTAAATCAGGCAGTTTACCCATACTGGCAATTCCAACAACTCATTCAGAACAACCACAATACACGCTATATATGCAGTTACCACATGGCCCTCACTTGCGCATAAATGGTGCGTAGCGCCACACAATTTGCATAGTCCTTGCTATTCCTAAGTCAGTGGCACTTCAGTGTATTAGAAAGGAAGAAGATCATTGAGTAGCACGTAAAAAAATACTTCATGCTAACAGCAATGTCACCAGCATCAGTATATCATATTTTGAGAATGTGGAAAAAAAGGTTTGTGCTTAATGGGTTCCTTACCGCTAGATGAGATTTTATTGAAAAAAAAGGTTTGAGGATAAAAGATATTTCTCGGGAAATCTGACGAAACATGCTTTAGTTGTTTTCCAGCAAAGTTTAAATTGTGGCCAATGAACTGAAGATGATCATCTTTCCACGACCCCAAAACTTTTGGCCTGTATAATCGTAGATGAAGTTAATGATAGTCTGTCTCTGCATAAGATATGAAGGAATATTGTGAAGGGTTTAAATAGTCTATTTTGAAAGAGCTCTTGCTTAGACTGTGTTTCCCCCCTGAAATAGGTTTCTTCAGTGACTCTTTAAGGCATTTGAAGAGTGAAATAAAGGAGTACCGATCAAAGAATAGCAAATCTTCCGAAATACTAAATTTCAGTTATTAAGAAGGAGGAGGACTAGATGAATTGCAAGAAGAAACTACCTGAAATAAAACCTGAGAAGAAAAAAAGGGGGGTAGTGAATTTTTAAATGACCTTCACAAATGACTTTTGTGCTTTCCCGAAGGCAATTACCTGCTCTAAAAATAACACCATTATAATATAATTCGAAGAAACCGAATTATTTGAGTTGCTAATTTGTTTGTTACTCCGATGATTAATGCACAAAGAACAGTTATCGATTAAATTATTGCACACATAAAGTAATATAAGAAATTAAATTGCTAATTGATAAAGAAGTGTGTCATTGCATGATTTCTGTGCGTCATGCCAAAGTGCAACTGTATTTCAAAAATAGAACTACTTTTGTTGCAAGCGAGTCTCAAAGGATCAAAGAACCTCATGCGATTCTCAAGTCGGAGTTAAGGGGCCTGACAGCCGCTTACGGCTTGCGAGCTGTCGTTTGGCCATACCAACATAGGTAGTACATTCCAACAACAAGATTGCATGCTGAAGATCGTTTAAAATATTTTATAATATTTTAGATTCTTTCAATTGTAAAGTAGAGATACCCATTTATGTAAATTTCAATGCAGAATAACGTAAGATAGTGGAATATTGCTTTTACGACACAGTCCCAGCAAGCTTCTGTAAATGGGGTTTATTTATACATTGTCATCAAAGCACATTTTCCCCCTCAAAA
>KK117158.1:162953-204644 GCA_000611955.2 Stegodyphus mimosarum
ACACTGAAGTTATTCCTAGACACAAGGAGTGGGTGAGGAGATGGAAAAGTGATCTCATGATGACGTCACAACGACTGAACCAAATTCTGGCAAAACAATTTATTTTTTCTTTCTCCGACTATCTTTTCTTTCTTTAAGTGTCGAAAGAAATGTTCGGGACAATATCTCCTTGTTTTAGGCAGAATAGACAGAGTTGTAATGAAGTGGGAATACTCAATATATGCCTTACTTCCTCCTCTTTTCTTTCTCTTCTCCACTCATTTGAAAGACATGCACTTGGAAGTGTTAAACGTGCCTTAGCTTTAAGTCATCATTTGACGGGAACTGTTCCCTGAGTTTTTAGTAATTGTGATCATGAGAGTATAAGAGAATAAGAATGAATTTACTCCAAACATGTTCTCCTCTTGTTCCCCAAATGTTTGATGTTTCATATTGTATATCTATCCTCGAAATTGATGGAAATATATAGACATTCGTTGAGACTCTGAAGGTTGGTTTAAGACCACCGCAATCGCAAGAAGGTTTTGATTTCTCACTTATTTAAAAATTTTATTTACACTACATTTACTGAAGTTTATATAACTATAAATCTTTTTCAGTTACTTTATTTGCGTGTTCTCTATAGCTCCAATTTTATTTTTCGTCTGGAACCTTTCTTTTGTGCTCATAACTTGGGTAAATGTTTCACACATAAGGTCTAATGTGTTTTGGAGTTTCACAACATTTTCTGTCTGAGAATAGTCATTTCTGTCTTTAAATGAAAAGACGAATGAGAATAGTCATTTCTGTCTTTAAAGAAAAAGTGATAAACATGACATTTCCTTTAACCTTACCTAACTGACTATACGTGTTAGGTTCCCCTCGATCCCCGCTTTACGAAACTATAAACTGTCTTATGGAAACCTTTGCAAACCGAAATGGCGTAAAGCGAAGAAGAATTCAGAAAATAACACACCCGATTGTAGCAAATAATATAAGTCTACACTGGTGACTAGAATTAAAGGTACAAACAAAAAATATGTAATTATTCGTTAGGTATTATTTGTGATCTTTGATTGGAAAGATATCAGGAGTTTGAAAGGCAGAAAGTGTTGAAAACAAAATGTATCCATGCCCGGAATCGAACATGGGATCTCTGAAAACCGACCTGATATACTAATCATTGTATCGTAGGAATACATAGGAGGGTATGTCTTTAAAACATTGCACTGTTACATGCGAAAATAATAATGGGAATTTTGTTCAAGGGCAAAAAACAAGAACTTGATGCATACATATGTGTTTGCAATGGTAATTGCTTTTCACAGAGTAAACGAAGACGCAATTAATAAATTTTCATTTAATTGTTTTCTCATTTACTTATTACATTGATAAAAAATTGAAGTAAATAAACAGATAAAAATGAATATTCGTCATTTCAAATATTCTAACTTTTTAAATAAATTAGAGAAAGGCAATATCCTTAAAAATATGAAAACAATTACACTGACTTGAATTTTGATTTCGTACTTTTATACTGATCAATGCAAGGAAAAGAATTAGAACGGTAAGAAAAAGGACATTCGCTTTCTAAATACCCAAACTGTCTGACGATCTATTTTTAGAAGATTACGGTTTTAGAAGAATTCTCCAATGAGGTTTTTTTTAAATTTTTTATCATCATCTTTATTTTAAGCTTTTCTTTCAAATCTGATTAAGCATAAAAATAATTGCAAGCTGCTGAACTACATTTTTAATCTGCAGTTTGAAAGGATTAGTATTCTGAAGGATTAAGATTTTCTTATAAGTAAGTTTTTAAAAAAGAATTAGAGCTAAAACGATTAACAGTGTTTATTCATACATAAGTAAAATACTATAAAAGTTAATACTTCTTCTGAAAGTAAGCTATAAAAATACTGTTGTTCTTTATTTCTCATATACAAATATGACTTTCATCAAGAAAAGTAGTGACTTATCAATAGAAGATTTGTTCTCTGTTGTACTTTTACAAGAATTTAATGTTTCATTGTAGCTTATTAAACATTATCTTACAGGTCATATATTTCCATCAGCTTTAAATTGTGTAGCAGAAATAAGAATTATGTTAATTGCGTCAGAAACAATGTATAGGTTTCGTACTTTACTTTTACAATCAACCTAAGCTATTTATTTTCCAAATTCTTACCTTATGAGATTATTTATGCTTGATATTTGAATAGACTTTTTAATAAACAAAGTGTAGGAGTTTTATTCAATGGCCTAGATAAAAATTTAGTCTCTTTATATTAAATTACAGTAAATCGTAAACGATATTAATAATTTATTAAACTAAGTGATGAATTTCAAAAACACACCAGAATGAACAGTAAAGAAAGCAGAAAAATAAAGTGAGGACAACCCTTTACTTTGTACCCAAACATTTAGAATTCGAAACGAATGCATGGTTTTCATAGCTGAACTTTTGTGTTATTTGTACCGGTTCCCTTTCATCCTTAGAGACCCTAAAATATATTTCTTCTTCTAAAAATACAATCTTCGAGATTCAAAGATAAGTTAGAAAACATTTCGGTTGACTTGTTCGTGGGCATATGAGTGTTGTTGGATACGAACGGGTCGATTTTCTTGCATAGACTGCCACCAAGCCCTGGACTGACATTTTTTCAACATCCCTAAATCCTTTTATAAGAAGGCCATGAATGAAAATATTGTGGAATCGTGGTATCATGAATACATTAGTTCAAATATAGGGAGCTTAACTAAGAAGTTTTTCCCTTCGATCTACATGAGATTGTCATGTTATCATGTTTTCACAAGATATAAATTGACCCAGTTCCATACCGGTCATAGAAACTTCCTCTGTGTTCCAAATTGGACAGATAAAGAAAGATTTTAAAACTGGAACGTGAAAATATTAATATTAACTGGCCTCCCTGATTTTCATCAGTTTATTTTCGAGAGAAGTGTCTTTGGATGTTTTTGTAAATTCATTGTAAATTATTATAATCCTTCATAAGTACTTTCTTAAAATTTTTTCTTTACTGTTCAGGTTTCTGTATTTTGTTTCACACTTACTTCTATAAGTCCCATGTGACACTTCGCGGTACATGGGGAATTGGTTAGAACAAACAAAAAAAATTAGTTTTAAAGGTAAAAATGGCTTTGTACAATATGCTGGACAATCAACTTTCCTTTGGAAACTTAAACTACTATACATTATCACCCGTCTTTACCAAAGTTACACATGGGGGGGGGATTCAGGGCTAGAAAAATTTTAAATAATACATTTAGCGCAGATAGAAATTAATTAGCAGAAGGTGACAATACAGTTGTAGTTGGGAGGCATGGTATGATTTGGATGTAATACTGAGACCACCAAATCTGAGCTTCGTTACAAAATGACAGCGCTATCTAACCAAATGCTTACATGCTTTGTCAGAAATGACGTCATAGAGAGGCCAGAATTTTCCCTGATGACGGCTCGATTCAAGATGGATTGTTTACGAAGTGCGTCGAGACGAAATCTCCTGATCGGGAGCTAAGTGAAGCAGCTTACCGCACGAAATGACATGAGAAGTAGAAAAACGACTACAACCACTAATTTCAGACAGGAGATAACGGAAGAAGACGTAGATATTTATTGAACTTCCTCTGGAATGTCGGTTATAATGCGTAGTGTTACTGACGGCTTTTTACATCCGGATATTTCCCAGGAACTTTGTAATGGCATTGTACTGCTTTAAATGATTTAAACCGCAATATAGTATTTTTTTAACCTTAAATGCTTTTATGAATTTTTGAAGTAAAAATTACTGAGAAACTTGTTTATAACTTTGCACTTTTACCAAAATGATATCTGCTTTGATTTATTTATGTGTGCAGTTCTCTACTACTGAAACAATGGAAGAATTTTTTAAGATTGGATTTAATTCATTTCTTGAAGCAAAACTTTAACGTTTTCGTAGAAACGTTAAAGTTTTGCTTTAACGTTTCTAACGTTAAAGCACAGTCACTAATAGTCTATGGTATATGTCACTAATAGTCTATGGTATTAGTGGCACAGTCACTAATAGTGTCACTAATAGTCAATGGTATATGAATTATCTGATTTGCGTTATATTTAATTTTTTAAGGATTTCTTTGAAGAAATGTTCTCGCCTACAGGACTATTAGTGGCAAAGTACGTTTTACTCTCGCTGATATTTCATCCATAGATAGTGAAATTTTGAGGAACACTGGGATGAAGGAAAGCATTTTCAGACAACCATTATCAAACTCTCTTGACGGCAATCTTTCAGTTTTTTCTTTGCCGCATTCTTTTATCAGGAATCCTATGCCATTAGAATATTACCAACATTAAAAATTAATATTTAAGCATTTTGTACACAGCAATACATTTCATACTTCACTACTAACTAAAGTAATATAATAAAGTATAAATTCCTCCGTACCTATGGAAGTAAGGGATTCTAAACGTTTTAGATTAATTCTCCACAGACGAGCGCGAAATAAGGATATGCAATTTTTATGCTCTACAGCATAGCATACTATTTGAAAGAATGGCGGAAAAAAGAATGAAACATTTTTCCAGCGCTTAGTAACAAATTAGTAGATTCTACATAATTGTAATAAAAATAATTTACATTTTGAGACTATTATTTTGTAAACAGAAATTTAAAGAGCAAGAGATTTGCCATAACTGTCAAACACTCTCTAAACTTTGATAGACGTAACCGCCTACCACATTTATGACCATCAGGTATGAACTCACTGCTAAGGTTTTACAGTGGACATTTCCAGCTCCGCACTTAGCTGGATAAAGTCGAACGTGCAGATGCATAGCAAGAGAGAATTTGAACTGCTCTATATTGGCTATGTTTTTTTTATTATTATTATTGAAAATTTCAAATTCCTTGTGCACCACATAGTATTACATAAGGCTTACAAAGGTAAGTAGAAGAAATCAAATACAATAACACAAGACAAAATAAAAAAAACTTACAAATTCACAGGTGACACGTAAGAGATAAATTTACAGAAGAAAAGGAAAGCCATTTTTTCTTGGACAAACACATGAAGAGGGGGAGGAAATGTAATATTCACAGATTTTAACCTAGAAATGAGTTCTTTTCGTCCTTCCTTGAGCTTTGAAAAATAGAACAACAAATGTTCGACATTTTGTACTCCCCCGAAGCTGCATGAACACAAGTCTGTACTAGATAATCTAAATCTCTTCAGATAAGAATTGAATTTACCCTGCCCAGTTAGAAATTGAGTAATTTCAAAAGTACAGAAAAAGTGTTTATTATTTAATCTGTGAGGAATGGAATTAAAATATAGTTTAGTTAAGGAGGCATTAGTAGAATTCCTGTATAGTTCATTCCACTTGAGTACTGTATCATCCCTACTTTTGTTCTTGAAAAATAACTTGGGCAGTATCATTGGAGTAATTACTTGAAGATTTGTACCTTGTTTTGCCAACCAATCAGCCCTTTCATTTCCTAGATTGCCAGTATGGCCACGTACATGAGAAAAGATAACATCAACACCTTTGTTATTAAGGTCTTTAAGAAGGGCATAAGAAGTGGCAATTAATTTGTTACATGAGAAGATATTCCTAAGTTAATATAAGGGCGAAAGGAAATCAGTGCGAATAAGAAATTTAGCACTTAATGAATAGTTGTTATGTATCCACTTAATTGACTCACTAATGCACAGTAATTCGGCTTGGAAAACACTGCATTCATTGGGTATTCTAAAGAGTTTATATTCCAGTTCAAAACCATGATGGAAAACGACATAAGCTAATCCAACTTGATTATTAATTTTACTGCCATCTGTATAACACACAACAGGGAAATTATCATCAACAGAATTGTCATCAATGATAATTTGAATTGGCAAACGATCGGCAGGATGAGGAAGATCTTCAAACCACGCCTTATTGGCTATGTTTAGAGTAGTTACTACATTCCTTGCACAACTTATGAAACTTGTGGCAAACTTTCCCACCCTTGAACTGCGGATGAGTAAAACCGCGTGTAAGGAATCTACAGACAAACGTACGATCTTACGCACTTACCAACATTCATGCCTTCTCAGGATTCGAATCAGAACCTAACGATATTGCAGCCGCAATACACACGACAAAACTGCTCTTTCAGTGACTCAGCCAACCTTCAGTTATTTAATATGATTTTTTGGTTTATTTGATTGTGGCACAGCACTCGAGGGTTATCCGCATAAGGGGAGGGATGCCATCGTGGAGAAATTTTTAAAGGAAATTGGCTCGTATACACGATACATATGTAATTCAGCAGAGTGAACATCTGAGTGAAACATCACAATTGTGATAATATTGTTACGAATTTTTTACATGCATGGATAATTTTAGTGCAATTATATGCAAAATTGTTGCACTTTGTAATGTAACATGAAAAGCTGAGAGAAATGATTCTTTGCCTGAAAAATAAGAATGCAGGGTCAAGTCTATTTAACACTGAGTAAATGGCTATGTCTTTAATATGACGAGTTATCGCCAAGATGGTAACGGTTTCGGCGACTACTTTTCATCGCCGCTAAACTTGGCGACATTTTTGTCCGGTTCCTCTATCACCGTAATAGGTATTGTAATTGAATTACTGTATTTGATGCTGTGTATAACTGCAACAGGTATTCGGCCTTCATATACCTTCCACTAATTTCAAGAAGCAGAAAGTAATAGAAATATCACGGCTGGAAGATACAAATTATATAACATCGGAGAAAGCATCAGTTCCTCACTTGTGAGATGTTAGTAGAGCGACTTCGGAGTATTGAGATATCCTTGAAAGTTTCACCTTTTAGATGCGCTCTGCATTGCTCTGTGTTTAACGTTCTTAGTAGTTTGAAGTGTAACCACTCATTATACTCTGTGATACTGTGAACACCTGTCCAAGTATTTTTGTGGAAAGATCTGGAACTGTAAAATGATTCTTTTGGTAAAATAAATTTTATCAACCAATCGTAAGACCTGTGTGCATTCAGTCTATAACGAACCCGTACGCACGCAACAATATTGATAACACGTCACACATTTTCTTGTGATAAACATTACTTTCAGTAATTTAATTTTTAAAATGCATTTTATAATTAAATATTTTAAATATTAACAAAAAGGTCTTCTAAAAAAGAAATATAATACTCGAGATTCGTGTTAATGTCTGATTATACTGTGTACTAAGCATTATAATACTATATTCTCCATCTTGCAAGAACTGGGTTTGATAGATATATTGAATGTGACATATCAATTCATCGCACGTGAAATGAGAATACGTGTTTCATTTTGTCTTAAATTTTTTAGCTATTACTCTACTACTTAGCCAGCCCTATTAGTCGCACTTCCGGTAATGATATGACGTCAAAATGACGTTCTTTGTTTTGGTTGCAACTGAAACCGAATGAACTCAGCGCGAAAAAAGACACGTTTGTTGTAGTACATGCGGGATCACGTGACAAAAGCCGCTGTCCTTATAAAGTAAGTTTCCCTGTGAAGAATATGTCGATAACGAAGAAAGAATGATTTGGCAAATTTTTCTGAGATGCTTCGCGACAGCTTTACGTTTCGGTGCAAATCACGAATCCCTACATCCATTTCTAATTCGTATTAGATATTCTGGAATGTATTAACAAAGATACTTTGAAATGAAATAAAGCAATTCTGTTATGGGATTTTTCAACTGCACTAAGTTCCTTTTCTTTCCTTCCTTCTTTTTTTTTCTCTTAGCATTAGAAATGTCTTTATGTAGGGTCGTTCCATATTTCTTAGATGCATTGCACATATTACGTGACCACGCGTTACTTAATCATGTGTTGATATTGCAAGTGTGACAAGTGTTGATATTGCATGAGATATAAGGTCTTCAATTTATCTTCTTTGTCTCTTGTGTTGTGGCTTGAACTTATACAGAAACTTTAAATGCTGATTAATATTGTTTTATTTATTTTTGTTGTTTTGAGAATGGCAACAAAAAGATTATTCAGTTTTTGTTGTTCTTGGAATGGCAACAGTAGATTATTGTTGTTATCGTTCTAAAGAGCTGTTCTGCATTTTCTAAAAACGAAATAAAGATTATTTTCGATTTAAAAAGCGGATTAACGTTTTTTGATGAAACGGAATTATAATTATAAGGATTGTTATATTATAATTTGAAGTCAGACCCAATACTTGTAAAGTACCTAGTTTTTTGGGTGCTGCCACTGACGTGACACAAGAATTTATATTTGAATCATATATAGTGAAACTTATATTTCAATTAAAAATTAGTCTTTTATAAGTTCAATTATATATACTTATATTTCAATTATGTAAACATGAACAACATAGATTTCTAACTTATATTGTTCAGTTATAACCATATATTTTGACAAATTGAGAGTTTTAAAAGCAATAAACGCGTTTCCTAATAATTCAAATAATAAATCTGATTTCTTAATAATATATCTTATTGATACAATTTGAAATTTCTTTAATTTGAAATACATCTAATGGATAGATTCTATGATTCTTTTCAGCACGTTTTCCTTCATTGTACAAAGTAAAGTAATCGTGAGTACACAATCGTGTACTCACAAGTACAGTTATTGTACCTCATTATCTGTCTTGACGTTTTTTCCCCCCGTGATTGTTTCTTTTCTTCTAAACATCTCAAATAAACATCATTTCTCGCCTCAGCAAAATTAAAAATAAATTATTATTGCCCTACTTGAAGAAAGTGTTTGTTGCAAGTTTCATACGCAAGCGATCTAATGAAATAAATTCACAGTTATGTGTTAATTAATGAACTCTTTCTTTCGTAAGTGTACAAGTCTTCAGGTGGTGTTAATTTTCGATGAAGTAATTTGATAGCCAGAGTTTTTTTCTACCATTGACTTCGTCATTTTGAAAAGCTTGTCTTAAATATAAAATCTGATGTTCTTGGGGATTAAATCTTAAACTATTCAACCATTTATAACTATTCAGCTTTAAAAATTTTTTAGGTGTTCAAACTGGAATCTGCATGCGACGGATAAATTGCAATTTCCTTTTAATCTTGTGATTAACTTAGACGCTTAATTTTTTAATGTTTAAAAATTTTTTGTTAAATTTTAATGGTAAACTCTTCTATAGTTTAGACTGTCATCTACCGTTTTAAGTTAGCAGTTCTTTTTTTTTAATTCATTGCTTTACTGCTGATATTTTAATAGTTTCTCTTAATTTAAGTTTCTTATTTTTAATCGATGGCACTTCTTCACTGTTCCTCCCTTAATTCGTTTGCAGAAGCTTGATACCATAGTTACAATACTGTGAATTTAAATTAATTAATTTTGTAAATTTATTTATAACAAAAGCTTAACATATTTTCTGCCTAAATTGCTATAGTTTACGTTTAGGTTTCAAAGGCCATTACAGATCTGTGGTTAGTGGCGCCATCTATATTCTATCAATCGAAATACCAAATTGCCTGGAAAATATCGAAGTATAATGCATTTTTATCTTGGTCAGTCATCCATATATTATTCACTCGCTTACTTAATTATGATTAACTTCGCTTTAGTAAGAGATTTCGTTTATAAAAAACATACGGAAAAACTTTAAGGAGATCGTTCAAAGTTAAAATACAGCTATAAATTGACGGAGAATCTGAATCGGTTTTATCTTTCTTAAGGAAAATAATATTCTACTGTCTTTTTGCACGTGTTCCTTCACTAAGTGTTTAAAAATTAAATTAACTGGCACATGTTGCAAACTCAAGTGGATAAAACGGAAAGAAGAAAAAACATGCGAGTTTTCAAATCATTTTTAAGACGACTCTTATAAGGGTTGACGGTACTGTTCTGTTATCAGGACCGGGATTAGAAATGTATGTGAACATGCATGTGTTCATATATGCATGTATATATATAAGTAAAAGTGTATGTCCGTATATACATGTCATATTTTCGGTAGATGGATTTTTGGAAATGATGAAGCTTAGCGATCAGGCCACATCAAAATCCGGGTGTGGTCGTTGCGAAGTGGAAGGCAGCAGAACTGAAGACGCAGTAAAGTTTCACTTGAAAATACTCCATACCTTTATTGAATTAAATCGGCAGATCATTTTATTTTAGACAAAGATCTCTAGATTACATATCTAATAATGATTTAAATAGGAATAACATCAAATTTAGCCTTTTGACGACATAAATATTTGTAACAATGGGAAGATGAAGAAATAATGCAGCGAAGAGTTTTACGGCAGCGATGTGAGGAAGCAGTCTGACGAAAAACGGTGCCTGGAGCTATTTATAGTGGCGATTGCATAATATGCCAGAGTGTTCTCGAAAGTACTGGTCAAGAGGGAAGATCCTGAAATTTCGGAAAGTTAATTAGAGGTTGCCTTTTCGCGTAGAGCGAAGCCATCGTAATTTTTATACACTCACTTCCAAAAGCTAAGCACGGAGAGCAAAATGATTTCCGGAAACCAATCAGAATTGAAGAGGATGCAATTTGCTGCAGAGATAGATGGAAGTATGCAAATATGTTAGGTAACAGCCAATCGCGCTTTCATGTCAGGAAATATGCAAAAAAGGCTTTATAAGAAGCCAGCTTTATGAAGGATTAAGAAGTTGATTGTAAGTGCTGATAGAAGGTGTTTAAAACTTTCGAACAATTTATTTTCAAGACATACGTGTTTCTATGACTTCCAGAAGACGAATGGAAGATTCTGAGCGTTGGCGTGCTGTGGGGCGCATTGAAGTAGGGCAATCGATCACAGATGTTGCTCTTTTCTTCGGCATTCATCATTCTGTAATTTCACGTTTATGGAAACAATTCAAAACCACACAGACAGTTGTCCAAAGGCCCGTAGCCGGTCGCCCAAGGGTTACAACCCTCGCGGAAGATCGATATATTGCTATTGTGGCCAAGCGGAATCGCAAAGCGACCTCCACACGTGTGACATCTATGGCTACAGCGTCCATTGGTAAGGCGATATCTGCAGCTACTGTGCGCCGAATATTACATATGAGTGGACTGTACGCCCGGGTACCTCGAGTTTGTGGTCCTCTGTCCGTCCAATCAAGAGGGGCACGATTACAGTGGTGCCGGGAATATGTCAAATGGAATGTGTCTGACTGGGGCAATGTCATGTTTACTGATGAGTCAAGATTTGCTCTGGAGCCAGATGACAAGCGTATAAGGATATGGCGTGAACAACGGACACGCAATCAGTCCCAAAACTTCACCGAACATCACGCATTCCGAGACGGAAGCTTTATGGTGTGGGCAAGGATTTTATTAGGATATCGCATCGACCTGCACGTCCGGTATCGAGATGAAGTCCTAAAACCCATTGTGAGATTGTACGCTGCAGCAATTGGCCCTACTTTTGTTTTAATGGACGATAACGCACGTCCCCATAGAGCTGACATCGTCGATGACTACCTGGAGAGTAAAGGGATTGCGCATATGGCGTGGCCAGCATATTCGCCCGACCTTAATCCCATTGAAAATCTTTGGGATGCTCTCGGTCGTGCTGTATCTTCACGTTTCCCACCTCCAGCCATTTTTCTTGAGCTGGAAACTGCTCTACAAGAAGAATGGCGATTGCTTAATTCTGCGGTGGTTGACCACCTAATTGAAAGCATGGTCACAAGGTGTAAACTTTGTGTACAGATCACGTTCCCTATTAATGTCCTTTTTATTTCATTTTATGCTGTTTATTTTCATTTTATACATAATTCTGTTTAAGTCTCCAGTATGTCATTATCAGCTAACTTACAAAAATTTAATATTGTTTTCATTTTTGTATATAATTATTGATTTTGTTTTATGCATCAATATATATGCTGCTTTCCTACCGAATTTTGTGTCAGTCAAAGCAGTATTTGTTGATTGTTTTTGCATTTTACATGTTCGTGCTTAACGTTTGGAAGTGAGTGTATTTAGAGTCTAATCTAGCTCAGAGAAAAGACTGATGTTAAGTAAAAAGATCGAAGCGATCAGGTAAAAAATGGTCAGCGGAAAAGCTCTATTTATTGCTCCGAGAATTTATAGAAGAGACATTATAGTGAACAGATAACGGGATTGCAAGCAATAATTTAGGAAATGATTTGAATCATACATTTGTCTTGTCACAAAGAGGGAGTTTCAGGAGTTTTTAAGGTACGCAGAAACCTTTAAGTGTTTATCTTATCCTTTGCTGTTATTATATCGTAGTACACTATAGCTCTGGACACTATTTTGACTATCAGTTGTAATTTTCAGTTGTAGATGGAAATCTTGAGGTAATAATTGATGAGAACTTAATATTAATATGACATTTAAAGAGATAAAAAATCTTAACTTCAAAGTACGTTTTCCGTTACCTATGTTGATTTTGTGGAAGGAAAGCAGCTAACTGAAATTTAAATTTTTGGAATTTGGTACTTTATGTTTTCACAGCTTATAGCGTCTCGTGTTCTTTGCAAACATCAACTAACGAAAGCTAATAGTCCGTGTGAGGAATGATCCACCAATCATAAATACGACAATTATTCTAATTTAGTTAACTGATCCCTAAAGGCAAGTTGAAAATGACATAAAAATTTCATAACAAAGTCCAGAGCAGGATGTAAAGAACATTTTATTAACTCAATATAAATTTCAGAGATGGCACCGACTGGTGCTTACAGAAGCCAACACATTTGGCTTAACTCAAAAGGTAACAAGTTAACGTGAAATAAAAGAGAATTACATTAACCTAACGGCCTTTCAGAGGTTGTTTAACGCTCAGGCAGGCTATGACTCGTAAAAGTCGGCGTAAACAAGCTTAATGGCTAGAAGCGTTCGACGCCGCAGAAAGCTAATTGCTAATAAGTCAAAGATAAAAACATGGCTTTCAGCAGCAGGGTGTGCCCCACCTTTTTGCTTGCAATTGGCTGCACCAAATGTATATACACATATATGTGTATATATATACCCACTTTGTTACGCATCTCGGTGAGCTCAAAACGGATTTAAAATGGATTAAAAAGGGGGATTTTTTCATGGCGTTTGTACTCAGGTGAGTACGTATGAATGCATGTATCTCACATAACTCAAAAACATCTAGCGGTAGAACATTGAAATTTTGTATACGGGATTGCTATAACATCTAGTTGTGAATCTGGTTTTTAATTGCAATCGGCTGTACCAATGCATACCTATATACTCAATTAATAATTTTTATTTAATTTTTTGTTTATTTACCATTTAAGTTAATTATACTTTTATGATTTTGCTTTTTTTTTTACTTTTTGAGTTAATTAGGATCTTAAGTTTTTTGTTAATTTACTTTTTAAGTTACATATATGCATAAACACATATACATATATATATATATATATATATATACTCACCCGCTTACTCAGCTTAAAAGTCCTTACCCAGCCGTTTTCTTCAAAATCGTTGGTTGTAGTCATATACTTGCCATTTACAGAAGTGTTTTAAATGACGAAAATATTCATATTCGGGTAATGTCATTTTTTTCATATATGCTATTAATCATATATTTTAAAACCTGGTTGTTCTGATAAAAGTCATTCAAAGTGTTTTTCTAATTAAACAAAAATTAAAAATAATGAAAAGGAACTCACATAAGTATTCGGATACTTTGAATAAATAGATTATATTTAATAAAATCATGAAAATAGCAGGACATTCAATATTTCATTGGATATCTTTTAACTAAAACTATACTTTTTTCGCTCTTTGGCATAGATTAAACTAATTGTTTCGTATAAAAAATGTCTATTTTTTTTCATTCTTACTAAAGAACTGCTTTTAGTAGATATAGTTCCACCTTTTTATCTAACAGCTGAATGTGAGGAACCTTTTGCACAGATAAGAGAATAATCACTTGAGTTCGTGAACGGAGATGTAAGACTCAAGAAGGGTTAATTACCCTTTATTTCTCAAAATAAGATTTAACACAGTCGGCTCCTATCTCAGAGCGTTCACCAAAGCCTCCACTTGGGCTTGAACTCAAAGTAATAAGAATTAAAGCTTAACTAATGCTTAACTAAAAGATATAGCCGAAGTTATCAAGATTCTAAGTAGTTGGCCCCTAAATCTCAGTTAAGTAGGCGACGCTATCAAGGGCCTGAAGAGCGGCCGAGCGTAGTACTTACTATCCTAGAGACGTAGCCCAAAAGGCGAACGCGCGCTAGTCAGAAACTCTGGCTCTCAAACGAAGTCAGTGAAACTTCGACTTAAATACTACTCTTACTCATTTGCATTAAACTCGATTCTCAAAACACATTCTGGTAGGAAATTGTAAGCTGAAAATAGAAAGGATAGGAAAGTAGCTTTAACTCAAGATAACTGTTAAAAACTTAGGATAAACCTTACAGTATAATAAACACAATTGAAAATTTAGGGCTGCATGTTTAGAATAATTATCCCGATAGAAATTTAATGTATTTTGCATTCCAAATTTTCTCGCCGATGCTTTCATGTTTTTATTTAGAATATTTGTATATTTATAGTTATCTGTATTATTTTCTAGAAATACTAAACTTCTTATTCCAAAGGCAGGAAAAATCCCTAAACCATTATGCCTCTAATCCTCTGCGTAACCATAGGCAATTCTTAATTCGACTTTTGCCAAAAAAAAATATTCAATTTTTGATTTTTTTGCAAATGTAACATTGTTTTAACATGATAAAACTTTATTTACCATAGATTTTGGGAACGTCAGGCGTATTTAATTTATTTTCTTTTTGGCAACGAATTTCCTTCTTGCTGATTACCCCTGTATCCATATCTCAACTAAAAGCTCTAAAGTTAACCTTCATTGCAAATCGTTCTTCTAAATCATTTGAACGTTTTACAGTACTAATGTTTGGTTTTTATAGAATAAATCAGCGATTTCTTAAATTAAAATTGGAGCATGGTCCAGGCTTCAGTGAATTTTTAATGATTCTGTGCAATTTTCATCGTTTTATAACATCAAGGACTTTTAAAAGCCTTACTTAAGGATTACTTGGATATTTCGAATTCTTTTGATGAATAATTAAACTTCTAACACAATTAGTCGTTAATTTGTAGTGTCTTGCCAAATTCAATTCAGATATAGATATGTTAATATGTCTCGCTGAAACAAATAACAATTTCCAAATGCAGACGATAATACTTGTGATGTATTCTCATTTAAAACAAAAAAAATTATGGAAAAAAACATTGTCTGGCAAAGAATCTCAACAAAAATGTGGAGCTTCTGAATTATTATGCGACACGCATAATAATTCAGAAGCAAATTATTTTATTTTTAAGACTTTTTGAGCAAATTATTTTATTACAGGAAATATTGGGATCTTATTAGTTTAACAACATTCACAGCGTAAAATAGAGAAAACAATAATGTATAAGAAAAAAAAAATTGAAGTCTATGTTTTAATATTTAATACAAAATCTATGCAAATGAATTTAAAGAATGCAAGTGTCCAAAAACAAAAGTAAGCCCCTGTAAAAGCTATTCTATCATAATAAAATTAGAAAAAGATAGTTTAATTATCCCTGATAATTCGTTAAAATTTGTTAATAATTGCAAACTAAATTCGACGAAACTTTAAAAACGCTTTTTAGCTTTTTTTCTGGTCTGAAATGCTGTATGAGGAAGCAAAATAAGAAGGAATATCCTTATGCTTTAAGAATATTTTAATTTCTTTTAAATCATGAATAGCAAAATTTAAATAAATTTAAATTAAAGACGTTCGAATTTAGGGTGAGTGGAAATTTCTTACAAACGTATTATGTTAACATACTAATTTTCAATGCTAATAATGAATCCTAAGGCTTGTCTAAAGATTTAATTTATTTCTTAATTTTTAAATTTCGTGTGTTGCAGTGAAACTTCGATTGTTATTCCACCTCAGGATGGAAAGAAAAATAAAAATCTGATGTGGACAGTGCATGAATTCCTTGTACGGCCTGTTAAATTATATATATATTTTTGCTGTAATTCATTGAACTTCTTTTCTCAAATTTCAGAGAGATACATTTTTCATTCAATCAGTTCAGCTCTCACTTCGCGGCAAGGCAAAAATGCGTAAAAACTCAATCTTCATTAAAAATTGTAAAATACAGAAAAACCTAAAACACCAAATACAGCTAAAAACAGTTAAAGAAAAACAAATTTTGCAACTAAATTAGAGTTTCTATGCAATTCGGCAAACAGGCAGGAAGAAAAAATTTTCGGGGCACAAAATTGAAAGTTAACTTTTGGTCCCACCGGGCAAAAAGTCACTGAAGTTGATGCACCAATTGATTTAATTCACTGTTCTATTAAAAGTTTCAAATATAAACAAATGGCGGCCTCATTACGCCTAATGTGTCACTTCAACTTTTAAATTGTTCATAATTTTTGCAACTATTGCGTGCAAATTAACTAAAGGCGTAAAACCCTTAACCGGAACATAAGAACAACATAATTAAATTTTTTTAAAGCGGAAAATGCGCAATTTACCGGCATAAAAGAATAAAACCTCGGAGCTTACCGAGCCGGGTAAGAGAATAGAGATATATATATATATATGTGTGTGTGTGTGTGTATTATATCTTCAAGAAGCTTTGCAGTTTTGTCGCCAATTTAGGCTAAACTTTCCTCAATAGAAAACTACTTATTACGACAACCCTTTTTGCTTCCATCTCTTTATGTACTTGCATTCCAGTCATTTGGTTTTAAAATTTCGAAGGCAAGTTGGTTAATTTTTGCTTACTAGTTTATTTTTTAATACAGTTTTTAACTTTAATTTTATGGATTATTTCTTATAATCTTCCTTTGGATTTTTAAAATTTGTTCTTGTATCTACTTTTGTTTTTACTTTTGTTTTTGAAATGAAAAGAGAGTGTTGGGGATATGTCTTCTAGAGTAAACATCTCGTTTAGATTAATTGTGTTCGTAATGAAAAAATTTTAATCTTAAAGATTATTTGGTTTTTAACAGGATTCTTTTGGTTTTGTGACTAATATTTTGATTGAGTATCAATTAGTGATTTGAATCTGGCAAATAATTTGATGCTTAGTTGGAAGTAAGATGAAACACTCTCTCTTATTTTAGTTACTGTTAATTGATGGTAGATTGGTTTATCCCCTTGATAAGTCGATTAATCTGCTATTAATAACAGTAACTGGTTTTTCAATACTTAAAATGTTTACTTTTGATTTTGGCATTTTTGCGATTTAGTTTTTCCTTTACTGTGTTCAAAGCAAGAAGAACTAAAAATTATATAATTTTTTTAATTTCTGAAAAATCTTTTCAATGATGTTTTTAAATTAAATTTCGACATATATAACGTATGTACGTCTGTACGTATTTTTTCGTAAGGTGTAGAATCCATTTTATAATCCGTTTTGGAAAAAAAGACCTTTACTCTATCCCTGTATAGAGACGTCAAGAAAAACAATCGTTGGAGAGGATTCGAGAACGGGCAAAATGGATATTTTTGTTGAAATACGATACCCGAAAGTTTTTGCGATTGGAGTACTTTCTTTGCTTCGTACAAGGAAGTGAAAAAGCTTAATGGAAACTCCTTTTTCTAATTTACCATTAGGTAAGGGTAGCCAATAGCAAGATTTCACTTGTAGCTTATTACATTGCATAATATAGATAAAATCAAGATTAAAAATGAAAATTAATCCCAATAAAGATTTACATTCTTTTTGTTGGATTTATTCTGCCCATGTCTCTATGGATCATGTGTAACAGAAATGGTTAGTTGAAAGAGCGATAAATAATCGGGTTTCCGCTATATAGTGTTGCGAAAAATTCGGCGGCTGCGCCTGTATGTAAGCTTTCCGGCATAGCACTAGGGTTGCCATAAAATAGTGTGTGGTAGGGTTGCCAGATTGGCGACTTTATCGCTTATTTGGCGACCAAATAGGCGATATCCCATAGTCCAATCGGGAAGCTTCTAGAATAACTTCCTGTCGAGATATTTCTCGAAACCTGTGGAACCTAAGGAAAAGCTATATAAACCCCTGCGTTTCTGAGAGAAGGCATTGTGAGAATAGCTGCTTACTGTGAGTGTTAAGCTACGCGAAAGTTTTGTGAACGGAAAGCGATCGAGATAGTGCTTTGCCGTGAAGCTACCTTTACAGTATAGCTTGACAGTGTATTGGTGATTGTTCCACGGTGTTTATTGTAAGTTTAGTGTTGCCGTGAAGCTACCTTTACAGATACAGCCTGAAGCTGTGTTGCTGATTGTTTCAGCGTATTTATTGTAGATTTTCGACGCTTTTAAAGGTAATTTTGGAACTGTGCTGTAAATAGTCATTCTTGTAAATAAATTGTGCTTTTTATTGTTCTGCATCGTGTTTTCATCGGATACTCTCAAATCCACTAACCCGTATAACGCAACAATATGAACAAAAATGATTTTTCGTCGTGTGTATTTAAGGTAAACAAGTACTTTAAAAGACTACTTTTTTTTTAAACAATATGCAAAACTCAATAAAAACTCACGGTAAACGTATATAGAATGCTTTATTTCCATCACATCAGGTTGCAAAGAAGGCACTAGAGATTACTGCGGCGAAATCAAATGTTTTATAATTTGTCAATTGAATTCGAGGACGGTCATTCAGCTCCCTAAAGTATAACAGAATTTTCCTGGAAAGAGCATTCTTACAACTGCAGTAAGTCTGTAACTGTAAATGTTCGCACATTTTATTTCACCATTTAAAATCGTTTCATGATCAAATATTTTCACATAAAGAATGTTTGTACAAAAATAAAATAGTTTTACGTTTTTATTGCTTCTTCTTTGCATTAAACGGACTGTAAATAATTTATTTCCTTTGAATTCATAATTTTCTCTTCAGGTAAAAATATATTCAAATCAACGTTAATATGGAGATCAGCGTAACTATGAAATATGAGCGTTACTCTGGAGAATAGTAAACAATTGTATGCAAAGGCATATTCCAAGTTTACAAAATCAATATAGTCAAGCTAAGTTGGTTATAGAGAGCTTTGGAGTTTTTCTCGTTTACATCAGTTATGTATTCGATATTAAACATAGCACACAAAAACTATGAGACCTGTTACATAAAAATTAATAAATAAAACAAGTACTATAACAAAAGCTAAAACGATGTATTTCGTGAATTTTCATTCATCATTTCTATGAAACGAAACAAAAGCAAATTGCAAAATCAAATATACCAAAATACTGGATTGAGATCTGAATTGTGATTGGTTCCTTGAACCAACATTGCACAAGTGGTATATCAATAAAATTTTAATATCCAATAAAGATCTGGGGAGACGAAAATTTGTCAAGCAAAACAAAGCTTTCTTTCCAGAAGCGTATTTAATGTACAAAACCATCGAAACAAGTATGAGATCTTTAAGCATCTGACGCTACTGCTGAAACTTACTGGATGTTTCCGAAATCCGTAAATGGTCCATCATCTTCTGATACCCAAGAAACATAACTTCTTCCTTTGGGATCTTAAACAAGTTTCACAAAAGTATTATAGGTTGTTGTATGAAAATTTAAAAAATCGGCATGTATGCAGTCATTCAAAGTACCATTTCTTTGCATTCAATCAAAGTATCACCCATAGTTCAATTTCTTTGGCATCGTTGCTTATTTATTCTTCTTCACTCTCTTCTTCTTCTTCTTCCTCCTCTTCTTCTTCCTCTTCTTCTTCTTCCTCTTCTTCCTCTTCCTCCTCCTCCTCTTCTTCTTCAACTTCAACACGCCTTGCTACTGGCGCCGTCTGAGCTGGAGGTCGATTTACAATATTCCTGGTAGCAGTGCTGTTGGTCATTACTGTTGTGGTGGTCTTTGTCTCGTGGATATACTCTCCTTCCAACTCAGTTACTTGTATGTGTTGTGTGCCAGGGGGTGTCCTGTAGGTCGGTGGCACTGAAGGTCCAGATCGACATTTTATGTAGTCCTCGAACCTACCAACTGTTTTTACTGGGCGGGGAGATGGCTTATGGCCAGGTTGGTACTCACTCCCTCTCGGGGGCCAGATGTCATCGGTACATCGTTTTGTTGGAGCTGTACGTGGAGCAAAAGGTGGTGGTCTGTTACCAAGAGCATTGGCTTCAGGATTCCATACTTGGCCAACATTGCCATGTGGTAGCTGGTCAACGTCATTAAGGTGATGCTCTTGTCCTTCTTTGGGAGGTGGCCAGATGAATTTTTTACCTTGACCTCCTGAAAAGTAATAACCAGAACTGTAAGACACAAAATCGTTTAAAAATAAATATTCAGTAAATGATATGTGTAAAAACTTTATATCACTACTAAAAAAATATGATAACTTTATTTTCTGTTGCAAACTAAATGTCTGTTATTTTGATTTCTTAAAATCATGATTTTGTTAAAAAATTATTTTTTTGAAGAAATTAATTCGTGTATTTATGTATATTTTTAAAAGAAATGCCTTCTTTGCCTCAAACACCAACATTATTTGTGTTAACGATTATAATAATAGTGGATCGATTGCTAAAACAATTTATTACTTGCGTCTTTAATTTTGAAACATTGTTTTCATTAATGTATATGAGAAAAATAAATATTGTTGGACATTAACATAATTTTATTTTCAAAAATTTCAATGAAAGTGTTTATAAACAGAGCTTGGAATATGACATTTTACAAATAAATTTTAATATTGTGGGTTTATTAACTCAAGAAAAAGTTTTACTTTCAAAGTATTCAAATTACTTCCATTCGGATTTTTCACTGCTGTCCTATATTTCACTTAAATTACATAGTTATTACTAAAATTTGCAGGTATATATTCTTATATTTTCGCATGTAAAGAATAAAATTTGTGCGTTGGGAAAACCAAATACTTTCTGTAATGCGAGAAAGAATTTCGGTTGTGAAGCCAAAGAAATTTTTGAATACAGTAAATAGTACTGTATGTATGTTGCTGAGTTTTGAACAGGAAATTTAAAGATTTATCTTATTTTTTTCTAAATCTAAACGTTAAACTTCTGATTGACATTAAAGTGTATAAAGTATTTCGGAAATACAGAACAATTATGCCAATAAATTTTTAAACAAAACAATTTTATATTTAAAGCGCGACCTGATCCAAAAGAATTTACGTGATCCGAATGATTTAAAGTGCTGCATAATCCAAATCATAGACTACGAAAATTTCATTTACGTGGCACAACGGCATGAAATTTTTATTTATATTGCATAACATGAGAGTAGACTTTTAGGTCTTCTGGAGTCGAGAAGCGTGAGAAATCAGCTGTGCCTCCACCAGGTTAGTTTATTTGGTTTATTTGTTTACGGCAAAGCGCTCTAGCGCTTAAGCTTCCTGCCTAAGGGAAAGGATGCCTTCGTGGAGGACTTTCTAAGGGAAACTGGCTCATATATACGTTATACATGGGGAAATCCACGAAAACGCCCATGCAGCCAACCCGTTCGCCTGGATTCGAACCTCGAACTGAACTACCAGTTATAAGGTATTTCTCCCGCCTTCTTAGCATGCCTTCGGGGTGTAATGGTCAGCACACGCGGAGCGTATTCGAGAGTTCCGAGGTTCGAGTCCCGGTGAGGGCACTGCTTATTTATCCCGCTTCCAGCTTCAAAAATACCTAATGTCTGTGCAGTAGCGCTCAAACTAAAAACGGTGGTGGAGGATGATTCTCCACTACCAGGATTTGGCGATTGGGTCCCCTAGTCCCCAGTCGCCCTTTAAATGGAGGAGTATATAAGGTATTTCTCTCGCGTTCTTAGCATGCCTTCGTGGTGTAACGGTCACCACACTCGGCGCGTATTCAAGAGGTTCGAGGTTCGAGTCCCTGCGAGGGCATAGCTCATTTTTCATGACTCCTGCTTCAAAAAAAATCGTAATGACTCTACATAATGTTCAGCATCTTTACTGGTGGTAAGCGCCTCCAACGGGATTCGTACTACAAAGGTACTACTTGCTGTCTGGATGTCCTAACAACTTAAAGAACAAGAGCACGCATAGAAAAATATGATAATTCCGTGCAAGGAACATATTCTGATTGTACTTGATATTACGATATTGTACTTTAAATTTTTAATTCTGCGCTCTACAATGAAGTCAAAATACGCAACATTTTTTGTTGTTGTTGTTTCGTTATTACAAAAGTGTAATACAAGTCCACGTCGTCATCTGCAGTGTTTCATACAGAAATTAAAGTTGAGCTTAGGACTTTTCCTTTAGTTTCATGCAATAATGATATAAATGATCAATCCAAACATTTATTTACTTGAATAAAAGTCTATTCAGTTATCATTTTCGTTATAAGTACAAACTGCCTTCCAAAAGTAATGGAATAAAGGCCATAATTTCAAAGGAAACATTATATAAACAAAATTTAAAACAAGTATAGATAATGCAATCGTTTATTGTGTTTTGGAATGCTTTGTAATTCTAAGTCCATAATTTTAAAGGAAATAATATATAAGCAAAATTTAGAACAGGTCTAGATAATACAATCGTTTATTCTATTTTAGAATGCTTGTATGCTTTGTAATTCTGAAAAAAAGGAGGGGTAAAGAAACTGTAAACTAATCTTAAATGTCTCATGAAAGTGAAAATCTGACAAAAACGCTTTTTAAATATATCGTAAAAAAACTTCAGTATTGAATATCGCCTTTCATGGCATGAATCACAAGTTTCACGCCTGCTGTCTATGCTGTCAGTCAAGGAATCAGACGCATCAGTTGGGGACATAGCTCAAGAATGACAGCTCCCATTGCAATTCATTCAGTTACCTCGCAAGGGGAGGTGAGAGGGCAGTTACGTGGCTTCTTAGGTGGTCCCACATATTCAATTTCTGTACTCTGGAGCTGAATCGACTCGAATAATCCATTCTCTGAATTCAATGATCTTCTGACTACTGACTATTCAATGATCTTCAGACTTTAGATGTTTATGGTATTATCTTCCATTAAACTGAGAAACATATACGGCAGTAGTAATGGTTTCACAAGTTGATCATGAACTTCATGGCAATACATTAAAGAATTTTGAGCTTCATCAGTCACGCGTGGATAACAATTTGAAAACTCAAAGCGATGATAATTAAAAGTAAAATGCTGTACTCTTTGTAATTGTCGCACTCGAGAATGTTAAACTGTTATATCACGTTTCTTTCCTGCTCCCAGATCATGCAGCATTATCCCTAGGGTGTAGAGTATCTGGATTAATGTGTGAACATTAGTTAGTTCCATTATTATCTGCTCGATATAACACATTCTTTTCTGGAAACGCAATTGATCCACTAACGTCCTTTGAATCTTTCATCACACACTACTTTAGCTTCGTTATTCGCTGTCCTATGTGACACTTTTTTTTTCCAAAATATTTACTTTACATAAACGGGCACAAGGAGCTACTTTATGTAAACGTGTACAAGAAATACAAACAAAAAAATCTAGCAAGTGTTTTACATGTAAAACTCTCATCTGCGAGCTGATGCAGATAAATTTCTCACAGCTGCCCCAAAATAATCATCAACAAACTGAAGGGCATTACTCTCCTTGTTTTTATGCCATTTTTAGCTAAGAGATGCAACTAGTGGGTGACGCATGACTGATGTTATTGTAACTATTATTGTTGAGGACCTGATTCTGTGCGATGCTTGATAGCAGTAAGGGCTCTTCAGCTGTCAGACTTACCTTCAGTCAAAATTTTAATCAGTAACAGACTCATTTATATCCAGCTAATTGCTTGCCATCGTAGTCAACCAAGTAAACGATTTCTTTAAGACACCGTGCACAAAAGTTCAAATAAAAATTTCAATATCTGCTAAGAACTTATATAGTCTCGTCTTCCTTCGTAGCACAAATTAGACGAGAACACTAAAGTGAGTTACCACTATGCCTTTTAAATTACGACAGAAACGTACGAAGGGTGTAAAAGACCCTTTTATTTAACTCAGATAAAAGTTGACGGAAAGCACAGCTCGTGCTTACAGAACCAGCCAGCATTTATGGCTTACATTAAAAGTAACGAATTTCACTTAAACAAAATAAAATGTAAGTAAGTGCAACGGCTACACAGATAAACAAAAGCACAAGTTTGCTCAGACCTAATATCGGTGGGACAAGCCTAATCCCGAGAATTACGCAATTTTGCAGATATGCTGCTCTCAAAAGAATCAATTAGCAACGTGGACTTCAGCAGGCAAACACGCTCTGATTCTACCCTCTAAAGCCTTCCTTTAAATACCATCTCATTTCTATCATATTTGAATACGCGCGAAACTAGAAATTTGCATACTGCCAGGGAAAACGAAAGCAAGAAAGACAGTAAAAGAAATTAATGTAAAATACCTAGTTACTGAAACTAAATAAATCCTTATAAACTTTTCGAGTCAAAATATTAAGGCACATCAGTTTTATCAGAGTTGCAAAGATCTAAAATTAAGTCCTGAAACTTTTCTTTTTTTACTTTCGGATGACAATATATGTATAAGCGAAACAGAAAATTAACTTAAAATGAGCAGTTTAGCTTGCTTGTCAGAAAATACCATACATTTCACGGTTAAGATATATATATTGAAATGAAATCAAGGTACATGCTTCAAAGTTTCGGAAAAGTGAACTGGATAGTATTCGCAGCAAAAGTTTTAAAATATTAATTAAAATTGACAACATTGTTTTATGAGTGAGAAATCTAACCTTTTCATGAGTTTTTCTAATCCATTTAAGTATAAGCGCTAAAATGTAATAGTCGTAAACTGTTTTTGAATATAAAACTTGAAAACTCGAAAGAGGGAGAAAGAATTCCAAATCTTAAATTAAATTTTGAAATACTATAAATGAAATAATTCAGCTATTTATGCTATATTATGTTTATTCTCACAAGAACCTTCTATACGTTAACATCATAACATCACCAAACATTACTTAAAAATCAATTTAATAACCATCATTTCTTACCTTCTCGCATTATTGTTGGAGAAAATCCTGTTCTAGGCAGATATCGGACGCTGGGAGACTGAAAAAAAAATAAAGTTTATTCATGAGCATGCTTGCTGTAAAATGTGAAATTTAATAGCAATTTTCAAAGAATTTTTATACGTGCACTCTAATAATAAATGTAAAAGTTAATTTCGCATCTATCTTTATTATTTTACACAAGGGTCCTGTAAAAATTTGCTTCGAGCCAGGAATCGAAAAATGCACTTTCATTTGGTCATCAATAGCCAATCTCTGAAATTTACTAAAATCGTTACAATTTGTTATGGTTCGATGATTCTTTAAGTAATGCTATAGAGTCTGGCCTTCTTAGATAGCATCAAAATTTGACTAGAACTCTAAAAGACAATTTGTCAATTATCATTATGCCTTATAAGTACCACATAGATAGGAAGAGGGTGTAAAGTACCCTTTATTTAAGTTAAATAAAGTTTAACAGTAAGCACCAACTCATGCTTACAGAAGGCTTACATTAGAGATCATAGATGAACTAAAACCAAACGGCTTCACAGTATAACTAGAGCGCAAGCTGGCTTTGATCGAAGTTGGTGTAAATAAGCCTAATGACAGAATAATTATCAACAGAATAAAATTTAGCAACGTGGTCTTCAATCAGGCGGAACATGCTTTGATTTTACCCTCTAAAAACTTCCTTTAAATACCCTCTATTTTCTACCTCATTTGAATATCGGGCGAACTAGAAAGTTATATTCAGGCAGGGAAACAGAAACGAGGATGATAGTAAAAGATATTAGCATAAAATAACGGGTTAGAAACTTAAATGGTACTTTATCATGTAAAGCATTTTGAATGCTCCATAAATTTCTATACAGTTTACGTAAGACCATCGAATGAATATATTTTATTCGAAGTAAGATTTTTCATTATGAATGGAATGGAATGTGCTGTAATAAGTACTTTTCTGTACTTGTAACTAGTTAAGTATTAAATCCGTACTTCTAACTAGATACTTCTGTACTTCTAACTAAATAAACACTTTTCTACTTTTAACTAAATCTGTAAAAAATCCTAACTAAATTTTTTACAAGTAGCAAATACAAGAGTACAAAGTAATAAATTCTAACTAAATTTGTTACTTTGTACTCTTGTACTTCTAACTAAATATGTACTTTTCCGTACTTGTAATAAGTACACTCCTGTGCTTCTGCACATTAATATACAGTACGTTTTTCTTTTTTTCCTCCGATCTGCATTTCATTTTGATGAAGTTACGAGTCCCAGACATCTGGTGACATAGAGAGTCAGATGTTTGTCTTTGCAACTAACTACTTTGTTAAATTTCTGGAGATGCTACGTAAATAATGAAAATAAAGACTTGTCTTACAATGGTAGTGTAAAGTTTCAGTACAATTCATATAAACTCTCAAAACAAACATGATTTTTTTTCTCTTCTAATGTATACTGAGGACAAACCTTTTCCGTACACTGAGTCCATGATATTTTATTTAGTAAAAGGGTCCAGGTTGCATATTTTGTCAAGCAGTGTTATAGCAGAATTTTTACTTACACCTAGCCCTGTTTGCTGGAAAGATATTTTGAGCTCTAATAAATATTTTTTTTTCTTTCCTCTTCTTCAGATTTATCTGATTTATAATTGGTTGTAACTGTATCTCTTTAGCAGTTTTTCTTTCAGGTTCAAGAAAAAAGTTCAATTTGTAATCGGAAAAGATCCTATCAGATTGGATTGGGAGTGTAAGTGCGGAAGAAGGTTAAAATTTAACATTATTTTTATTTCAGTAAACATGATTTCTATTATTTTAATCCTAGTTTGCATTTTTATAAATTATGTTTCAAAATTTTTAATTTCATAGTTCGGAAACAGATTAACAATTATAAATCCATGTAAGGTTTCATAAGTTTCTGGTTTCTGAAATTTAATGTTGATAAAATATATATATCAGTAGAAAATAGTTTCAATTTGCATAATTTAATGTTTAAACAATGGATTAATATACATATTATTTAGTATAGTCTCCGCCCTTAGGTACTGCACGGAAAGACAGGGGTCATCTTGGAGGTCATTTTAAGGGAAACTGGCTCCTATCTACATTACACATGTGAAAAACCCATTCCAGATTCCGAGCCAGCCAGTTCGCCGGCACTTCAACTCCGGAGCGAATCACTAGTGTTCAGCGCTCGGCCGCTGGCGACCATTAAAACATTTTAGAATTTTTTAGATGTAAAATTTTAAGCTCGAATTTAAAATCTTTTTAACAGAAGATTTTTATTAATAGTAGTTATCACTGTCAATTACCGTCTATTCAATAAGTACTTGAATCAACAAATATTTTTAACGAATTTTGAGAAAAATATTTGATTCAACAAATAAATGAAATGCTATTAATTAATTTGCGTACTTAGTTGAAATTATTAGAGTCTTAGCAAATCTTTGGTAACAATGCACATTCGTCCCATAGCTGAAATTACAGCATAAAAAATCATTCTGATAATTACTGTCGTAATTAAGATACTAATTAGTAATTTAAGCAAAAAATACTGAAAAATATTTAGAATGAGAGTAACAAACGAAATGCACTGTTCTATATTATTAAAAACTTTTATACGTTTTTTAATTAGAAAATTATTCTTTTCTATATTGGCTGAATATTGTAAGACCATTATAACAATATGTTAATTAAAAGTTAAATGTGTTGTTTATAAAGAACTGCAATATATTCATTATATTCAGATTTCATATTGACACCTGAAACAGTTTTACATTTTAATACATATAATACCATTGAGAATATGGGTCACATTTCAAAACCATCGTGAAACACAGTCATAAAGCATTTATCTCATTTATAATAATGAAAGCAAGAATATTATTGCACTATTTTAAAAATATCCTAAAACAGAGCTTTGCCAATATATTTCAACATTTGAAGCCCTTCTCAGAAACACGCTATTAAGTATTTTTTGCAAATATTCATTAATTTCAAACCAATACTGAATATTTAAGCTAAACAGCTACTAGTTTAAGGAAGAAAAATAAAGATACGGAAAGCAAAATCATGTATTTAAAACTAGCTTTTCAAAATAGCAATGCCAAACAATTCGAAAAAAGCTATTCCACCATTACACTATTATATCATAAATTAACACTAAGTGGAAGCTTTTGCAATTAATAAAGGGGAGGGGGAAGCTTCATCTTTTAAAACATGGTTGTACGTCTATTGCTATACATCGCCTGTGGACGAGGTTTGCAACAAATACTTGCCTTGAAGATGTAACAATTGTACTTTGTTAAGAAATGTTTATTTCCTGTTCTCCAAAGCAAAAAGAATAATTTCAGTTTACCATTTTTTTAATTTGCATATTTTAAGAGTTGTTCTTTTGTTTTTTCTTTTTAACTAGAGGCTCTTTTCCCTTCATTGCTAAAAGATTATTATGCGATTGATGCGGCAAAATAATTCTTTCAGCCAAAATGATACCATTACTGTCATAATTTAGTCGAGAATAAGAAGTATTTAGCAATTGTTTCACTCATTTGGTGTCTTAAATGAAGATTCGGTGTATTAAAAGAGGATATTTTTTTCAGAAAAAACCTTAAAGTAAAAAATATAAATATAATTATGGCAAAATATAAATCTTATATGGATAAATATTAAAAAAGGTGTTATATTTTAAAAGATGGCATATAAAATGATCTCGGATCTTGGAATGATTTTAATGCCATTGTGAAACTCAGTTATAAATCATTTATCTCATTTATAATAAAGAAAAGCAAGATTTTTACATTAATATTTAAAACTATCTGAATACAGGACCTTGCCATCAGATTTATAACACTTGAAGCACATCTCAGAATTGCGCCAATAATATTTCGCAATTAACCTTTAATTTCAAATCAGTATTGAATATTTTCTAATATGTGCTCTTCCTTCCGTTTTCTGCCAAAGGAAAGCCTCATTCTCTTCATCTTAAGCACGGCTTGATCTCAAAAACGTAAATTTGTGGTAACGCAGTTCTTAGTTTATGATTCGTTAATCGCGCGTTCTATGTGCGTGTCTTCTTAACTTGTTTGGTAACCATGTGAAAATGCGTAGTGAAGCATTGAAAAAGAACAGAAAATTGATAAAATGCAGCAATATACAAGAAAACTGCTCTGAATAGTTCGGAATATTATATTTTAATTCGCTCACTGAGTTCTGAGTACTGAGTTCTTCTGTAAGAAATATTTAAGTCTTCTGAAAGAGATATCTTTTATGATGTTCAATCGTGAACAAATGCTAACAATTTTCAAACTGTAGCCTTTGCTGTTTACTTCATATGAAAAATTTCTCTTTTTATTTCAAGAAACTCATTGCTGTTTCTTTCCTGTAGAACTTCACTTTGCCTGCCATCTCTTCGGTTAGTCATTAAAAGAAAAAAAAAATCAATTTAAATTCTAAGCTTTTCTTAAGGAAAGCTCAAATTTAATTCATAATTTTTTCTCAGGTAAACATTTAATCAAGTTTATAGTCTACTCTCAAGTAGATTACATTTCTCGTTCTCTGAAAAATACTGAAATATCTGAAAAAAAAAATAATACTTAAATTTTCTCTAATCAAAATGTCATTTTGAAAGTGATGGAATTAGATTTATATATTATATTTAATGTAACCTTGTTAAAAAATTAAATTACTCTTAATAGTAAATTTCTGCTGCATTTCATATATGTTTCTGTTATATGAATTGAGTGTTTCTTTACAGAACACTTTCTTCTTTATAGAATCGAAACATTTATAGGAACACTTCTGTAAATAAGTTTGGCCAAATTTTCTGGAGTGTATCACAACGCGGTAAACAAACGACAATCGATACCCTAAACGTGATTGTCGAATATTTGTAGTAGCATAATTTTGTTTACCAAGGATTGTTTGGAAAAAATTTTGGAGTGTATTACAACACCGTAGACAAGTGTGAAATCACTATGGATAGCCTACAAGTGATCAGTTGAAGATTTGTAATAGTAAAATTTTATTTACCAGTGATGGTTTGGTCATTTTTTGGAGAGTATCACAATGATTTCTGGAGTGTATAAGTAAACAAATTACTATCGACAGCCTGTTGCTGTGTTGTTGCTCATGCTAACTTGTCTGACAGAATCAGCCCAAGGCCACGAGAAATCTTGTGTCAAGCAGTGCTAGTTACGCCTGTCGTTGACCACTGCCTTGAGCACCTAACAGGTAACAGTACGATTTGGCTCAGTTCCGCCCCCCGATTTTGATGAAGAGCACCCCGGGGGGGAAGACGGGTACGAGGGTTTCCCACCCCTCTCCCCTTCCACCAAACCACATGAGAGGACTTTCGGCTCGCCGCATATTTAAAGTGCCGCCATGCCTCACCGACACTATACGTTTGCAAACATCCATGCCTTCTTCGGGATTCGAACCCGAACCTTTCGGCACGGCAGTCAGCGAAGCTAACCACTATACCGGTGGGCGGCTTCGACAGTCGAAGATTTATGGCAGCATAATTTTATTTACCAGTGATGATTTGCCCATATTTTCTGGAATGGATAACAGTGTTTTCTGGAGTGATTCGGTAAACAAGTGCCAAATTATTATCGACAGCCTACAAGTGGTTGTTGGAAATATAGAGCGGTGAAATTTTATTTACTAGTGATGGTTTGGTCAAATTTTCTGAAGTAATTGTTTGCAATAACGCGGTAAAACAAATGTGAAATCATTATTGACAGCCTAAAGTGATTGTCTTAAGATTTGTGGTAATATAATTTTATTTACCTCTGATATGGAATAGCATCAATCTTTCAAAATGGGAAGAAAGTAATACAAATTTTCAGTTGTAGACATGTTTCATTTCACGACAGAGATAAAAAAAATGTCTGATTGTCTAATTTTGGTCACATCCTTGCCAGCATGATCAGTGTATTCTTCAACAACAATCTTCTCGAGATTTTTTAATTCACTCATAGATAGATAATTGCATAGGTAAGATCTAAATACACATTTTATACATACTACGAATTCTATATTCGTGAATATCAAAGTTTGAGTCCCCAAAAATGCGTAGATATTCCATGAGGAAAATTAATGTATTTTTATAATAGCGATGAAGTCAGAAGAAGAAAATATTGCACGGTGTATAGAAAATGTGCTGAGTACGTGTGCCTAAGAGTTAAAATTATTCGAGAAGTATTGCTATGATTTTTCAGACTTCCAAGCAATGAAAGTGTTTTCTGTTGAAGTGCATTATCTTGCTTAATGTCCCAAAATGCTTAACTTCCATACGCGATCAAAAGCCAGCATTCGCAGAGCTCTGACTTTCCTGCACTTGTTACTTGTTGGTTGTACTTCTCAATTACGTTTACAGATTTATGCCGTCATTGCGAAACTTCGGTAATCAGTTATATAAATATTGTAAAGTAGAGATACTCAAGACCTAAATGCCAATCCGAAACGAAAATCACTACTATGTCACCAAAAAGTATAAGTTCTGGGTAATTCAATATACTTACTTTTGGTGGCCAGACGTCATCCCGCCTGCGAATTTTACACGGTGTTGGAGATTCTGAAGGAGTGCTGTCTTCTTCCATTTTTAACTAAAGGAGTCGAAATCGAATGGAATTAAAACTCGCTGGAATGAAATTCCTGTAGACAATCCTCTCCTGAGCAGATATTTCTACAGCTAAAAGTACCTGAAAAAGGAATTAATTATGTAGCGAATTGGTTTCAAATTAGAATGGTTATTGATTCTGAATGATATAAGAGTTATTTCAAGCTCAGGTTTCCGACACCATGATAAAACTGTAGACAGCAAAGAAATTATTTTAGCAATCATTTAACGATAAATATGTTTATCGTATGCTTTTTAAGGTTGGTTATATCACAATGATTTTAACGAATACTTTTGCTTATTTATAATCCCTCTCCACCCTTAGGCACTACACGGAAAGCAGAGATGCCTTCGTGGAGGGAATTTCTAAGAAAAAATGGCTCGTATACACGTTATACATGGGAAAAACCACGAAAATGCCCATGCAGCTAGCCCGTTCTCGGTATTCGAATCTCGAACCGAACTACCAGTGTTCAGTGACCATTACCATTCCGCCGCTGGCGGGCTTTTAATGAATACTTGAAATATAAATTAACAATATATATGTTATAAAGTAGAATCTTCTGATTTAGAGAGTTATTAATGTTATTAATGTCTTTTGTTTTTCATTTTCCCATTCGGTTGTAAGGATACTTCAGCCGAAAGTACATCCGAGACTAGGAAGTAATGTTCGACTGGGAAATATGTGTTTAATTCACAAACAGATTTTTCATTGAAAGGATTTAACAAAATATATAAATTTTAAACCTTAGTAAAAATTTAAAATGCACTGCGTTACAGTTCTAAGTGTCATATCAATTATAACATCATGTTATATCAAACTAAAATGTTCAATACCTGCACATATTATTATTTATAGAATATTTTAGTATTCTTACATTAATAGTATTTGTATTATTATATATATACTCCTTATTCTCTCTAGAGATAAATGTTATGTATGTTGTATTTTATATCTCCTTTTATATTTTGTGGAGCACGAAAAGTTCGCATTTATTCCTTAAATAAAAGATCTGTATGTAAGTGTTCAAGAATAACTCATTATCAAGAAAGAATTTTACTAATGATATTCGCTAGACTTGGACAGCGTATATCAGGATTTGATAAACTTACAAAAGCAAAGTTTTGAATTAGAATATATTTTAATTTTAATATACGTATTTTTAATATATGTTTGAATTCCTAGCCTTCAAATCAAGTTTTGAAACCGAATAGAAAACAAAGCATCTAAAAAACATAATTGTTTAGTAGTAAATATGTTTGGAAGTGTTGTTTTTGTGCCAGATATGTAAAATATTTTCTTGGTGGTGACGAACACACAACTCACAGTAATTCAGTTTGGTTGCCACTGGTAAGAGTCATTAAATCTGTAGAAGCAGGAGATGTGTAATGGGTGTAGTACCCTCGCCAGGATTCATTTTGTGGATGTTCCGATTATTAGATGGACATGCTTCCTATTACACTACAACGGGATGAGGTTAAGGCACCATCCCTAATATTTTCCATTTCAGTGATGTATAGCAATCTAACATTGTTTGCAAACTTCTCTTTAAACATGAGCAGATTCAGAGGTTTATACCTTATATTCTCTTTCAACATATTTCTGATATTATTTTTTATGATGGGCGGCCACTTGCCTATAACGGCATTGGCCACTACTAAGGCCAGAAGGGGTGACCATTTTATTGTGGAGGCACCTAATAGGCGGCCACCGCTACCTCCTATGAAGGGACAGATAATTTTACACCCATGCCTTCTCCGGGATTCGAACCTGGGCCCTTCAGTATAGCAGTCAGCAGCCCCTAACCATTGTACACGTCTGGGCGGCTATTTGTGATATTTTAACTAATACGTTTTTAATCACCTTTCACATCCACGTAATAGAAAAATTTTATTTTCGGTTAGTAAAAATGTTATCATTTAAACTAGTGGTCTCATACTGGTGGGCCGGATGCGGCCCTCCAAGCAATGTTATGCGGCCTGGGGCACATCTCAATTACGTATTTTCTTGCAAACTGTTTGCTACAAGCATTTTAATATTTTAGTTATCTAAGGTCTACGTTTACATTATTTTCATCTCTATTAAAAACGAGCACGAATAACGCACCATAAACTCTGTAAATAGAGCATATTAATTTATAATGTGATACAAATTTTGTTCAAAAATTTAAAGATACAGGTTTTTATTAATTTTATTTGCTTTTGTTAGTAAATAACTGAACTCAGTTACGGATTTTTGCACTAAGAATCTCTTAAAAATTAATAAGAAAATAACTAGATTGATCGCTGAACGTCTACAATCCGTGATGAAGGTAATTTCTAGCAATTTCTCTCCGTGGCTATAAACTTGATCAAAAGAAGTTTAGAATTATTTACATATAAAAATACACTGCTGGCCACCCAAATTGCAACACCAAGAAAGACAAGAGATATCACAACAAAATTTATTTAATAGATAACATGTTGAACAAATTTCAAATGATTAAATTTATAGACTTCTGTGAAGTGTGGTTCCTTCTAGAATCAATAGCCAGAGTATCCGCCATTGTTGGAGATCACCACTACCGCACGAAAGATCCGGAGAGCGAGCCGGCCAGGGAAGCAATTCAATCTGGCGATTGACGAAGAACCCTTGGACAATGCGTGCCACATGTGGTCGCGCATTATCCTGTTGAAATATGGCTGTGGGCAAGCTCTGAAGGTGAGGAAGGTCAACTGGCTCCAAATGTAGCGCTGGCTGTTTAAAGTACCTGCAGTGCGTACTAGAGGAGTGCGAGAGTGATATCCAATACCGCCGCCCCATACCATTATACACGGTGCAGGACCAGTGTGGCGGTGCATAACGCAGCTGTTCAGCATCCTCTCTCCACGGTGTCTCCAGACTCGAATCCGACCATCGTGGTATTGCAGACAGCGTGACTCGTCAGTAAAGACAGTTTCATTTCATTCTGCCGTCCACATCCTTCTTTCATCGCACCATTGGCGGCGGAGACGTCTGTGGTTCTGCGTCAAGGGTAGACGAAGCAATGGACATCTTGCATACAGACCACTCAGTTGTAAACGACGTCGAATGGTACGCGCAGATACTGGATGATGTGTAACAGACAGAATGTTCTGTGCTATGGTTCGTGATATGACTGAGCGATCCGTCACTGCCATGCGCACAATGTTCCTGTCATCACGTGAAGTGGTGCACTGAGGTGGATGCGATCGAACACATCGGTCCGTCGTACCCTCCTGCGTCCAGCGATCACATATCCGCATTACAGTTGTTTGGTTTCGTCGAACACGACTACCGATTTCCCTGAAAGATAATCCACACTCTCGATAGGCAACTATCCTTCCTCTGTCGAACTCGGATACTTGATCAAACGATGACGCTGTTTACTACGAGGCATAAATGATCGTTTTTTTGAAAAAAAAAACACAATTGCCAAACTTGAAATTGTCGAAAACTCGAAGCCTTAAATAGCGCTTTGAAGTGGCGTCACAGGCGCGCGTGATGTGCGTCTGCGCTGAAATTCTAATCATTTGCATATCTCACCTCCGCTAATACATGTTGTAAATTTCATGTTATTTGCATGCTTCCTTCAGGGTGTTGCATTTACGGTGGCCAGCAGTGTATGCATTTTTATTCAGGCTTTAAAGAAAAATTTAAAAAATAAGAGAAAGAAGCTAGGTTGTTATTTATTCTTAAGTTTCGCCCCATTAAGTAAATTTTCTCTGAAAACTTACGAAGTTTTCGTAAGCAGTTATTTTTAGTTTAATATAAATGCGTTAGTTAATGATTCACTAAACATGTTAGAATTATTCTAACTTGTTTAATTTATTATTCTAAGAATTCAATATTTAGCTAAAAATTTAATATATACATAAATTACAAAGTGTAGCCAATAAAAATATGTTATAGGTACCAAATTAAGATTCCGAATCCTTCCTAACTAATATTATAAATGCGAATGTGAGTTTGTTTGTGTGTTTGTTTGTCTGTTACTCTTTCACTCCTTAATTACTGAACCGATGATCATGAAATTTTCAAGAAATATTTTTGATATATTAAAAAGGTTTTAGGCTATAAAATGTAATTCATCTGTTGAACATAAACTATATAATAGGTGTTATAGCTTAAAATGACTGTAGTTGTATAAACATTAAATGTTGGAAGTTTCATAACGATAAGTTAAACGATGTAAAAGTTCGTCTGCGCGCGTAGGTGCGTGGTTTAAACCACGCAAACATTCTTAACCTTTTCTACTATATCAAAGCCCACCAGCGGCCGAGCGGTAAAGACGCTGAACACTGGTAGTTCGATCCGAGGCTCGAATCCCGCGAACGGGCTGACTGCATGGGCGCTTTCGTGGTTTTCCCCATGTGTAACGTGTATACGAGCCAGTTTCCCTTAGAAAATCCCCCACGAAGGCATCCCTCCCTTTACGCAGATAGCCCTCGTGTGCTTTGCCATAATTGAATAACCTAACCTAACCTCTAATGTATCAAAAATATTTCTTGAAAATTTCATGATAATCGGTTAAGTAATTAAGGCGTGAAAGCGTAACATTTATTAATTAAGCGTTTATTAACTTTTATTTGTTTAATTTAATTTATTATTTAAAATCCTTCAGGATTTCCGGCTTTCGGCTCTTCTTTTACAAACATTTTTCGGTTATTAGGAAATATACTTAGCAATTTTACTAGATTTCGTGGCGATACACTCCGCTAAATACAATATATCCGCAACCTATAGGTATTGAAGAAGGGTAGTATTTACTGAAATTTTACGCGGAGTATATTTTTAAAATTCAAGCGAAGTTGAAACTTATTTAAGGACATCAACGCGAGCGAAGGCGCGGGTAAAATGTAGTAGAAAATAAATATAAATTTTCACATTTACGATATTATTTTTATTGCTTGCGTATACTTTATAAATATTTAGAAAGATAAATTTAAAATTTATTTTAAATATTTTTCATTTTTTTAAAAAAAATTCTGGCCTATCACCTGTTTTCAGATCGTGCATTCGGCCCTCATTCCATCTGTGCTTGAGACCACTGATTTAACCCACTGTTTAGTTAAGTACCCCAGATGTTCGGGGTTAATATATTTGATAACATTATCCCTTTCAATTCCCTCATTAAGTAACACTTTTTACTAACACATGACAGATATAATAATAACAAATATATAAAACAAATAACAGATGCCTCGTGTGTTTTTATCAAAAATCAATTGCTTGAGATTCAGATAGTAAAGTGTTCAGAACTTTAACTAACAAATTTTATAATTTCATGTAGTTATTTAAACAAAAACATTTCTTTATCGAATAAATTTTATAAAATTACGGAAACTTTTTTTGACAAGATTGGAAAGAAACATATTCAGCCCAAGAAAAATCAAGTGCAAAGTGCTCAGAGTAGTATACTGAGGCAAGTTACAGATTTTCCTGTTTTATTCATGAGAAAAAGATACATGAAGAGCTAGAGCTTGAACAGCTTACGGATTATTATTATGAACTACCTGAATGTTTTCGCGAAAACCGAGGGGCTGATGAATAATTCTGAAATAAAAATCTCTAGCTATGATTTTAATAATTTACATAATATCAAAAAGCCAACAACCATCTTAAACACCCAAATAATTGCGTAAAGTATGGACATATATGTTGTATTAAGTTATTATCATATAATTTTCTGAATTATCTGTGCATAATGTATTTACGGGGTAATTTGTTTCGTGCTAACCATATTATTGTTTAATCGCCATTTCGATGGCTCTCTGTTCAAGGAATTTGCAAGTCAGTTTTTCCTCCTTTGTCTACACTTTACACAGTACTCAATTATAATATTAAAGTTAAATAATACAAAAATTTTGAAATTTTTAATTGGGCTCGATTTGGGGTAGGCTTTAAGCCCAAGCACCCAGATGTCAAACGTCGTTTTCGATCTTCTCTCTCATTCTTCCGTACAAGAATTAAATGATGATTAAAACCTTTAAATTGTAAAGTTTTACTTTTCTAAGAAGAAACATATTTGCTTCTTTCCGAGTTCATCCACATTCTTTGATCGTTTTCTAATACATTCAGGCAATGGAAAATCATGCTCTCACAGCAACTGAAGTTAAATAGAAAGTCAAGCTTTTCTTTTATTCTTTCCACTCTGCAGATAGCAGAAAGAGAGCAATCTGAAAGTTTTTCATCAGTTTGATAAACATAATTACAATTTAATTAATCACAAGATATGGTATAAAATGGTACAACATATGATACAAGATGTTCTAAAATGCATTTGTTTGTATTCACACCTAATGTGTAGATTGTTTGAAAAAAATAAAAGACGCAGGAACATTTTTTACCCTTCTGCATCGGAAAGAGCTTTCTAAGAAGAATTTTGATAGAATTATTCTTGATAGTCTTTTTGCCTATTTAATATGAAATGGCTTCAGAGTGTGGAATGTTCCACGAAATCGGAGCTAAAGCATCGGCTTAGTGGAATAAACTTGCAACTGTAACGGTAAAAGTATCTCAAACTACAGCATAGAGAAAATATTTCATCTTCATGGTAATTTTAGCTATCTTAAAACATTTTTGGTTTCCTTGAAAACAGTAATTTTTATGTTTAAAAATATTTTCATGAATTTATATATAAAATGAAAAAAATTTGAAAATTATTATTCTTTTTCACATCCTTCTACTCTTCGCCTCATTAGAATATGTGCGTTTTATTGGAAAATTAATAAATTATTCTACACATTTTCCTTGAAAAAAATATATATCTGAAAGAGTTCAGATTTTAACAATCGCCCAAAAGGATTTGTTAAGGATTTTTACTGTCTTGCTGACCTCGCAGTGTACCAGTCCGCTGTTGCACTCACTCCTGCGAGCTTTATTATTAAGCAACATTTTCTTCGCTCTTACGCCAGATACAATTCAATAACAATTTCAAAAATTTTAAAGCAGCAAAGCAACATACAGTGTTAAGTGTTGCCATACGTTTTTCGTTTTTTTTCAGTCCCAGTTCATTATATTTATGGTCAGTTTTCTTAGTATGATGGCTTGCAAATCCTTTTTGTCTATTTATTAATAACGTTTCGTGTGTTAACTTTATTAAATATCACGTTCTTCACACTTACGCCACATGAAATTCAATTCAATAACAAAATCTCAAAATATTTAAAAACGGTAATTTCCGACAGACACTCTCACGTGCTGAAGATAAAAATATTTTATTACCTATAGTGCTATCACTGCATGCCTTCAAATTGTTGAGTTTTGTTAATCATAAAATTCATTTAAGTTTTACAAAATAGGAAATCTAAAATTCGAAATTCAAAGTTCGGGCTCCTAGATGCCCATATATATGTTCGGGTGAAAGACAACTTTTATAAAATTTAATGGATTTTGGTAATCTTTTTTTTTTCACAGTTCGAGGAACATACATGCAAATACACAGATTCTTCATTAATACAGGGCGATAGTATTGGGTGCCAGCAATTTTAAAAGTGGTTCGCCGTTTATAGTATTTGGTACTTGCATGTTAAGCGGAGGCAAAAACATTTCATGACGATCAGAAATAAAGAATGTGATACATCGCCAAATATGGTATCTTTTACTGCCAGGAATACTGGCAGTTTTTCTTTTATTTATTCCTTTTATTTATTTATTTATGTTTATATATTCATTTATTTGCTGGGAAAAGTTTAATTTTTTTTCCTCAAAAATATAGTAAGTCCCAAGTTTTCATGCTTACAAAATTAAATTAACAAATATTTTATGCTAAGCGATGTTTAATAATTTTGTTTCTGTTTTGATTGCGTTGGCGGTGTTTCATTCATCACTAATACTAAACAAGATTCTCAACGTTAAAGAAGTGCTTTTTTGAAAACAAAATATATTTGATACATAGCAAAAAGTAATTAAATAAAGAATCATTTTGAGCTATTTTATAAAATACAAATACGCGTAATGCTATCTAATAAAAAGTTTTCGATTATCTTGTTCATAAAAATATTAAATTAAATTGATTAAAGCCATAATTAAAACAATTTGTTGCGTATTTATAAGATTTAAAAGTTTATCAAAAAATCGCCAACACATTTCATACAAGAAACGCAAAATAATAGAAAAAAAATTAGCAAAAAAAACAGTGAGTCAGATGAAAATAAAGCAAATTCCTTGACAATTTACAAAAGTAAAAGGATCTAAAATGCTGCTGCAAACCCAAATAATTTTTGCACGAGTGCTTTTTTGATAACCTCTATTTACAGAATGTAAATCAGTAAGTTCTATAATTAATTAATTTGATTGAAGGTCATAAGAAAGTTTCAGCAATTAACCAAGTAAATAAATTTTTATGTTGCTTCATAACGTGCTTGGCATATATCCTTGATCTACAGCTGTGAATGACAGTCTTCTGCCACCGATAAGCCATAAGTAGCTATCGACAAGTGCCGGAAATGTAAGGGAATCACCCTCGGATCTGATTAATCAAGACACCTCAGAGCAGCTGCCACCAGCAAATCCTCAATTACGGGCCAAAAGATGTAGGACGAGGACGGGGTGAATCATGTCTGCGGCTTAGTTTCCAGACCTAAATAAATAACGATGGGGAGGTTGAATACCTCTAATATGACTATATTTAGCTGAAAACCTCGAAGAAGTTTCTTCGGTACCCCATCAACCCTTGCGTTAAAGTCGCTTATCATTCGATGATTAAAGTTGTCAACGTCGTACTGGAGAACTTCAGCCGCCGATATGACGTCAGTAAAGATGTCTGTCTGTAAGCAGAAGATGTTTCAGGGAAATGCATTCATCATATAATTTTACAGTATTTAAATTTTCTTTTAAAGAAAGATCGTGCCACTGATAGCTTTCTTTTTCTCGGGAGTTATTTCGGGTATGAAGGCAAGGGTTTTTTAAACCGAGATTTTGTTTCGAACTTTTTCGACTCCTTTTCATGTGGGAATTTGTTTTGTATTCTCTTTACCCACTTTTTGAGACATTCCTCACTTGCGTAAAAATTATTCAAAAATTTAAAACTTTAATAATATAATTAACTAGGGTAATTAAAAATAAATAAATATCTTTTACGTAAGCAGAAACTAAATCAAAAAATTAAATAATAACTCAGAGATACTTTCCAATGCCCATGTACCAGATTAAACATACCTGATCGCTTTCAGTAGTAAAGACTTAAGTAATTAATAATCTATTAATTGAGAAACCGGAAAAGACTTTGTAAAAATATTTACACGTAATTTTGTTCATTCCAGTCCTGTGTTATGAAATTTATCGCTTTGAGCTATGTAATTAGGAGAATTTGCTAGAAATAGCATTTAGAGGCGTAGAGTCATTAGGCTACTTAAGACAAGAAAATTCTACAATGCCCCTCACTGGCACTTGAGCCTGGACCTCTTGAATATGTACCGACTATGCTACTGTTACACTACGAAGGCATGAAGAAAGGAGGAAGAAAATACCTTATATACTCTCCCTGGAGACTGGGGGCCCTTATAAAATATAATATAGTATATAAGGGCGACTGGGGGCCCTTATTAAAGGGCGACTGTGGATTAGGGGAACCAATTGCTAAATCCTAATGGTGACGAATAATTATCCATCAACTTTTTTTAGTTCAGACTCCGCTGTAGAGTCATTAAGTTTTTCAATGTCAGGAAACGTGAAAAATGTGCAATGCCATCACCAGGACTCGAACCTGGGCCTATCGAATACGCGTCGTTTGTGCTACTGTTACACCACGAAGGCATGCTGGAGGGAGGGAGGAAACACATTATAGAGGTACTGAAAATTATTAGTTTCCAAAAATTTAGCTAGTTCGAAACAGAAACCCTTGTTTGCTTATTTAACCAATCACGTTAGACACAGAAGATGGTATTTGTTCAAGGATGAAGATACGCTTTTGAAGGATATCCTTAGGGAAACTGGTTCATATTCATTTAGGCATGAAAGAAAACATGAAAAGCAGATATCAGCCAGCTCGTTTTCTGTGACTGAAAACAGAGTCAAACTACCTGTGCTCAGAGGTCTTACTCACTCGACTAAAAGTAAATAAAATAATTCAAAATCTAGCTGCAATTTATGAATTTGTTTTTTCTTGAACATTTAACTTGCTTTACATTTTTTGTCGGAATTTGATTTCTAGAGTTTTTAATACATAAATG
>KK117158.1:213812-307637 GCA_000611955.2 Stegodyphus mimosarum
TATATATATATATAATTTTCTTTAGTAAGTTAAAACTTGAACGATAGTATTTTAAGGTTTTAAAACCTGCGCATCTAGCTGCAAATTTTTTTATTACACTTTTAATTAGCAAGTAAGAATGTAGAAGCTATGGTACATTCGAAACCTCTAGAATCCTATTTGTAAAAGCACAGTAGTGCCAAAATTACATTATCAAATAGAATCAAAATACCATTATTAATAAAACTTGTCTTAAAAGAAAAATAATAAATTGAGACTAATCATTGAATATTTATAAAAATGTGGGAAAAGTACAAGTTGTAAGAAAAAGTATAAGTTGCAAGAAAATGGGAGAAAAAACACAATTATGTACAAAAAGATCAAAATGGCAATATTCCATTGAGAGTCACACAACAGTATCGTCAGGGGAAAAGTGCAATGTAATTCTCACTGAAATATTACCTCCACGCGTTTCAACAAACGACCAATTGAGATAACTAACGCCGAAAATTATTTAATGATACTTATCAAATTATTTAATGCTTATCGATATCGTCTCAATTGGGCGTTCCTTTTCCCTACGTGTGGAAGAAAAGATAGACGAAAAAGTAATATACAACATATTTCATCAAAATTTCTAAAGAATATTTAAAACTACAAGAAAATTAAAAAAAACAGTAATACAAATAAGAAACTAGGAAACAAATATAGCTGAATTGTCTTATGACTCAAAAAACTTTAATCAAGTAAAGTGAACCTTGTAAGAAAGAAATTTAGAAATCCAAAAACTGTAATTTGTTTAATGAAATAAAAATATAAAAATTCAATTGGAATTCTAGATATATATATATATATATATTTAATCCAATGACGTGCACTTGCCTATTCAGCATTGACCATTCCTAAGGCCAGATATGGTGGCCATTTTAGTATTATGGATGCACATAACAGACGGTCACCGTTGCATCCTATGAAGTAACGGACAGTTACAACCATGCCTTTTCCGGAATTCACACCGGACCCTTCGCTACCGCAGTAGGCTTCTCTATCCACTACACCATCTGAGCAGTTTCAAAATCCAATATGACTGATATCATCAAAAAAATAGTATTAAAATATTTTAAAACGTTTTAAGCAATTTTAATTCATCGTGACTTTTTTTAATTCGAAATAGAATTATTAATATTGTCTCATTATAGTATGTTACATTTGTTAGACATTCAGTGTGCCGCGAAGCATTTTAAATTTTGATTTTAACATGATATCACCATGGCTAAATTATTACATTTTAAATTTGCCATGCTTCTTTATATCAAAATAAATTTTCTATATTACATATTAAATACATTTATTGAGAAATTTGGTATAGTCATAACATGATAATGATTAAATTATTATTATTTTATTTTTATGCATAAGATAATAAAACAATTTCCATACTATTTGCTCACTTATGTCATCATGACGAATTAATTTTCTAACTCTTTATTAAATATCTATTCAACTTAAACGTTCATCAATAAATAAACAGTCATAAGTAAAGAGGTCAGAGACCCATCAGTGGTTGAATACTTAAGACCGCTGAATGTTTAATTTGGATTTGATCTCAGGCCAGTGGGCTGGCTGCATGACTAGACATGTGTAACGTGTGTACGAAAGTCTTCCACGAAGGCATCCCTCCTTTCAGGCAGATATCCTTCGTGACTTTCCTGTATTCATACAACTTAACCTAACCTAAAACGTCAGATACCTTTAAAATATTAAAATATATAAATACTTTTAACACACTTTAAGTTTCAATATCTTTTTAGTTAATTGGACGGTATCAGTAAGTTTTTATACATATTTCGATAAACTTTATATTGTATTTGCTAGCTTTATTTTATGTTTCAGGTGTTAAAATATTTTAAATAAAATAAAAATATCCTCCTTCGTCATCGACATAAAATTGTAATACACATTGCGAACAGCATTGGGAATAAATAAATCACTATATTTAGCCAGTTTTTTTAATTATAAAACTAAAGTATAATTTAAAATGCTCTACTACTATAATCCAGTAATATTTCCTTAAAAATTGAACATTTTAATTTTAGAACGCCAAATCGACTATATTTGTAGTACGAAATTAAAAGCAATTTCTAAGGTTTTAAAGCGAGAGCATAGTAATAATTTCATACCCATACAGGATGTTTTTATATTTCATACCCATACAGGATTTTCATTTCATACCCATATAGAATTTATAAATTTCGTTAAAATTTCTTAAAATTCTGACCAATTTTTTTCCCACAAATCAATGACGCAAACTGGAAAATTATAGTTTTGATAAAACATTTTTCCAAAATATATATCCTTGAAATCCTATAACGCATTGATGTAATTGATACGTAGTGATATAATATCCTTGAAATCCTATAAATACGTATTATTTTCGTAATATTAACGAAGGTAAAAATTTATTTATCAACTAAAATTTATAAGTGTGCGTGATTATATATTTAAACATAACAGCGTACATTATCATTATAATTATGCGGTGAGAGAAAATTTTTATACGATTTCAAATTTAGCTATCATGTCAAAAACACAATAATTGGTCATTTTATACAGATATAGTGTTAACACATATCGTCTAAACTTCTGAAATTTCTAATGAACCAGGTCGGAGAAATCATGCGCGCAAATTGGTAAATCACACTTCTATGAAATCTTACTTGAAATAGAAATTGCCTTGAAATCTTGTAAGCGCGTTACTTTTTTTAAATTAATAAATATTTTGATAGAAATGCTAATATGTAAAAATTTTATATCATGCCTAACTATATATTTGTATAAAATGGTATACAGAAGCATTTTATGTGCAAATCTTTAGAACAAATCTTTACGTGGGGTTTGTTTTCAAAGCTTTAAAAAAAAACACCTTTAAAACACAAAAGCATGAAAAATTTCAATTTTAAAAATTATTTAATGATACGTGAACCCTAAATATTAAAAGTATTTCATTTACTTAGGAACGTGATAAAAATCATATACCTTAGATTATAATTATAAAAGAGATTTGACCCACCAGCGGCTGAGCGGTAAGGTTTCTGAACACTGGTAGTTTAGGTCGGGGTTTAGTTTAGCTTGAATAACAGGCTAGTTCCATGGACTTTTTCATGGTTTTCCCAATGTGTAACGTGAATGCGAGCCAGTTTCCCTTAGAAAGACCTCCAGGAAGGCATTTCGGCTCTTAGGCAGATAGACCTCGGGTGCTCTGTCATAATCAAATAAACTAACCAAACCATAAAAGAGACTTCTTTTATCCAAATTCTACGGAAAGTAGCATCGTCAATGGTAATTGTTTATTTTCGACATTTATTTTGGACGCTAATACTTTAAACTGAACTCATGCCTCAAGTCAAGCCAGTCTTCGTTATAACTTCAGAAATATCTTGTATTGATAATTTTATTCCAAAAAAAACCCAATTGTTATCATATGAAACTACTTATATTAACACTTCGTAGGAAACCACAATTTTAATCTGACCTTGATGACTATTCTAGTAGAATTTCTTTATTTTAGAATAATACTCTCGAGAAATATTTTTTATTCCAAAGATGAACTAACCAGCTTTATCAAATAAATCACACTATATCTGTTTCATCCTTATTGGAACGCCCTAACTTAAAATCGAAATTAACGACAAACATCAACCCGGATTACCAGAGCACTAAATCATCAACAAGAAGTGTAAACATGATGAATTAATAGTATCATACCATCAGTTCACAACTCGTGTCAGAATTTAACACCATTAAGACTTAAAGTATAAATCTAAGGATGTAAAAATTTGAGTTTGCATTAAAAAATTCTTTTTTTTACTTGGATACATCATTCCGCTAAGCATTTCCTTTCCAAAGTGTAAACAGGAAAACAATTGATATTCTGTAGCTGTGGAAATTCTGCGTTCTTTCGCAATAATATAAAGTAATCCTTATCTCTTTTCAAAACTCTTTAAATGGTAGCCTGAAGCAGCTGATTGAAGCAGCTGATTGAAGCTTCAAAACAATTCACTGGACTTTCAAGCAATGTATCGTAAGTTTCACTGAAATCTCAAGCAAGTTGTCTCAAGATAAGCCAGTTAAGTGTTCATTTGTAATTGTCTGTCTGTCGGATATTAGTGATCAAATGAGAGAATTCATATAATAATTCTTAGTTTTCGTCATTGTAGGAAATGTCGCCGGAATGTTTCGAAACCTAATTCATCAACCCTCATGATACCCTTAAGAAATGGGTTATCACGAATTTTCATAAATTTAAGATTACTCCGAAAGCATTAGAGAGGATACATTTTTAGATGGGAAAAATATTAGTTTTATTTATGAGCTACATCTTACTTCAGTTATTCTCTATATAATTCAGGTAGCGTAACTGATGTTGATATTTAAACCTCACTAAACATCTGGAATGACAACATTAGGAAAACTGCTATTTTCTGCCATTAATTTTAAGTTATAAGACGTAATTTAAGGAGACTCGATGTATAATAATAATTTTTCCTAAAGAAATGGCATTAAATACAAAGATTTTAATTATTTTACGAAGAGTTTAACGCTTCTTGGAAACTGTACCTCTATATTGTTACGAATTTTGTACATAAGTAGATAATTTTAGCGAAATTCTATGTGAAATTGTAGTATTTTACTGTGTAACGTAACATGAAATGCTTGAAAGAGACGATACTTTCCAGGGAAAATAAGAATACAGGGGCAAGTCTATTTAATATTGAGTAAATGGCTATCTCGCTAAATTGGCGAGATATCGCAAAACTGGTGATGGTTTCGGCGACTAATTTTTGTCACCAAATTTGGCGAGATATCGCCCAAAGTCATCACGCTTGGCGACCATTTGGCAGCGTTTTGGTCTTGTCCATGTAACTCATACTATGAGTGAATAAAGGCAATTAATCTATGTATGTAACTGTAACTGTATCCGGCCCTCATATGCCTTTTAGTAATTTCGAGAAGTGGAAGGTAGTAGAGAGTTCTTGGTTGTCGAATGAAATTATATTTATTTCATCAAACTTTAAAATTTGTAAAACTATGCATTATGGTATCCTATGGACAATTATTAATACATTGAGATTAAATGAGAAAATATTAATACAGATTTTCTCCTGATTTCTTATTTAGTCCCATCTCAATAATTTTACATTTGTTTTCAAACATCTACAACAATACAGAAATGCAAAGCTTTTGCCTTTGTTTTCTTCCTTTTATTCAGAGGTCCTCGCTAATCTCATGCTTAACTGTTACTCGTAACGAAAGGCTTCTCTTAGACGACCGTCTCTGTAACGAATTTAATATGGACCTTTCATATTTTATTTTTTGTCCCATTTTTGTTATCCGGCCTTTCAACTTCGTTTAAAAATATACGAAACTTTTTCCTCCGAAATGCGAAATTGCCTTCTGTCGATGTACCTTTCCTTCGCACCTCAGCTTGATGTTTCGCCGTGCGAGCAGAAAGACTTAACGGGTGCAAAGCAAGACATCTGTCTACTTGCTTGTCTGTTTGTCTGTCTGCGGACTCAAGTAATACCTCAATGGCTCGAGTGTTAGCTTGATAGATCTCCTCAGTTAGTTGTACTTGCATATGTTAAGAATATCTAACCATGAAGCTTTCATAAATAACAATCTACTTTCATATTTTTGCTCTACTTAAAAAGATTTATAACTTCTACATTACTTGTAGAATTTCAAATGGAGAAGGATAACACAATACCTTAATTGTTTCAGAAGTTTGGTCTTCTTTAAATTGAGGAACGGAGACTATGAAGTGATTATTTTGAAGAACCAATTTGCTTGAATTCAGAACTTTGCAGAAGGTTTTCAGTTTATAATTTATCATATAACTGTACGTTGCTGATAGATATCACCTCTTTTTTTGCGTGATTAGTTTCATCTACATAACTTCCATCACATTACTTCAAATCTGTGCTGTCTTGACTCAGGATTGCTGCAATTTAATATTTGAATTTCACATTAGAATTATTCTTATAACGGCAAGTTTTCTTATCTACCTTCGGCTGGATTGCATTCGTTTATCATCCAGAACGTACAAAACTCGTTTCTTTTTATCTAAAGATTACATTACCTCATCTTTCACACTCGAATGTAAAACTCTTGCTTAAAAAATTCCCCCAGAATAAGAAAGTAAATTGTCGCTAGCATTATCATTTCACTAGTAGCCACGAGGTAATGAAATCTAGACAACGACAGGTGAGTGTATATTAGCTTCTTCTTTGCTAATATCCTCTTTTTTCCACTCTGTGTGAACAAAAAAGCATCAGTCGCCCACAAAACCTTTAAAGACAGAAGTAGGGGGGTAATACTGCTGTGGCATTTGAAATTTGTGATTTTTGGCATATGTTCAGCAACCTAGGGGAAAATGCATTATCATTACATTGATTAATTAAAAGATAACGCGTAATAATTGGACGCGCTTTTATTTTAGCTTACTTTTCTAGTGTTGAATGAATAGTTTTATAACTAACTTTTTTACATCCTTGCATGAACTAAAGGAAGTATTGTAATCATGAAAAATTTCGGGTATCATATTTCAAACAAAATACCAATTCTGACTGTTACCAAATCCACTTTGACTCTCTTTTTGCGTTACGTCTGCACGTACGGATAGAATAAAAGATTTTTTTTTTTGGATAAAAAATGCATTTTGGATTTTTTCGTGACGTCTGTTGTGCGTACGTATGCATCTCGCTTAACTCAAACATGATTACACATATAATGTTGAAATTTTGTGACTAGAACATTGAGTTATGAACCATTCCTTTTTATTGCAATCGGCAATATTAAAAGTATGCACATGCTTACATCCACGCCCTTTACCTAGCCTTTATTTTCTCACCCGTTGGTCATAGTCATATAATTTCAGTTACAGAAGTATTTTAAATGACAAAAATGTCCATGTTTTGGGATTATAAAATTAAAAACAAAATTACTTTTGGACAAATAACGAAATCTATATTTTAATGCAGTCTCCCGTTTCCTATACTTATATTTGGAAACGCTTTATACTAGTTATGAAAAAATAAAAATACAAGATGTTTGACTCCCGCATGATAAAAATTGACCGGGATATTTAATTCTAATATTTGCGAGTTTTGATGTCATTTTCAACTTGCGTCGAGGGATCGATAAATCAAATTTTAACACAGTCGTAAAACATAAATAGGACAGTCGTAAAACATAAGCATTTATGTGATTGTCTCATTCCTTGAAAACGCACCAATCACCAAGATAAAAAGATTTCTCATCACAGTTCGATGTGATTCAAATCATGGCGAATAAGCTACCCGCATGGGAGCTTTTATTGTGTCCCCATCAATAAACTGAATATGAATCAATTTCCCGCAGATGTTGTCTACGATTTTGCCTCTTTTCTTAGGCAGAGACCCCTAATGAGCTTTGGTGTAATGTAATAAACCCGAAATACAGATTTCTCCTCGAAAATGTAATTTAGACCATCTTTGTAGTGTATCCTGGGCAATATTTTTCGTGCCAGTACAATAAGGGAGTCAATGAATTTGGTAATCCTTCGACGAATACCTAATCTGCAAGTTGCCAGGCTGTGGACTTTTTTTACAGGTTACTTTTATTCTAAGCAAGCCAACGATTTCTACCCAACTGAAAACTGAATATCCAGTTAGAGTTGCTTTCATTAATTGATCCTAGTACTTGTGTAACTCAATTAAAATATAAATGTTTAATATTGGGAATAAATTTCGAGGTCTTCTGTGGCAGCCTAATATGCTGACCACAAAAATACAAGAGTACGTAGGAGGAATATTACTTCGTTTATCCTTAACAGTGTATTTCCTTTCAATAGTATGAATTTTATGCACAGCAATGTTCATCGTTATTCACTCTATTTATTTTCGAATAAAAGACATTACATGCATAAAAAGTTAAAATTACTTCACTATTTCATTGTACAGTAGTTGGTTTTTTATATTACTTTAGTTTTGAGCAGATGGGTATACTGTCAAAAACGGTCTAGATCGAATTTGTTAAAGTCAAAAAGTTGCTTCTTTATTTTCTGCCTGTCTACTGTAATAATCCATCTGCGATAATTTCTTATTATCCTATATTTTCCGGTTGTCTTATCATTCCACTGCTGTTTGATTCTGTTTAAATCGGAAAATTGACAACTGTATTTTGTTTTCAGTTAACCAATACCGAAAAATTTGAAAAGAAAAAAAAGATGCTATGTGTCATCTAATTTGAAGTTCCTGCCAATGGATTATTTTAGGAAGTAAACAAACAGCTACAAAATAACGAATAACTTTCTAAATCTTAACAAGCAACGAAATGAAAAATCTTAGAAGCAGCTGTGTTAAAATACAACATCTTTAACAAAATATCTTTACCGTCTTTTAGCCTTGAAACTCTGGCAGACGCAGATTTCTGCTTCCTTTATAGTATTTATGTGAATAAAACTTGTCGCTCGTTAAAGTTAAGTTATAATAAAACAATTTGCATGCAGAATTTACTACATTATGTCATATGCCGGAGAAACGGAGAAAAAAATAATTAAACTTTCGTGCATAAAAAAGTTTATTATTATTATTATTTGCGTCAGTTTAATAGATTCTATCAGTCACTTAAAATAATGGTTACGAATTTAACAGACGTATTTTTAATTAAAACATTTTTTTGAAAATTATGCAGAGAGGCATGCTTAAAGGAGGGAGAGAAAACCTTACACTAACATCACTAATGTATCTACTTTTATATTTGACATCTGTATGATTTCAAATTTTAGAAATTAAAATCTATTGAGAGATTCAGTCATAATTTCTTCTTTATTAAGTCAAAAATAATTTATCCTGTTCAACTCACTGACAATAAGCTAGCAAGGAAATATTATATTATGCAAATTATTCAAGAATTATAGGCTAATGGCACTCTGAAAATTACAGATTTATTGATTTTTGCTATTAAGCAACGCTCCTCTCCAATATCCCCAAAAATTCCAGCAAAAATCTCGATTTAGAGAATATTTTATTTCGATCTTTTGAATCGATTAAAATTCTTCTGAATTTTGTGAGAGTTTTGTCATAATGAACAGTTCAATTCATATGAGCCGCCCAACCGGTATAGTGGTTAGCGATGCTGACTCCCGTGCCGAAGGACCCGGGTTCGAATCCCCGAGAAGGCATAGATGTTTACAAATGTATAGTGTTGGTGAAGGATGGTGGCATTTTAAATCTACGGCTAACCGAAAGTCTTTTCGTGTGGGAGACACTCGGATACGTCCCCTCCCCCGAGTTGCTCTCTATCAAAATTGGGAGCAGAACTGAGCAAAATCGCACTGCCTTCTGTAAGGTGCTCAGGGCTGTTGCAAACGACAGGCGTAAACTAGAGCTCTTTGCCGCGAGGTATTTCGTAGGCTTGGGCTGATGTTACTGTCAAATAAGTAGCATAAGTAGCAACAGCGAACAAATATGAGTTTTATTTCTGTATTAATAGAATTGATTCTAGCTTCAAACACTGGAATGAAAAATTTATTTATTTTCTACCAAACTGTGCAAGAGAACAACAGCATTCTGGATAAGAAAATTGTTTAATTACTTAAAATGAATCGTAGAAAACTGTAAGTCAAATTAATATTGAAAAAATGAAAACTGATTTCTTATTATATGACATTTACATGAAATGCCCTTTATTTCATAAGAGATAAATTAATTAATTAATTAGCATCAAATACTAACTGTAGTTGATTTAAGAAAATGGTTGCTTATTTCTAAATGCAACTAAATCCGAACTAACTAGTCCGCTATCGCAGAGAAGATATTATCGTAAGCGATAGAAATTTCTAGGATCTACCACTTTTTGTACTTTGTATCCGCCGATTCCAACTTATCAACTTTTGAAGCAAAATACACTCATGTCCATAAATTAAGGATAATTCGGAGTCACGCGGAAATCGAACTCTAGGATAAATATATCAATTGTAAAATCACTACGCACATCTTCAAGAATCATATGCAAATTTCAGGAAGTAACCAGATGACACCGTTGGTAGTCACAATCACGAGAGTGTAAGAAAGTGATATATAACGAATACAGGGAAAGAAGTAAAATTGTTCGCAGGCGCTTTATAAGCATTTCAGTGCAATAACCGAATAGTTATGACACAAAGGACGCGTTTGGAGGATTTTTTACGTGGTAGAATTATCGGCCGTCTGGAATGTGGGCGTACCCAACTGGAAGTATCAGACGAACTTGGAATTGCCCCGAGTGTCATCTCCAGGCTTTGGCAACGATTCCAAGATGATGGTAATGTGAGTAGACGTTACAGCACAGGTCGCTCCAGAGTTACAACGCCGAATGAGGACCGGTATTTGGCAGTTACTGCCAAAAGAAACAGGCGGAGCACAGCCTCAGACCTGTCTCGTCAGCTCTCTTCAGCCACTGGTACGACAATTTCAAGGCAGACCGTGTACAGATGCTTAGGGCATTTTGGTCTATATGCTCGTAGACCTGTCAGATGCGTTCCACTTACTGCAACTCACTGTCGCCTGCAGTTAGCCTGGAGTAGAGAGCATGCACTGTGGACACCGCAACAGTGGGCTTGTGTGATGTTTCCCGACGAGTCCAGGTTTAGCTTGCAGTCTGATTCTGGCCGGACTTTCATATGGAGAGCTTCAGGTATCCGTTACCACAAAGAAAACATCATTGAACGACACCATTACGGTGGTGCAGGAGTGCTCGTTTAAGGTGGAATTATTCTGGGTTACAGAACTGACCTGCATGTTCAAATTGGAACCATGACAAGCCAAATCTATCGGGTCGTCATTCTCGAACAACATGTACTTTTGTGTCGGGGCGCCATGGGCACCGTAAACGAATGCCTTCAATCAGAGGATATCACCCGTATGGACTGGCCAGCATTTTCACCGGACTTGAATCCAGTAGAGCACGTGTGGGACATGCTTGGCCGACGAGTTGCAGCCCGTCAACATCCTCCTACATGTCTACCGGAAATTCGGAGAGCATTGCTTTTTGAGTGCTGTAATATCCACCGAGATCAGATCGATAATTTGATACTCAGCATGCCTAGGCGTTGTACGGACTGTATTGCATCGTCTGGGAGACATGCAATGTATTAACAATCATACCAACCATGTAATATTGGCTTTTTGTAAATAGGTTTTTTTTTTTGTAATTTGCTCCTGGGAGTAAAAATTGCTAATTTTTTTAATAATATCAAACATATAGCATTTTTTTTGCTCTTTACCTTTTGTTTAATAAATAAGCTTTACAAATAAGTCAAATTTGTTTTGCTTCTAACTGTTCCTTTGCCTGATTTCGCATTATCCTTAATTTATGGACATGAGTGTATATTTATGATTTATAATTTATTTTTATGCATTATACTTTATTTTCGGAAATCAGGTGGGTCTCTTGAAATTATGAAATGGGCCCATCGGTGACCCATGGGTCATAAATTGCCGAGGCTTGCACTAAGCTATTTGCCTAAGGGCAGTGAAGCCTTCACGGAAGATATTCTAAGAAAATCAACTATGACAAAGAAACTTGTAAAAATTCTCCACCAGGCAACCCATTCTCCGGAATTTGAATGCCGAATTACCACCGTTCAAAGACAGTTCAAAAGTCTTACTATTCTGTTTATAGATCATACTACCAGCACTGAACTGGGATGACTTGCAAGGTATTTTCTTCCTCCTTCCAGAATGCCTTCGTGTTGTAACGGTTACAACAATCGGCGCGTATTCGAGAGGTCCATGTTTGAGTCCCAGCGAGGGCATTGTTCATTTTCATGTACTCCTGCCTTTAGTATAACCCAATGATGCTACATTGGCACCCGAACTAAAAAAGGTGGTTGTCGATAATTCTTCGCCACTAAGATCTGACAACTAGGTCCCCTTATCTCCAGTCGCTCTTTAAAATGGGGAATACGTAAGGTGGGTAGGTATGGCGCTGTCCAACTTCCTGGCAAGCCCAAGCTCACCCTATGGCTTTTCTAGACTGGCCACGAAATAAAAAGGTGTAGTATAACACAACCTAAAAACGAAGTCTCCAGTAGCAGCCATATTGGGTGTTCTTTTTTATTGTTCTATTCCAATTGCGACCAGGGTATTATTGATTCTTTCCATCATCTCTTTTGCTATGTTTTTTGCTTCATTTCCAGAATAAACCAGGTCTTTAAAGTCCATTTTGCTACTCCTAAGGTCTTTTGTTAATTCACATTCTTCCACACAGTGCCTGTTATTTTCCAGCTTTCCCCATAGTAAACAGTATGTAAGGTATTTTCTCTCTCCTTCCAGCATGCCTTCGTAGTGCAACAGTTAACACACTCGGCGCATATTCGAGAGGTTCAAGTTCGAGTCCCGGCTACGGCATTGCTCATTTTTCATGTACTCCTTCTTTAAAATAACCTAAATAATAAACTGGCATTTTATAAACACTGGCTAAAATTTATTATCGTATACTTAACAGTATTATCTGTTTACAATTAATTAACTGACGCGTGACCACTCTTTCTTATTAAAAATATGCAGAAATTCCAGTAGCAATTGTATAATTATTTTCATTAATTATTGCTTTAAAGAAAATAGTTGCATGTAAGCTAATTTAAGAAATGCACAATTTATTTCTTATTTATTTAAGTCGCAAAAACACTATAATTACATGAATAACTGTATTAACAAGTTATTTATGTGACCCATTTAAAGCAAGTAGTAAAAGCTTGCATAGATCCCATTAGAGCTAAGATGAACCATTCGTTACTAAAAAATAAAAAAGAATTACAAAATCTTCGTGCTTTTTAAATCTTAAAGTAAAATAATTAGAGTCATTAAATTATGCTTAAAACTTTAATTTATTCACTAGTATGTTTTAGACAATCGTACCGTTATGCTGAATATTTTATTATCTTAATTTATTATATTTACTTTTATTCATTAGTCTGTTTCTTAACGTACTAAAAGTAAGCTGTATTAACTGAATTTTATTTAGAAAGTATTTCTTTAGAATATGACATCATCAAGTAAGTTGTCAACTATAAATCCTATTGCAACATCTGGTAATGAAGCAAAATGATATCGATTACAAAATTTTGCGAATATTTATTTAAAACTATCTGCTTAATAACAAATCATGCAATTGTCGCGAATTGAAAAAGCGTTTTCTTTTGCAACATAAAACCATAAAATGGTAGCAAACTCATCTCCAATTACATGTAGCACCTTAAGAAGTGGCATTATTAGGGAATTTTAAGCACTTAAAAATGCTGAATGATGTAGCAACAAACAAAATCATTATCATATCGTAAATGTATAGTTTCGCCGAATGAGTTAATTAAAGTTCAAAAAACCCATTGGTCCATTTTGCTATGACAAGCAAAATTACAGCTACAACTGTCGTAACAACACGTGTCGCTTCTTCAGCATTTCAATTGTCTTAAGTTAATTATAACTCCAGCTCTCTTCCTCTGTAGAGTTTTTATTTAACTTACTATTTTTTAACTTCTATCTTTATATCTGCCTAAAATACCCTTGTTACGTAATTAAAGCCTTAAGTCGTTGTTTAAACGTGGTAATTTACGGGCACGTGTATAAAAGTACAAATAATGAATTTGTCACAATACACACACTCGCTTAGCAGGTAACAATTTGTTGCGTTGTTACCTGCTAAGCGAGTATTCTTAACGCTAAGATACCCATTTTATATCTATAGAAAATTCACTTCAAATTTCTTCTGGCTGTATTACACAGAAAAAAAAATCTGATTTGTACACCACATGACTTCCTTATACGGAATATTAAATTATACGCAATTTTCTTCACTTCATTTAAACATATTGAATTAACAGTTAACGAATTTTGAATTAAATCTACTTCGTCGATAGCGCATAAACTACAATAGACTAAATACACTCTTTAAAGTTCACTACATTTATTTAACATAGCCACACTTCGGCGCTAGGTTCACTTAACAGCGTCACATCTCATTCATTTTACAACTCAGATTGCACAAAATTATATCATCCGAAGTTCCATTCAAGTTCTATTCAAATACTACAATAAATATAAAACAACGTATAGAATAAATTAAACAAATAAAAAAAAACGTTTTTACAGACGATTCATCGCCGCTTACCTAATGCGCTTGCGCTACTAATTAATTCAGTTCTCACTTCGCGGCAAGGCAAAAATGCATAAAAATTCAAAATGTCTTCATTAAAAATTTAAAAATATAGAAAAACATAAAACACCAAGTACAGTTAAAACAGTTTAAAAAATAAAAAAAATCTGAAAGATTTCAGATTTTAAATTACGTCCAAAGGCACATTTTTTTAACGTTTCGTGTGCTACCTTTTTTTATTAAATATCATGTACTACGTACTCAAACCATAAAATTCAGTTCAAAATCAATATCGCAAAATCATTTTAAAATGAACATATCTTTAGAATTTCCGTAAGTCTCGTGCGCTGGAGGTAAAAATGTTTTGTTTTTCCGTACAGTGTTGCCATTGCTCGCTTTGAAATCATTTAGTTTGTTGATCAGAAATTCGCTGAAATGTTACAAAACATAAAATCGATAATAAAGCAAATTTCAAATTCAAAATTAGGGCTTCCAGATGCCCATATTCGCAGTAGGATTACGTCATTCAAAATTCGATGGCTCTAGGTTTTATCACAATGCGAGAAACATGCATACATTTATGCAGATTTTTCATTTTTTAAAATTTAATGCAGAGCGATAACATTTAGTGGCAACAATTTAAAAAGTGAAACGGGCATTCAGAGTGAATCGACGCAAAATCGCAAAACGAAAGTAATAGTCCTTCGGGACTAAATACCTATGGACTAATAAAAAAAAGAAACAGTTTTTCACAGACGATTCATCGCCGCTTACCTAACGCGCTTGCGCTACTAATTAATTCAGTTCTCACTTCGCGGAAAGGCAAAAATACATAAAAATTCAAAATATTTTCATAAAAAATTGAAAGATATAGAAAAACATAAAACACCAAGTACAGTTAAAAAATTTTAAAAAAATCTTTACAGTTAAAATTACAGTTTCTACGCAAAAACAAGCTAATAACTTAAATTCCAGAATGAATTAAGCGTAATTTAATTCGCAGTAACAAAAGAAGACGTTATCTTTGTTGCTGCGAAGCTTAGTTTCCCTAGACTGGCAACAAATCCACAATTCTGCTAAGTTTCAAATGTAAACAAATATGGCTGTCATGCAAACCAAAAATTAGGCTTAGCCACACTTCAAAAACTTTTAAATTGTTGATAATTCCCCAATTATTGCATTCAGGGTAATTAAAGGCATAAAAACCTTAATCGGATGATAAGAAAAATATAATTCAATCATTTTTAAAGCAAAAAAGAACACAATTTACAAACATATAAGAATAAAGAAACTGAGCTCACTGAGCCGAGTAATAGAGTGTGTATATATATATACATATATACTTTTGGTGAGGCCGATCGTGTTATGCGAAATACATACATACATACATACGTACGCACAGACCCCCACGAAAAAATTGCTTCAGAATCCATTTTAAATTAGTTTTATAATTTTTTTGCGGAAAAAGTGTCTTTTATTCTGTCGTTACGTATGGATGTCACGCTAAAACATCGTTAAATTGCATTCGATAGCGGTCAAAATGGATATTTTCGTTGAAAGATGATACCCGAAGTTTTTCGCGATTGCAATACTTCCTTTTTACTCCGTACAGGAAAGTAAAAATCTGACGTGGATTCTGCGGCTTCCTTCTACGCACTATTAAACCATACAATCATTCTGCTGCTCTTCATTTAAACTTATTTCTTCTAATTGTTCTACTTAATTAATCAATCCCTCCAGGCAGGTTCAAAATGATATCGAAAACTGAAAATTCTGAAATTAAATATACTTGCCAGTTTTTGTGATACGGGACTCAAACTTCGTATAAATATATTTTTTCATAGCGAGCAAAAAGCTTTTCGAAATACAAGTATCGGAACCGGGAGACCGCATTAAAATTTCCTTTTTTTTATTTGTCAAAATTAATTTTTTTTTAAATTTGACATTGGCAAAACATGAATATTTTACTCATTTGAAACATATCTGTAATACGACCAACCATTGCAAAAATAAAACATCTGTGAAAATCCCCTTCATATTTTAAAATTATTATTTATTCATTTAAATACAAATTTCATATGTTAATTTTTCACGACTAAAAGAATTTGGTCAAACATACGAAAAAGACGAAACGCGGTCGTACCCAAATTATTGCAGATTTTTTGGGGGGAAGGGCTTATCAAGATGAATTAACACCTTGATAAGTCAACTATCTTCTGTGAAATCAGCAATAATTTCCTCTTTTTAATGTATGTACTATTCTCTTCTTTTTTGTACAATTTTAATGCGCACCATTACGAATTTTAAGCTTCTTTTAAGTTTATTTCAAATATAGCAGTCTTAGCAGTCCTCTTAAAAGTATTCACATTTCGTAATTTCAGTCTGCAATACTTTAAAATCCCCTTTTCTAGGAGATAATCGTAAATGGACAATTAATAATTAAATTTATATTGATAGGTATACACATACATTTGGTATCGGGAATTGCAATAAAAATGGAAATGCACTACTAGGTGTTATAGCAGATTCATATACAAAATTTCAAACTTTTACGACTAATCGTTGTTGAGTTAATTGAGATACATCATACGTCTCTACGTACGTTCCCTTTCTAATGCATTTTATATCCATTTCGCAGTCCGTTTTGGAAAAAAGATTCTTTTTCTCTTTCTGTATGTACAGGTAGAGGTTAAAATGTAATAGAGTACCCAGTGTTTCTTAAAAGTAAATGGGTATAGCCCTATTACCCTTCCCTTTATATTAATTTTGAATGTAATAAACAAATACAGGCTGTTCGCACATTTTTAGACGATGTATATTGTATTCACAAAACTAAATTACATAAAATTCTTGGGTTTCAAATGCTCTGTTTGACATCCCTTATTCTGAACTATCTTCCGACACCGCAATTTCCAGAATAATAATGCCTTTTGAAGTGTCAGAAGAGGTATTCTATCCCATTACTCCCGAACAGCTTTCCAGAGTCCTGTTAGGGTTTGGGGGCAACGTTTGGATAATGCAGTTTTTAAAAGTCCGAAAGCACAAAAATCCATAGGTGACAGATCGGGAGATTTAGTAGGGATATCAGTGAAGGCTATGGCCTTGATATCAGTTTTTTGTTCCATTTCTTTTAGGAAATTTACAGTGGATTTTGATGTGTGACTGCTAGCTTTGTCCCGATGGAGTCTCACAGATAGATGGCACTGTTGGTAAAGCGATGGTATTTTATTCAGAAACATTGGCTATAAAATATGTTCCTGATAGTATTTAGAGTTAATCTTGACATTTTTTGCACTCTCTATATTTTTAACTTGCCATTATAAGAAAAACCAGCAACAATCATGAATCCCTTAGAAAAACTTTCTTTCGATTCTTTGAACCATGTACTTAAATTTTTTTCTCCTCTTTTATGATAATAAATGGCTCTTTTTTGTTACAATCATTTAAATACACCCACGCTTCATCTATTGCGACAATTGTTTTCTATTTTTCTTTGGATAAGTGTTTCTCATATAGAATTCTGCAACGTGTCCTGCGTTGAGCGATATGCTTCGGAAGAAGACGATGCACATTGCATTTTTTCGCTTTCTTAAGATTTAAATCAACGTTTATCATTTTGTTTACAGTGGACACCGAGCATTTTAATGATTTTGCAACTGTCCTTTGACTAGGGAGATTTCTTTTAACATTAAACAACGAACCTTTGCAATAGTCGAAGATGTCCGTTTTTCCCTTGGATACTTCTTCGGAATTTTTGTCCCACTTGAGGCTCCAATTTGACGTTTTTTTCCTTTCTTGTTGATGATATTACCTATCGACGCTTTAGATATCACAAAACCATGACTCTCACATCGTTTTTGGATAACGGATTATGCATATTTCTCTTCGGAAAGAGCGTAAATGTAGCCTTCGAACCACTGCTTTGTTAAATTCGCCATTTTGAATAAAAACAAAACTATCAAGCCACAGACGATAATTTTGACTTTTAAAAACATAGTACAATTGCAATTACTTCTTTTGCAGCAAACGTTTTTTTATTACCGCTTACCAAAATCGTCTAAAAAAGTGCGAATAGCTTCTGTATATAAATGCTTACAGTCGGTGCCTTTGCAGTTACAAACTTTGGAATCATTTCCAGAATTTTGGTACTAGAAATTTGGTAATGGGAGGAAAATATAGCTTTTTAGGAACAATTTGGTTGCATATACATAAACATTTGAAACAATGTCACATAAATTTTGATTAATAGTACATAGTAGCATAGTATATAATGAATAGATGTGAGGATAGTGTAGTAATAATATATAGTATATATGTAAAATATCTTAAAAGTTCACTATATTTCATAATGTTTCATAATAGTATAAGTTTGTTAATTCATGCATTACAGTACGCGATAATTCGTGATAGTTAGCGATAGTTATGATAGTTCGTGGTAGTTCGTAATAGTTCCTAATAAATTTATAATAGTTCGTATAGAACAATTACTGTTACGCAAAACTGTTACGAACAATACATAATTGTTCTTTTGCTCGTAACAGTTTTGCAGTGTCTTTCCAAACATTCATGTATTCATGTATATCATAGGTGAACTATCATGAATGTTTGTAAAAAAAACCACCAAAACTGTTACTATTGCGAACTATTACTAATTTATTACTATTGCGAGCTACTACAAATTTATTATTATTATTTATAAATTATTTATTATTATTTAAATATATTGCAAATGTCTGTACGTACAGACGTCACGCAAAAAAAAACTCGTCCTAATGGATTAGGGAACAGTGAAAATGGATATTTCGGTTGAAATATGATACAAGAAATTTTCCGCAATCACAATACTTCCTTTACTCCTCAGCAGGACGTAATTAATAAGCTAACAATCTTAGTATCTGGAATATTAACAAAAGTGCTTTCTTTGATCGTATATGAATCGGTATGGCTGTTATTAAAATTATTAAAATCTTATATGATTTTACTTATTCATGTAGTAGTGTGTTGCAAATGGACAGACGATAGTCTTATATGTGGAATGCGTAGTTTATATTATACATATACACGGAAAACTTACATAAACACGATGGCTTTTCGAAACGACACATTTTAAAACTAAAATTGATGTGCATTTATTAAATAAATTATTTGTCTAAATAGACATATAAAACTTAAAGTTTCTTACCACCCGCCAAACTAAAACTAACAGAGGTAATATGTAAGGAAGGTAAACATTTTGGTCCAAAAATTCAATAGTGAGTTTTCAATGAATAATCACGAATTATGGTTCCCACAATGTCTCTGTGTCTCTGCACGTGTGACGACTTTTCGCTCATATTAATTCTTATATAAAATATTATATTCTCCAAAATTAAGCTTTATACATTCATGTAAATAGTTGATTAGATATACTAAAGCCCTTGACAGTTCTTAATGAAAGAATATTAAAATATAATCCAAAACTTTCAGTATTTAAGGCTTTTATATCAATGGGAACAAGGTATGATATTTTGATTAAACTTCATGAAACGAAGTAATACATTACTTGAAGCTCTGAACAAACTTTCAAAAAAAAGTTACAAAATCTTTCAAATTTGGTATTTAAAATAGGTATGTGATTGAGAACAACATATTATATTTATAAGCATTAAGTGTATTCTTGGAATCATGCTAAATGCAATGCGAATGAGAATAATGAAGAAGATCTCTCGTTATGAAGCAATTAAAAGTATTAGGCTCAGTTCTCAGTTTCGCGTTCGTTTCACTTTTGTGTCGAATCACTTTTCAAATAAAAATATGCTGCCACCAAATGTTATCTCCCTTTTTATTTGTCAGGAATTAATATAGCAAATATAAATAATACAGCGAATATAAAAAGAAACATATAGCAACACTTAACACTCTATTCTGAATTGTAAAGAAATCCTGCTTTTAGAAATTTTGTGATAGTTAAGTGAGTGATTTGTGAATTGTAACACTATATACCCAGAGGATATTCCATCATCAGTGCGGTATTTTCAAATGAAAGCATGAGAACTGATGTTTACATGAGCATATTATATTGTTATCATTATCCATTGTATAAAAGACCAGAATAATAAAAAATGGGTAGTGTTTATAATTAATATGGAGCCATAAAGTATGTAAACCAATTAGATTAAGTGATAGTTTACTCAAAACTTGTTGCTACTCCGATATGTCACGTTCTGGCCATATCAGATTTTATTTAAAAAGCTCAAATTATTGAGAACATTTCAGATTTTCCTAGCAGTGAAACCTAATAATTAAATGCGCTGGAACTACGGATCTCCTATTTGTGAAGTGAACGAACTAACCCTTTTCACTACAAGAGCACGCAAGGGGGAATGGGCTAATTCTTTCACGTCTGTAAGGATTAATTTATTTTTATATAATCAGTTATTTCATGTTCAGTACCTTTACTGTCATTCTCGCTTTCCGTTTTCCTCCCAGAATGTAAATTTTAGTTCGCGCATATTCAAATGAGGTAGGAAAAGACAGCATTTTCCTACCTCATTTGAATATGCACGGAAGCTTTTAGATTGTAAAATCAGAGCGTGTTTCGCCTGCTGAAGGCTACGTTACTAATTGAATCTCTTGATAGCAGTTTATCTGTGGGGTTGCGTTATTCTCGCCATTAGGTTTGTCACTCCTATATTAGGTCTGAGTCAACTTGCGTGCATTTTGTCTGGGCAAACTTTGGGCTAACTTACGATTTGCTTAGTTAAGTTGAATTCTTTACATTTTGAGGTACGCCATAAATGCTGCCTGGTTTTGTAAGCACAAGTTGTGCCTTCTGTTAACCTACTTATTTTAATATGGGTCTTTTGCACCCTTTCCAAGTCTCTGTTATAGTTTCCAAGACAAGTCGCTTACGTCTTCCTGAGTCTCAGCTAGTTTATGTCACCAAAGAGGGTGAGACTCTATAAGAGTGAATAAATATCAGTTATAAAAAAGTAGATGATTAGATGATAAAGGAAAGTAAGCATTAGAAACGAAAATGTAGATATTAAGAAGCAAAGAAAAATAAATATATAAATTAAGTTAAAAATCATAATTATAGAGAGAAAATTAAGCCATTTATTTCCGCACAGTTCAAGTACGTCTTTGTAACAAAAATTTGATGGAAAACTGAGAGATCGCATACCCGCGGTGGTAGATTTATTAAGTAGAAATTACCTCAACCGAACTTTCAAAGGCTCCTAAGAAAACATCCGGATTACATATTGTCAGATATGTGTCCTAATGTTCTAAGAAAACATCTTAAAGTAGTTTTTTAAGACACAATACCTTTTTTAGAATTAGTGTTATTAGATTTAGCTAGTTTTTTAATTAAGGATTTAGAAAGTCTTCACTTGCAGTAGTGTCATACGCCTGTGTAAGTACACAACATACAGACGAAAGCGTGAAAATGTTGCTATGTATTGTGTAAATCTCTGTCTGTACATCATATGCACTGTACACATATTCATTTCCATGCTTAATAAAGCAAAAGCTGACAAAATACATCAAGTCAACAGTGAATATATACAAATGAAGCCTTAACAAGTATCCTTATAGCCATAAAAAACATTAAAAAAATCGAAAATTACTTTAATAGGAAGAGAAATTAACTCTGAATCGGACTTCATTTGTTATTACTTTTGCTGTATGTCGAAGTGTTTAATAGAAGTGCTGAAGAGTACATAAGTTAAATTAGCTATAATAAGCTCTGGAGTTGTCACATACGTAAACCGAATGCGAGTTGATTTTGTACAGTAAGTTCTTCAGAAGATACAGCAAAACTTGGAGCATAATTTTGTCTATCTTGCTACTTACTCTCTTCCATATGCTTATTTTAACATATACGCTGATTGAAAATCCTTGAGATTGATTCTCTTAATCAGAATCAGATGCTCTACGTGTACTCGATTTTTTTCTTCTTCAAATGAGTCCTTTACGTTGCATTACTTCTTTCGTCGTGTTTTATAAACAATTAAAAACATTAAATAGACTGTTTTGTGACATCCATATTAACACTGTCGATGTTTTTCATCCCTCGTCTGAATAACGTCTCTTCACGTATAAGGTGTTTTCTCCTTCCTTTCTGAATGACGTCGTGGTGTAACGGTAGCACACTCTGTAAGGTTTTAGTTTAAACTAACAAAGTTTTATTTTTAATTTCCCTTTCCTATGATTTCTTATTTCAACTTCCCGTTAGAATGAGCGCACGTTTCAGCTTTATGCTAATTTGAAGTGGAGCCAAGTTTGCATTTAAGCGTTAGCGAGGAACTTCTCGGTGTGAGAGAGCTTTTAGTCTCAGATCACTGCTGCTCTGTTCGACGTTCGCCTGACTAGCTAGTATTTAAATTCTAAGCCTTAGCGCTGTTACGCTATTACTTATTGAAATAACCTAAGTGCGTTAGTATTAGCTAAATCTTGCTACGCACCATTTAGCATAGAGGACAACTCGCGTTCATAGCTCTGTGAGCAACGACGATTTAATTTCTATTTAACTTTAGTTTAAGTTATTTGATTGTTCAGTTTAGACCCAAGTGCGGTCATTATTTTCTGTTATCCCTCCCGAGCTTAGAAGTGGCTGTACATAATTGTGGTTTAATAAAAGAGGATTTTAAATCCTTCTTATGTGCAGTTATTCTACCACTTAACCACAGTATTCTACCACAGAACATAGCTGCATTCAGCTCCCTGTTCAAGATCAGGACTTCAAGTACCTCACGAATATGTTCGCTAAGAGTATGCATAGAACACTCAGTCCTGACAACTTGGCGTGTATTCGAGGAGTCCAAGTTCGAGTTCCGGCGAGAGTATTGCTCATTTTTTATGTGGCCTGCTTGAAAATAACCTAATGACTCTACGCCCGCTTAATTGCTTCTTTAGCATTGAGACCGCACAGAAATCACATAGCACTAAGTATATGCTGTATATTTAAGATATCCTAGTGTTGACAGATCAATTTCAAACAATATTATCAACGCAGCAACACTTAATGAAGCATTATCTGGGAGCAAAACCATTGTTTCTTGAGCAAACAGTCTACTCTTCTTCGTGGCTCTATGCAAATGATTTTCAAGACTTGCTTACATAATGGCCATTTAATCACTGTTTTTCCTTGCGTAAACAGCGTCGGTATCCGTAACCGCAGTAGACAGTCTTCTAAAACGTATTTTTATCGATCACTCACGTATTGCCTTGAGGAAGCACCTCTGTCTTTAAAAGCTGAAGCTTGTTACAATACGCATATGATAATGTTATATGCTTCATTGCCATGTGCATATTGTTATATTTCAGATATTTCCTTACTTGTGTTCGCAGATTTCTTACAAAATTTAATCACATCATACATGGTCATAAAGATATCCTCCTGTCCCGTAACGACAATGTACTAGCGACTATTGCTCGTTATGACCAAATGCAGAATGTTCACAAGCACATTTATATAGCTTTCACGAACTCCAGCAAAGAATTACGATGTCTCGTATCGGGTAAAGGAATAGTGACAGTCTCAAAATGTTTCAATTCATTGTAATATTTAATATAGCTGAACTTCTTCAGTATATGCTCCTCTTCTGTTACAGGTGAAGCTCTTGATAAAAATTTGAAAGTAATTTATAAAATTCATGATTTAAATATATTTTGTATTATTATTTTTTACATTGCTTACCATATTTGCTAATAATAGTGATAGATAGTTGCCGAAAGGAAAAGATGTGCGTTTACTGCAAATACATCTCTAACCTACATAAATAGAGATAGCTTTTGTGTGTTAATGAAAGTTAAAACGAAATCCATTACATTTTCCTGGGAAAAAGTGAAAAATCGTGGAAAAAAGAAGAATACGTAAAAAATTTCTAACAAAGTTAATTTATTTACCAATTTTCATAAATAAAAATCATATCAGAAAACACTTTTTCAGGTTTTTGCGGCAAGTCAACTGCCGAAGAACTCTGGTGGGGGGGGTGCAAATATAAGATTTAATGATCTTTTTATTTACTGCTTATGTTTAACACAGAAAAAGATTTAAACAATGCTTTTCATTTAAAACTTTAGCTTTTCAAATGCACATCCTTCGTTCATAATTTGATCTCCCTATCTTGCGGTATTTCAGGTAGCATAAAATGTGTATTAAAATTAAATTGTAATTTAGCATTGGAGTACTAAAGCCCAATTAGCATTGTCTTATGCAAGTAATTCTCAAAATTGCGCAAGTAATTCGGCTACCGGAAAACTAACACCAGATAACGTAATTCTAAGAACTGTGGGTCGGAGTAGTATAGTGGTTAACTTCACTGTCAAAAGCTCTCTCTAACTTTCCAGATTCTTTTCCTTACATATATTATTCCCTGGTAAAAGCTAATGGAAAGTAAAAGTCATAATGTAGGTCAAATAATGAGATAATGGGTTAAAACCAATAAAAAGCATATATTTAGTATGTGTTACATAAACGCGAGTTGAAAATAAGAAATTATCAGCAAGTTAGGCAACCTTCTTTGCCACGCAAAGCACTCTTTGTGGTTTATTTGATTCTGGCAAAGGACGCAGGCCTGTCTTCCTAGCGGAAGGAAAGCTCTGGGAGGGAGCTTTCTAAGGGAAATTGGCTCATATCCACGTTACATATGGGAAAAGCCCTCTGCACTCTGTACTGTCACATGAGAACAAGGCCTGGTTTTATGCTTAAGCCATTATTGTGTGTTCACTGACGGAGAAAATCTATTATTTGAGCACCACGGCCAAGGCTAGGGTGGGCTGGACAGGCGGCATAATTTAAGTAAATGGTGTTAAGTTGCATGGGCATGTATATCTTATTGCATTTGCCAGCCGTTATCCGCAATGGGAAAATCTGCGAAGATGGCCAACTTTTGCATCAGAGTTCGAATGCGGGTCGAGCCATCATTATTCAGCAACTTTACCTTTCGGCTGCTAGTGGGCTCCATCACTTTAAGGGAGAACAGTAATTTCAGAATGCTTTTTTGTCAGTTGATTTATTTCGTTGCTTTGACGGAGTGTTTTACGTTGTTACCTTTGAGTTTACTTTTTATTTTACTGTTGGAATTTCCTTCTTAACTGACACAGGAGAACGTGGCTTTTTTAGGTTCTTGAAGTTTTCGGTTACGCAAACCGTACTTTAATTTATTCTAGTTATTTTATTTTTCTATTTCCAACAGTTATCCTCACTATCACGTAAACACGATAATATTTATTACTGTCTACAATTTAAAGAAGCTTCCTGGCTGGAACTACAGCAGATCAAGAGATGAAACCGCAGTCAGTGTTTATAAAACACATCGTGCATATATACATTGATTAACCAAAACATTATGATTTTTCCATCTAATACCGTGTTGCTGAATTTAAGAAGAAGAAAACGAGCTGCATCTTGTCGGGACATGGATTCTACAATTTCGTGGTAAATCTCCGAAGGAAAAACGTAGAACCCATTGTATATGCAAGCAGTGATTATCCAATTCTTTTATATTACAAGAATGTGGTTAATGAGCTCAGTTACGGAACTCTATGTCATCTCAGATGTGCTCAGTTGGACGAATGCCCACAGAGTTAGGAACATACTGCATCAATTGGAATTCATGGTATGATTCTTAAATCTAATGTAAACTATTTCAGGCCTGAAGGAACGTGGTCCTGCTGGAAGAACCCATTTCTGATGGGTTCTTCATGAAAATTCATGAAAATGTGTAATATGCCCACTGTGATGTTAGTATTGCCTGTTGGTATCATAGTGGATTTTACAACAACTGCCAATCTTTACAATATCAATGAGAAGGTTATCCAAAGCATAATATTTCTGCGTGTTTACGTCTTGCGGTATATGTGTCCCTCGATCTCTCTTAAAGTCGATCCCTCTTAAACTCGGCGTGCCCTGTGATGGCCATTGACGTCATGTAAAAGAAATACTGATTATCCAATGAGACAATTCTTTTTCGTAGTTGCATATCTCAAACACGATTTTATGGGTCCACTATTGTCGTAAACGCCGGTGATGCCGGGTTTAGATAAACATATCTCAGAGCGTTCAGTTGCAGAGTCTTATGTCTAACAGAGTTCAATAACCTATATACTCCACACACTTGAACTTAAATCTGGATTGCATTCAGCTATCAGCTGAGCCACCTGCATGCTATCATAAACTTAACTAATTTATAGCAACGTCCGTTCAATTAAGAACACTCGAGGATAAACGTCGCCCGTCTAGCGATGACCTTGCACACCTGCTGGGCCCGAGGTCCCACATCCTCGAGACACCAACAATTTTATCAGGCTCCCTCTGCTAAACGCTCAGCGTTTAGCCGACACACCGCTAAACACGGACCAGTCAAGACCACCGCCTCGGCCGGACCGAGACCACGGTGGGGTGGGCGATGACAACTTGGAGCGATGACTGGCCGTTGATTGAGGCTACATGCCAGCACTACACGGGATTCCTTAGGCTTTACATGGAATACCAAGGACACCAGTGACCAGACTCTCAATGGTCCAGTTTGCTATTTGGCTATCAATACCCTGGTGGAGGTGACTAACACCACCCGGCCCATGAAGACTTAAGTATAGGCTTACCCCCTGGACCCTTAAGTATAGGCTAGTATAGGCTTACCCCCTGGACTATCGGGAACTGCCAAGTTCACAAATTATATACCCCCGTGGGCGAGACTGCCTAGGTGCAGATCTTAGCCAGTAGCTTCGCATAATACTCTGCGTCGACCCCCGGGGGGGATGCTATCATAAAGAGGAATAGTCTCTGACAACAGTCTCCTTATGGAGGTTTAATACCTTGGTTTAATGTCCTACCAATTTTTCTTCCATTTTCCATCGCTCTTAATAAGGGAATCGAGTAAGACTAACATGAATATCTTACGCGTGCGGCGTGATTAGCCTTCGGGCTTTTACCAGAGTCGCTTAAATCAGTAGCCTTCTCTAGTTCACGCACAGGTAGTCAACAAATGACAGGAACATCGTACATTTGCATGACGTGTGTAATTCTTTGATAGGATACAACTGTAGACTCCAAATCTTGAATGAACTATGATATGATGTCTTAATATCCCAGTTAGCTGTTAAACAACATTCCGTATGCCATCTACGGCATTCTGATTAGCTCTTTCCCATTGGGCAAGATTGGTGATAATATTTTCTCTGAGTAGTACATATTTACACAGGACTCAGAAGTTTTTCGTCACAGTACTTATTCATATTTTGTTGAAGTGATCTTATAGTGGAATACTAAAACAGTGAAGGAAAAATAAAAAGAAACAACAGCTAGTTCGATGTGATCGTCATGTTACAATGACAAATGCTCTCTTTGAAAGTTACAAATATGGGGTATAACATTATGAACAGCTGTGCGTGATATATCAAGAAGCACTTTGAACAAATGGTAAGAAGCGTAAGTCGGCTTACGCATTTGTATATTGAAGAATATGGTGATTGTTTCTAGAATCTCCGGAGTGGATACTTCGTTCGCTGTTGTTGCAGTTTAGTCATCCTTCAGGTTAATACTGTAAGCTTAACAAAATCTACTGAACACTCTGCACAAAACATATCAGCTTATAACTTTACAGAATCTAATGTACGTTATGAATAAAATAAATAACTGGGAACTTTAAGACGTTAACTTAACAGAATGTACTGTTCGCTTTCTACAAAATACATCAGTAATAAAATTGAGATGTGAACTTCTCAGATAAGAAATCAAGAACATTTGAATCGCGATGTACAAATTACATTCATCACACAAAGCCTGTCCTAGATTAGTAACCTAACTACACAAAACACTCATTGTCGAACAAAAACAAACTTCATCTTGCAGTCCACGAGGATACTGGTAACTAACTAATTGTATACCTGCTCCGCCAACTTAATGGCACTACAGGGACTGATACACAGCATCAGTCAGCCACCCACGAAGGATGGAAATGACACTCTGCCGAGTCCTGGATCCCACATCTCCGAGAGCCTCAGCCATTTTAACGAACTCAATATTCCCACCGCTAAACTGGCCTCCTAAGACCACCGTCCCAGAGGTCAGAGACCACGGTGGGGTGGGAGATGACAACTTGGAGTGATGACTGGCCATTGATTGAGGCTACCTGCCAGCACTACACGGGATGCCCCTCTCCTTAGGCTTTACATGGAATACCAAGGAGAGCAGTGACCAGACTCTCAATGGTCCAGTTTGCTATTTGGCTACCAATACCCTGGTGGAGGGGACTAACACACCCGGCCCATGAAGAGCAAGTATAGACTTACCCCATGGACCATCGGGAACTGCCAAGTTCAAAAATTTTATACCCCCCTGGCCGAGACTGCCTATGTACAGATCCTAGCCAGTAGCCTCGCATAGTACTCTGCGCCGACTCCCGGGAGGAAGGATACTGGTAAGCCAAACTGTTGAGTCCTAACTATTAAAATCTATATACTGTAAATACTAATAATCCAACTTTAAAAAATCCAAATGATATAAATTGCAAACAGGAATTTTTCCATAGATATGTTTCATAGAAATAAAAACTTACTGTAATATTCATACAACCATTTTATGCCAAAATGGTTGAATATTTTCTTTGTTATGACAAGGTACAATACACGACTACTATTGATTGTTGGATTACCGTAAACATTTTCATGACGTATATTATCTCCTGCTCAAACGTTGGATACATCTTCCAAATATCGAGATTAAAAGCTTTTCTTTATATATTTTTCTTTCTATAAAACCACCATTTTGAGAGAGAAACTTTCTTTTTAAATCTTCTCTTGGCTTCCGCACAGAAACATTCTGTCCCACTCGCAAGAGTACGTCTTGAACAGCTGCTTCTCTGTCAATCAGTAGTTGTTTTCACAACAGTCTAATGTCTCATAGGACTGTGATTTTGCTGACTGCGGATTTGGAGTGACTACTTATCCTGCAGTAAGAAAAGGAGAATTTTCTAAAAAAAAGTTGAAAGTTATTTTTATACTTTCAATATGAGTTTTAACAGATACTTTAAATCTCCATTACAGGATTATCTGAAGTTCACTTGAATATTTTAAAATCTCTAATTCCTTGTAGATATAACTCAATATTTCTAGATATTTTATACATTCTTAAACTATTAAGCCTTGTTGTATCGGTTATTAGTATTTTATAAAAATTATTTTTCTAATTTTAATGATAGGAAGCGTCTTTTATGATACAGAGCATTGCTTAAATTACGTTAAAATGTTCAAAGAATGTACGTATTTTATAACTTCGAAAAATTCAAATTTTTAATATTAGGTCTTCATCGAATCAATGTACTCATGATAATAAGTATAAAGAATTCGACAATGCGTATTTTTGCTATTGATGAAAGTGCAAGTTCCCTTTAAACTGAATATCAGAACATTCGGCTAAGTTACTGATTGCATAATGTCATTTATCATTAATTTAAGCTAGTTTAGATGGTTGGGATATTCCGTTATTGTCTTCTCATTCCAAAAGACGATATGATACATATTAGCGTCGTCAATTGTATTAGAATAATCGTCAGAATAAACGTAGGCGGATCGTTCCAAAAAAGAAAGCCACAGAAAATCAGAAGTCCCCAAAGCATCAAATATAATCTCTAGAAAGGGTTCCTTGGCGACAAAGACATTCGGAGGTAATATGATCAACCTTTATCATCAACCACAACTGCATAGCAAGACGAATATACAGCCTAAGTGCACAACTTCACACAACCAACGTAGGAAAACAGTACTTAAGAGGAAACATTTGTCAGCAACTTCAACGATAACTGACTAATTGTTCCAGTCATAATCAAATTCATAAAAGGGTGTATGAAACTGACCCGCAATGTGGCTCGCTGTGCCATACTCTTAGCTGTACGTGCTGAAGGAACTGGATCAAACTTCCACGAAGCAACTCATAAGTGTCTTTATATTTCAAATAGTTTAATTACATAGCATGTTTCACAGCATTCATATATACTGATTTTATTGAAATCATATTTAAGTTTAGAGCTCTAATTTTAATCAGTTAACGAATATTGTTGATAAGCAGTCTGAAAAATATTTGACTTTCAATACCGATCACATTTTATTAAAATAACAGTGCTTATGAATAGAGCAGAAGGTTTCAAAAAAGACGACAACACATGATTATTCACTTATATTAAAACATAATTATTTCTCTTGTAAAATATTTTTCTTGATGACAGCAGCTGGCAGATTCTCAGAAATTCTGTCCTTCGTTATTTACAATGAACTTAAAAAGCTCATATTAATAAGCATCAAATAAGCTTTTAATATGATATATTTGGCTTCAAATATTTTACGCCACGTGGAAACGTATAACTGATAGATACTATAATGCATTCATAACATAGTAGCAGATGCAAGGCAAAATCCTGCAACGTAAGCTAAGCAGATGCCAAAGGGGAAGAAACGATGCCAACTTTTTTCAGATCGCATGCGCCCGAATGCTGAAGACATGCGATCCGCCAGGGATGCAGGTTATTGGGTTGCTGAACTTAACAACATTGCATTCTCATTACGTTCGTTCAAACTTAAGAGAAATCCAAGTGAAAAATAGTACTACATGTTGCTGACATGCGAAATCTCAAAACTACATTTCATTTTCTAATTAACATTAATAAATAATAATCAGTTACTATTTAGTTATTAAACTTTATATATATTTTTCAGTGTAAAATAATATATTCATAAATAATTGCTAAACTTTACAAAAGTTTAACATAGGTTATACCTTGCATTTGCAATATGAAATCTAATCTGGTAACTTTCCAAAATTAAAAAAGGGTTAGATGAATACCAATGCTCGATATCGAGAAAATTTCGCAGTTCCTCCGTAAATCATTACAACTACATTTAAACATTTATGGGGTTAAACTAATTATCAAAAACGGACAAGAGTTATTTTTCCAAAAGGAGTATTTTCCCACTAATTTGATTTTAAATGTTAAACATCTGAATGAGATGAGATAAGTTATTATTGACGCAATTTTTATTTTTTACTATTGCTCAGATTTAGTTGAAAAATAGATTTATGCCACACTATGAACTTCTTAATCTGATTATTTTAATTACACAATCTGATCATTCAGCCATAGCTGTTCTAATTAACATAAATTAGCAGTTTGAATAATTCTCTGGAGTTTGCATCATTAGGGTTAGGTTTCGTTTGTTTTATTACGACAAAACACTCGAGGGTTATCTGTTTAAGGGAAAGGGTCCCTTCTTGGTAGACTGTCTAATGGAAACTGGCTCGTAACCACGTTTCATAAGAGGAAAACCACAAAGACGTCAATGAAGCCAGCCCATTCGCCAGGATTCGAACCTCGCACCGAACTGCTAGTTTTCAGCGACTTTACCGTTTAGCCGCTCGTAGCCCTACAAGATTAGCATGTTCACTAAGATGTGACATATTGTGGGGCGTATAAATGCGGAAAAAACGGAGGAGAAGCTTCTTCAATTCAGTTACACAGAATACACTACAGCTATCTGCCTAAGGAAAGGGAATCCTACTTAGGCAATATTCTAAAAGAAATTGTTTGGCATTCATATTACACGTGAAAAACATCACGAAACCTTCTGCGCAGTCAGTCCGTTTACCGGCATTTGAGATCGAGTCGGGCTATATTTATTTGAATGTTCAGCGGTCATATCGATCAATCACTGGTGGGCAAATGCTTTAAAGATACCAGCAAATGAAGCAAAGACTAAACCATTTTCACAAGTACGCTAGTGACCAACATATGTAACCAAAATCTGTAAAAAAGTACTTTACATCCAACAATAACAAGAAAAATATTTATGAGTAACTTCTATAATAAGTAAAAACTAAATTATTTAATTGTACTCTAAAAAATTGTTATAAAGAAAGTATTCCGAATGTAGACATTCTATTTAAAAGTAATTAAATTGAGCTAAGGGCCATTGATCGTAAGTTGTCATAAATTCACAAATTGCGTTAATATTTATATAAATATTAATATTATAGATTTAGTTACAAATTAAATTATATTTTGTAAATGTATTCCAGTAACTTAATGAAAGACTGTTGAGCTTGAAATTTTTCTCCGGTTTTTAAGAAAAATCATGCCTATGCTTTATGAGTAGAAATGCTTATCAGATGTGACGTTATACCGGAAAATTTCCTAAGGAACCTTTAGAGACTCTATGGGCAACTTTTGTATTTTCTGAGTTCTGTCAAACTGAATAAACTGAATTTTAAAAATAAATTTATTATAATTCATTCATGGAAAATAATAATAAGATACTGAAATTGTTAAAAAATAAAATTAATAAAATTGTTCCATTGTTGAAAACCGGAGATTGTCTAAAGTTAAATCCAGACATTTTTAGTTCCGAAGAGTTTTTGTCCTTTGCCAAAAAAATATATACTCATTATATCGTGTTGTTAACCTAAAGATTTATTTCTCACTTTGACTCAGACTAACAATCTCGCTTATATTATACAAGTATCAAAGCGAGTTACAAGATCTGTTAAGTTGCCGCAGGCCGTGTGATACGGGCTCCTGGGCCGAAGCTCTATCCCAGTATATAAACATTTGTGATAGTGCATAACATAAATAGCATAACAAGCGAGTTATTATTAGCACAGAAACGGAAAGCTTACAAACAATTTAGTAGTAAATAAACTTTTACTTTTGTAACAACTGTGGTATAAGATTTAAAAACTAAGTTACAGTACAAAATGAAGAGTCACTAAACTACCCGCAATTACAACAGCTGGCCTAAAGACACTAAACCGTACGAAGGCAAGTCGATAGTAGGTCACATATGCTGTGAGATAACTAAGAATATACATGAATATTTTCAAAATGTGTCACTAGGTAGCAGCATGATCATACCTTTTATTCATTCAAAGTGCATTCATTGATCACTGAGAGTGCATCTGGGCAATGTGAAAATCGTTATGGCGACAGAGGAATAGACACTTGGACGAGCAGCTGGATGAGTATTTTATGCTACTAAATCCCAGTTCTAGAGGCGAAGCCTGAATGTGAGTTGTTTCTCCGTAAGGCGATGTAATGTCGTAGCTTTAAGTAACATTACATCAGGCCTACTGAGTCACGCTAGTACCAGAATTCATGTAGCACAGTCAACCCAGGGGTGTCTTGTGGAACTGAAGTACCTATGTTTTCAGTACCTCTGTACAACCCTAACTTAAATCCAGCTGATTTTCATTTGTTTGGCTTCCTGAAATTTCGTTTTGGACTGTCAAATTTTATCTTAAATCTTCAAAACTCACGTTGGACCATCATCCACAAATTGTTTGCTTCATGTTCCTTAGATGATATACACATGATATAAGAAATCCGTATGTGGCTGTAGACATACTCAACGATTTGCATGCAGAAAATATTAAGACTTTCATATATCTATGAGATATGAGTCTCAGTGTTGCTGAGAGTAGAGTTAAAAATAAAATTAATTGTTGTATAAGTATTTCCAGCATTTTTAGTTTTCTAGGCGTTGTTATTTCTTTAGCAACTACCATTTTGCAATTAAATCATTAGAAACCTAGTTTTGGTTAGGTTATTCGGAATATAGCGAAGCTACGAAAGCTGTCTGCTTACGTGGCTTTCATGGAGGGTTTTTAAAAAGGAAATAGCTCATATTCATTTTGCATATGAGGAAAACCACGAAGTCGTGAAGCCAACGTATTTGCCTGGGTTTGAACTGCTAGTATATAGCAGTGTTAACAATTCGGCCACTGGCGGGACATTAGAAACCTAGAAATATTCTAACTATAATTACTAAACTTTGATTTTTCACTTTCTGTTACCAAATGGCTATCGATTCACGATCAGCAAATAGCGAAAAATAAACACCAAAACGAGGAGGATTTCAAACGAAAAACCTAACTTTTCCAACCTTCCAGTGCGGGCTCTAACCGTTTACAAGGTGTTGGTCAATAAGAAGCGGTCACCTCCTTATTATGGAGGCACCTAACAGATGAGTCGCCTTTGTGTTCTATGGAAGACGAACAAATTACATTCATGCCTTCTCCGGGATTCGAACCCGCGCCTTCGGTACGGCAGTCACAGTCACTAACCAGTTTCCCATCTGGATATTAACTACAGCTACGAGACAATCATATTCACCGTGATCATCAGATAATTAATTTTTTTCTTAAAACTCCTAGGCTGAATGTACTAGTGTTATGGAAGACGAGAGAAATTGAAAGCGTGCGAAATAAAATATTTGAATGTTATGAAACAAAGAAAGCTCAAAATCTTCAGACCCTTTGGAGCCTTTAATGAAATCTCTAGACAAATCTCCATCCTAGAAGTGTGTGAAACAAACTGAAAATTTTAATTGTCATTACTAATTCGAGTAAATTATGGGTATCTCTCACAGTAAAAGCATCCGAAATTGAATATAATTATGTCAGTATAATAAATTTTTATGATATTTCAGACTTAAAAGTGTCAGATAAATCAGACTTGAAAATGAACTCGAATATTTACAAAATAAAACTAGTTAGTGTGTAGTTTAAAGACAGCAGCCTTTTTGTCTAGAATTCCCTTGAGACTATTTGGCCAGTTTACAATTTCTCTCGACCTCCTTATCGGCTGTAAAGAGCTTGTTTTTAAAAATAACAGAGCATGATGCAACCCTTTTGATTTTCAAGACGACAGTGGAAGGGAAGACGAGAAAAATTATCAATTTCTTTTCTTTTGTTATACATCTAGGGAATTTTTTAATAGTTGTAAATAAGTTTAACTGAATCTATTTGCAGCTTTTTGGTTAAATTTTTCTTGATAAAAAGGAGTAGCTTCCTGTGTTATGCTGCTTTCATGTAACATTCTCCCAATAAGCCATGCTGTTCTTTCTTTTTAATCTTAGGAAATTTGTTACATTTTATGTATATCAAAAAAACATTTTTTTTTCGTTATTTAAAATAATTTATCATTCTTTGATCGTTGACAACTTTTCCGGATTATCAGTACTTTTTTCAATATATAGTTACCCATATAAGTTGTTGTATATATGTAAGCTGTTGTTGAAGTTAGAAAGACTTTCGATATATTAACTTTTCGTGATACTTGTACTCCAATGTAGCACTAATACTGATACTTAGGTTAAGAATTAGAAATACAACAGACGCAATTAATGTGGTCGTAGTTAATGTTGTTATTAGGATATTATTATCAAATTGTTGAATTTCACCCGTTTGTATATGAACAATATTCTAAGAGAAATTGTTTCGTATTCATATTACACGTGAAAAACACCACAAAACTTTCTGCGCAGTCAGTCCGTTTTCCGGCATTTGAGCTCGAGTCGGGGTGTATTTATTTTAATGTTAATATTATCAAAACAATATGAATGGCATATGATATTAAAACAATATGAAAAATATGTGATATCAAAATAATATGAACCATATGTTAATATTACAAAACAACATGAACAACAATATCAGTTAACTTTATCAAAATAGAATAGAACACACTTTTCAACTGAAATAAAATAAAAGCTAAAATCGCTCAAGAAAAGTTGCCAAATTACATAGAAATGTCACCAAATAGGAAATTAAGTCGACAAATTTCCTGTTTTTATTTTAATTTACCATTTAAAATTGGTCAAAAAGTAGCTTTAGTTTGGCGTAGATTTTGAATTATTCTGGAATTCGAGAGCGATTACATACAGGTCCTTCCTCTTCAGGAGTAAAAAGAGTTTTCTCAAAAAAAAAAAACTGTCAAGCTAAGTTACTTTTTTTTTAATTTTAAATTTTACGATGGCATGCGCTTTACTGATTTGATTAAGTCAACTATGTACGAAGAAACTCATTTTCGTAGTTTTACGAAGATCTATTGTTCTAATCAGTTTAACGAAGCTGAAATTTATTTAATATTGCTTTTTCGTGTCAATAAATCTCTACGCTGTATTTTGAGTTTTATATTTTGACGATTGCATTAATTATACGAATGCTTTTACATTCTACAAAGTTTGTTTTTTATTCTTTTTAATTATTTTTAGCTATTTTTTTATCAATGGTAGTCACTTTTATTCTGTTATGATCAGTTTAAAATTACGGAAACTATGTAACTATGTAATCTTCTGAATATAAGGGATTAAGTCGAAGAGTAAGCCTGAGTACAAGTCATGAAGCTATAGTTTCCAAGCAAAACAAAATTGAGATCAGAACATGAAACGGATGCGTGGCGGCAAAGATTGCAATGTTGAAAAAGCACTGAGAGTTTAGTTTGAAAAAGTTCATGAAAAAGGATGTAACAGTCAGCAGTTCACTTATACGGCAGAAAGCTAAGGAATTAACCATCGAAATAGAAATAAATGATTCCGTAGCAATATAGGGCTTGTTTAAACTACGGAAGAAAATATTGTTTACAAATGCATTAATAGTGAAGATGCTGATTTATGTGCTGCATAAACGTGTTTGTCATACGAATGGCCTAAATTGTCTGCAAAATACTGCCTTGAAACCGTTTATAATGCGCTTTAATCTCACACGGCTCTGGAACATACACATTTATTAAATGTACATATTTATTTAAAAGTGAATGTTCCAAACCTGTAAAATATCGAAAATTCGTGGGAACGTGTTATGCTGCGTGAATATGTGTAGTAAGAAAGAAAACTGTTGGTAATCGGAAAAAAAGAGAAGTTTACTAGTGGCTTATGACTGTAATTCAAGGTGTAGATGACGTCAGTAATTTTTAATGAAGAGCTTTTGAGCTACAGAATAGGATAACTTAAAGTATGATATCCTCTTCTTAATTGAGTACATAACGGTCTCTTTTAAGCATATTGAAGTTGTAGATTTGCCAATAAATTCAACAGCCCTAATTCATCCATGTGATCAATGGATGACTAGAGAGATGGAAGAATATTAGGGATCAGAAATTTAAAGCATGAGTGGATATTGAGGAAAACATTTAAGCTGCAACACTGATGGCAAAAGATATTCAACAATCGTTTTCTGAAACAAACCAAATATATCATACAATAAACTGTCTGAAGAATATGAAGATGAAACTGATGAATCTCCTACAAACGCTGAGAGAAGGCATTCCCTACGAGTATTAAGATCAGGGGCACAATATCGATTAAATAATTTCCGGAAACAATAGGCACAGTTCTAGATGAATTTCTGCATAACAGTTGCATAAAAAGTTAACTAGTAAGGACATTTTCCTCAATGAAAATGGTTTAAATCTTTGAATACCAAAACGCCCAAGATAGCCTTTCATTCAAATGACCACAACAGCCCGAAAAGCCCGAGATTGCGATGTAGTTTTCTTCCCTCCCTCTCAGGTATGCAGTAGCAGGTGCTGTTTTCCCAAATATATTGCACCAGTTTATTGCAGACAGCTTGTCTAAAAAGCTAATAGAAGCTTCTTCGTTAGGAAGTAGAAAGGATGTCATTTAAAGTCTTAATACCTCTTTGTGTGTTAATGCAAATGAGAGGAAGAAACGGGCGGGAGGAGCAATGGACGGAGGCTGGCGTTTTGGTATTTTAAGTGTACAGGTTAGCGAAAGCTTCGATTTTCTGAGAGTTAAAAGCAAGTATTTATATGTTACAACTTACATTTCTATCAAGTTACTTCAAAGTGCAATTCATTTTCTACCGAGAGCAATTCAAAAGATATGTCTTTCATTGTTTAGTGTTATCACTTGCTTAATATTATCAAAACAACCGCAAACAAACGTGATCATATTAAGCGGCGTCTACTATAGTATAACAAAAAGCATTAGTCCATAGTCTGACATCGATACAGAGCTGAAAATAAAAGCTTTTAATAAGAAAATTTTCCAGCTTTCAAAATTGCATGTTTTACTTAAATTTAAAAAAGTTCTTCAAGAAAGAAAGCTTTTCCCACGAATAAAATAATTATTCCTGAAATAGTGGCGGGAAAATTTATATCGGAAAACCTATTTTATTGAAGCAAAATTCATGGATGAGAAGAAAAATATGCTGATATTTCGAAATAAATTTAGTAAATTTAGCGAACAGTAATAACTTAATTTCTGTTTGAAGTCATCAATTTAATTTAGCTTCATTAAAGAATGAAAAAGCTGCATAACCATTTAATGAGCTGGAAATTTTCCAAGGCTCCAAATAGGTTAAATTTCATATTAGCTATGTCTTAGCTATGTCAAAACCTTGAAACTAAAATGCATAGCAAAATATGTTGAGCAATACTTACATGTAAATGAAAAAATTAATTAAATTTTGACATTTATCATAATATTATTACGCTGTATTTGTTTTTCAATAAATTTTGAATTATACTTCCTCATACATCTTAATTCTAACAAACTGCGATAAGTGCTGTGAATTCTGGACGAAGTTCTGAAAGTTTATAAAGTATTTTAAATTTATAAAGTTCGTTACAGGACTTTGACATTTGACAGAAATATTTACGAATATTTTTAATTATTAATAGGCGTATGACATAGAAGGTGTATTTTTCAACTTTTAGAAAGCATTGTGTTAAGCATGGTATAATAATTTAAACATTAGTATTAGAATATTAACTTTTTCTAATTTTTAATTGCGTTCATGCCTGTAATATAAAATAAATGTAATGTAATGTTCCTGTAATATAAAAATACGTAAAAATGCAGATCAACTTTGCTTTTTGCCTTCATTGCAAGGATGATTTATTATGCATTAATATGAAATAACTTCTTACCTATATCATTTCTATATCATCTTGCAATTATGGTCACACAAAAATATTTCTTTTGTGCTTTATCAATTAAATAATAATGCATATTATGATAGGCTATATTTAAAAATAATTAAGTAAAATAAAATGCACTTATAAAAAGTGTTTCATTAAAGCAAAATCATATACACTCAATATATATGCAGCAACAAAGGGAAATATCTTCAACACACACACACACACAAAAAAAAAAAATCTCAAATCTTTCAAATTTTATATTACGTCCAAAGGGTCGTTTTTTCTTAACGTTTTGTGCGTTACCATTGTTTATTAAATATCATGTTATTCGCACGTAAATAAAAAAATTCAGAAATTCAGTTCAACAGCAATATCACAAAATAACTTAAAAAGAGCATATCTTTAGAATTTCCGATACACACGCTGGTGATAAAAATACGTTTTTTTTTTCGTACAGTTTTGCCATTGCACTTTTTAAAATCGTTGAGTTTGTTAACCAAAACGTTGTTAAAGTTTTACAAAATCTGAAATGGATAATAAAACAAATTCCAGACTCCAAATCTGGGATTTCCAGATGGCCGCATTCAAGTGGAGGACTACGTTATTCAAAATTTAATGTCTCTATGTACCGTCGTTTTCTCACAGTGCGAGAAACAGACATACATTCATGCAGATTCTTCGTTATTTCATTTCTTTAAATGTAATGCAGGGCTCTAACATTTGGTGGCAACAATTTGAAAAGTGAAACGCGGTTTATAATGAACCAACACAAAATGCCAAACCGAAATTAATAGCCCTTTTGGGCAAGTTGCCCCTTTGGGCTAATAATTCAAAATATATATGAAATCTTAGAAAAGGAAGTGTTTAAATAATTTTAAATGCTTAAAGGATATAAAAATATTTTAAAACAATAGAAAGAAAAGGGAAAAACTAGATAATGCTAAAATATTCTGGAAGACTATAGGGAGAAAGACACTTCTTTTGACAAATGATAAAAATAATAAAATAATAGCAATGTAGTAAAAATATTAGATTAAAACAATAGAGGGTTTTGCTTATTTCATAACATATAATGAAGAATGAATCCTTTAAGAAAAGATACAGAACTAAATTTGTATTTGCATGTCTTTTTACCAATTTAGGCAAAATATAAAAATTGAAAATCAAATTATTATATGCAAGCTTTCTTTGTTTGTGTTGTTTTCTGAGAACTTCAACAAATTTATAAGTTCATTCAGCAGATTAGTTTCTTTTAAAAGATAAATACTTTGATACATTGATGTGGTGTTTATACTTCATGAATATACAAGATGTAATATTAAAAGCTCTAAATAAAATTATGAATAATATAAAATTTCAGATGCAAAATTTTAAACCACTTATTTCACAAGAACTTATGTGTGACTTTGAACACTGCTTGCAAATTTTTTTTGCGGTGTAATATAGAGTAGATCGCAAATATATCAATCAGTTTGTCAAAACTTTTATAACCAATTACTCTGTTGCACTATTTGACAGGAAATATTAAGTATATGAGAAATTACAGCACACAATTCTAGAAAGTACAAAGTCATATAACAATGTAAAATTCTCGAGGGAAGGAGAAATTAATATAAATCAAACCCATAGCCAAATAACACATAATTATTAATTTAATTATATTATGAATTTATAATTACATTATAAATACATAGTTAAATTAAAAATTATATTATAAAATTATTTATATAATTTTTTATTTAATAAATAAATGCTATTTATTTAATCAAGTAAGTAATATTTGCTTCGTTAAATTCATATAATTTTTAATATTAAAAAAGATTGACCTTTTTTTTCGTATATATTCCCTTATTTTACATCAAAACATTTCAATAGTTTAACTGATTAGATATTTCGTTAAATATCACGAACAACTACAATGCGAATAAAATTTATACTTACGTCCGTCTCAAGAGATTCTAAATCCAAGTGCATAACACGTGGTAAACTATTTAAATATACAAATTTAAGTAATTTAAAAAACTTAATAAAATACAGTCATATTGCTTAGGATAATAACGCTGAAATATTTAACGCTGAAATATTCACAGTCTTGCTAGAAAGATCTGATTAAAAGGAGAGATACTGTGAACACTAAAAAAAGATCAACTGAATTTTTACTGCGTACTGCCTTCCATAAATATGGTTTTAACCCTCTGAGTGACGTAATATTTTGGATCTACTTATGAAGATTAGTACTTAAACATTATTTATTAATTACATATATATAGTTAATTGCTTTTTTGTCTATTTTCGGGGACTTTCATTCATTAAGATCATTTACATCACTACAGAAAATAAGAAGCGAATTTTAAATAATAAGGTAACAACATGTACCAAATGCCAGAAAACTTCATGACGGATAAAGGCGACCATAGCACTCACTGAGTCAATTTACAAATTTTTTGCAACATTTATTGATAGCATTCCAAAAACAAAATGTAGCAATCCATTCTATGAGATATCCATAAGGCATTGACTGAGAAGCTTGTTTATTTAAACAAACATTCAATTTTAATGCACTGATCTCTTACTAATACTAGGGGATATAGAAAACTACATAAATTCGATGCTTCCTTCATCACAAAATACCTCTTAGTATATTTAGGAGAAATCATGGGTGGTTTTTAAGAGTAATATGCGAAAAGGCACTTACGAGTCAAGATGCCGCAGCTGAGGGATCAGGAGAGGGTGAGATAGAGGCGCGACTCTTGTCTGTGTGTGGTGCGGAGATGCTATTTCCATCCCTTTTGCTGCCACTCTGTTTCTTTTAGCTCCACAAGGCTGCCTGAAAACAAAAACCGGGGACTGTACGCAAATAGAGACCAGACCTCACTCCACATTATCGCTTCCGCACTCCACAGCATGATATCAGAAGAAGGGATCGTAGACTGAGTACATTTTTAGTGCAGACATTGCTGCTATATACTTTTGAAAACTTAGCACAATTTGCAAGACGTAAAATAAACAAGAGCCTGAAAAACTGTCAAAGTATGTTGATGGCTTTTGTCGATTTGACCAAATACGTCTAGCAACTAAAGGATTCTCTTTTTACCGCTTATGCCGAATGGAACATATGTCTTATAGGCCGTGAGGCTGGCTGCCTCAGTACCCCCAAAATGCAGAATAAATTTATTTAGACATTCATTAGGGTTTCATCTCTGACTCGATGTTACTAAAAGCTGGAGAATATGCTCTAAAAGTATTTAAATTACACGAAAGTTGTGTTATTGACTAGGCGCTTCCAAAGCTGTCGGTACTGACCCCTGGGAATTAGTGAAATTTTATAGGGATCAATAATGATCAGGCGGTCGACTGGGAGTTGACAACTGAATTTACACCGGGGCATTGATGAATTACATGAATTACATGAATTACATTGATGGGCATAATTAAGAACGCGTTGATATCCAAAATTGGGTATTCTAGGATTTTGGAATTTAAAAGTTTTCCAAAAGAAATATGCTAAAGTAAAAGTTGTTACCGAACAAGCATTATGGATTTTTTCCTCTTCTAAACCAGAGGAAGCAGGCTTTGCTCAAAGAATAATTTACTAAGAAAAACAAAAGATATCTTAATTATTTTTGAATTAGGTGAATAATTACGTTAAGAAATTTATGTTAAATTTTTTTAAATACATCAATACTTCATAAGGCAGCCATCACGTAAATTTAAATCCAACTTTTGTGCAGTCAGAATCTGTGGTTTTGCTTTTGAAAAATATTCACCTTTGTAAAATTATAAATAATAACAACACACAAAAAAAAAAATCTTAAAGCGTTCACATTTTAATGATCCCCCAAAAGCATTTGTTAAGGTTTTTTACGCTCTCGCTGAGTTAACAGTCTACCATTCTGCTGTTGCACTCACACTGCTGGCTTTGTAATTAACCACTTTCTTCGCACGTACGCCATATACGATTCAACTGCAAAATTTCAAAACTTTTCTAAGCAGCATATGTTTAGACTTCAAGATACATCGTTAAGTGTTGGCATACATTTACCTATTCTTTTCCTAGTCTTTCCTCATATCATTATATCAATGCTCAGTTTTTTTACCAAGATACTTTACAAAACGTTTCTTGGGTCATTTTATTATTTACGTTTTATGTGTTAATTTTATTTATTAGATACCACATTTAAGTCCCATAAACTTCAATTCACCATCAAAATCCCAAAATGTTTCGAAATAGCATATCTTTAGAATTTCCGACAGACAGTCTTGCACCCAGGAGATAAAAATATTTTATTTCGTACAGTGCTGCCACTGCTCGCTTTCAAATCGTTGAGTTTGTTATTCAAAAATTCAATATAAAGTTTCACAAAATATAATAAAATTTGAAATTCAAAATTCGGGCTTGTAGTGCACATGCTCGACTGGAGAACAAAGTTTAGTGGCTCTAGGTACCAATGTTTTTTCACAGTGCGAAGAACATACATACATACATGCAGATTCTTCTTTATTTAGTTTCTTTAAATCTAATATAGATGTGCAGGCGATAGTATTTGGCACCCACCTTAGCAGACGATAACGCTCTGCATGCGTGAGATTGTGTGAGATTGTTAACAACAACGATCAACGTAACCTCGCAGGGGCAATCTGCATAACTACACGTTTTACTACACCTTTCAATTCTGACAAATCTCATGGATTTGATGTGTGTAGCTTATATTTCAGATAACTCCAAAACCAGAAATCTATATGAATGATGTCGGGGGATAGCAGTGGCCACGAAACTGAAAATTTACGAGAGATAACTCTATCTTGAAACGTTGTACACATCGAAATCTCATCATTCCAATAAATGTATAGTTCTGTCTCCTCTCTTGTGTTGTTATTGGTCGTTTACTATGTTCTTCTTTGCAAACGGTTCCCTTCGGTAATTTTCCTCATTCGTGTACCATTTCAACACCATTTTTGTTTTTTTCAGTGCGCTGATCAATTTGCATAGAAAAATATAGGTGTTGCTGTTCGCAAATTTCGAATTTTTCACTGTAACCATAACCGCTAGAACTCTGTTGTTTCAAATCATCAAAATCTCGAGGGAATCCCTTCAAATAACAGTGTCTGACATTGTATTTCTATTGGTTGAGCCAATAGGCCGCTAGGAGTTCATATATCGGGGAAGATTTTTATGACAACCCTGTAATTCATAAAAGAGAAGCAACAACCTGTGTTAGCCGTAGATTTTTAGAAACTGAGAAATCTGCAACTTAGTGGCAAGATTTCTTTGCTCCTGATGAAAAGGGATTTTCTTCGCCCTCGAAATCAGTAGAGTTTCTGCGCTAAAAATCTACGCCTAAAACAGGTTGTTGCTTCACTTTTTATGATTTATCTGATGCGTGTTTCTCTTCTGTCTTGAACGCTGTAATTGTTTAATCTGTGCAAAGAGACTTCTAAGAGATCTGTGAATTGGTAAGAAAAATATTAAAGCATAAAATTAAACTGCCCATTGCCGAAGCTAGGCTCAGAAATTTAATGGTATATTTTTGTATTTTAATACTTTAAATATTTGTGTTGATCAAATCCATCAAGTAGCGGTGGCTAGTATTTGTTCATTACAATTATACTATAAGATACTCTTCAGTTAAACCTGTAGAGACATTAGGATTATTTTAGAAGCAGGAGACATGAAAAATATGCAATTCCTTCGCCGGGAATCGAACCACGGACCTCTGAAATACCGGCTCAGTGTGCTGACCATTACATTACGAAGGCATGCGAAGAAAGAGGGAGAAATACCTTATATACTCCCCTTTTTAAAGGGCGACTAGGGTTTTAGGAGACCTAGTCGCCAAATCCTGGGTGTGGAGAGTCATCATCCACAACCCTTTTAGTTCGGGCGCCAGTGTAGAGACATTAGGTTTTTTGGAAGCCGGAGAGATGAAAAATGTGCAACGCCTTCGCCGGGAATCGAACCGCGGACCTCTGAAATACCGGCTCAGTGTGCTGACCATTACACCACGAAGGCATGCGAAGAAAGAGGGAGAAATACCTTATAAACCTTGCGTCTTGTCTCTGTTACGGACGTTTAATCAGATTTCAGTTTAGTTAGAAAGAGGATAATTTATATGAACAATGGAAGGTTACGCATTTGTAGTTATAGGAACTAATTAGTTTTGAAATTTTAATCATCTTTCATCTGATTTTTTTTAATTCATTTCATTTCAGGATACATTAATTTAGTTTATCATTCCTAAAATTTTCATTAACTTGAGTTAATTTACAAATACTTTTACTTATGGTTTTCCATTTTATTTAAGTTTAATTATTAACAATTTATTGTTTTTTAATTTGCGTTTTATTTGTTTCTCTTCACCATCCTGGCAATGTTACATAGGGATCCGGCAACTCGGTTTTAGAATATTGGCATTAAACCTGCAGAGTCATTAGTTTATTTGAAGCAGGAGATTTGAAAAACGTCCAGTGACTTTTCCGGAACTTGAACCCGGAACCTCTTGAATACGCGTCGATATTCTTCCAATTACACCGTGAAGGCATGCGGAGAGGAGGGAGAAAATACATTATACATCTTTGATTCAAATTAAAAAAAAGAATAATATATCTGATGATATTTTACATTTAAAACATTAAAACAGAAACGAATTAACATGACCTTTCTTCTGTAACGAGCCCTTCACTGTTTACTGCAATAGAGCTTTCAAGCGTCTGTCAGCAATCAATTGGAAAAGGCCACTCTAGGTGGATGTCTTAATCGTCTTAATCTGAGCAGCTCAAAGAGATGACTGCAAGTGGAACCAGTAGGCCTCTTTGTGTTCAAGTGGCAATCTTCTAAAATATCCTTTCAAAAGCAGTTTACCCTTAAGTGGTTTGTGGTAATAAGCTATTTGACTTATGATTATTTTCACTGTAATTCCTAGAAAATTTCTCAGATTTTATGGCCAGCTGTCTTTGATAAATTCTATAATTTAAACTGCATTTATGCCATATTGTAGCACTAATATTCTTCCTGTAAGTTACCACCGTTTTGGCTTGATTTGAGCAGCTGATTGAGATGCTTACAGTGAAACCGGAAAGCCTCTTTGTGTTCAAGTATGATCTTCTAAAATATCCTTTCAAAAGAAGTTTACCCTCAAGCAGTTTCTGGTAATAAATTACCTGACACATGAATATTTTTAATGTAATTTCTGAAACATTTCTCATTTTATGGCCAGCTGTCTTTGATAAATTCTATAATGTAAACTACATTTACTGGATCTCGTAATACTAATATTCTTCTTGTAAGGTACTGTTGTGTTGACTTGAAGAAGAGCAGCTAATTGGGATGATTACAAGAGCAATCAACAGGCCTCTTTGTGTTGAAGTGCCATCGACTAAAATATCCTTACAAAAGAAATTTAAGTGGTTTAAGTCATTTTGACCGTGAAGTCGAGGCCATTCATTTAGCCCTTCAACAGCTTTCTGCTCATCTCTCTCTTGATAAGGCTGCGGTTTTATCGGGCTTACGTTGTGCTCTTCAGGCCTTAGCAAGTAACCTAGGAAATCAAAGTGCTCGTGTCCAGAGCTGCAGGGCGCTGTTGAGCAGAATTCAGACAAAGGTTGCTTTCCAGTGGGTGCCATCACATTGTGGCCGATGGGGAAATGAGATGGCTGACCTTTTGGCAAAACAAGGTACGGATATTCTCTAAAGGTCTTCAAAGGTCTTCCAGAGACCTATCTCTTCACTCTTCAAACCTTGATTTGTAATGCTGCTGTTAATGCTACTGAAAATATGGCATGGAGCGTGCTATTAAAAGCCGACTGTGTCTCGGACCTTTCGAATACGAGGCCGAGTATGCTACCGTTGCACCACGAAGGCATGCAGAAAGGAGGGAGAAAATACTTTATAGAATTAGGTAAAGATCTGACTAAAGATACAATTTACAACTAAGTGCGTGCGAGTCCATGAATAAAAAGAATTAAGTAACACAGGTTGATTCTTAGAAATTATAAGCAGAAGAGAAAGATATCAAAAAATCAATCAAATTTCGAGTTATTCTTAAAATGTTTTCTACAACGATATTTACTAGGTAGAGCCATCTCACGAATGTTGCTTAAGGAACTGGATTAGAATTTTACGTTTATTTTCCATCGATATCATTCTGCAGCTCAACTTATGTCATGTGGTGATCATAATAGTATTTAGTCTGAGTACATTAAAACAGTTTATAAGACCGAGATGTTTAGCCTCTTCAGTAGATATTCAGAGAATGTCACAAACCTTGGGCATGAGAACGGGAGATCACTAAAACAAAAAGTGGGAAAAAGTAATAAAAATTAATATAAATAATAAGTTTTACTGGCAAAAAAAACTATCATGGATTACACCCCTTAGAATAATTAGAGCTATCTCTGTGGTCCTTCATTCCTCTATGTTCAATAGTATAAATTTGCTAAATATCGTCTACTAATGTTTTTGGTAAATTGCATATTAAACCAAAGTTCATCCATAACGTTTACTAAATTACCGCCAAAAATTTGCATTTCTTTTAAAGAAAAAACTTGGGTTCTGATCTCTGTTCTTTTAACTGATCAGCTTGTTGAACAGCTAAAGCCACGAAACTGTGGTAGTTCGGCTTCACTTCCGTAACTGAAACGTCTGGGCTGAGTTTTTAAGACTTTTTTTTTCGAGGGGGGCAACATTTGCTCATATAGTTGTTCCCCCCCTAATTTCAAAGCCTATGTCACTGTTACTACAGAGGCTGTTTGCACGAATGCCGATCATTTTTTCAGTCAAGTAGTAAATTATAAAGAAAGGAAAACACGGGGGCTAGAAACAGAGGAGTCTGCGGGCTTCGGAGTTGTGCAAAAATGTGGGAGGGGAGCGTACATCCAGTTTTATAGACAGGATAATATAGAAAAACTTAATTCTTTGAATGTATGTACGTAATTTTGTAGTATGAAAATGAATTATTAAATGATAACTATCATTCAAATATATCTTTTTTAAAGGCACAGGGGTAGAAAGGCGCTATTTGTTACATCAACGAATATGATCGTAAATATTAAGTTTTGTACTTCGAATGCCATGTTATATGAATACGAAATATCTAAATATCTAGGAAATAGTCTCAACTAAAATGGCTTCCAACCTTGTTATGTCTAAGGTTCTTTTATCAAATTACAAATACATTACGGGTGGCTGCTTTTTGGTTAAGTTTCTAATGCCATGTCAACATTCAATTATTTTTAATTCGGATCTTATGAATAAATATGTGTGTTACATGTATGCGTGTATGTGTATGTACGCATGTACCCAGGATTTTATCATTTGTTGATGAGAATAAATGCCAACGGTCGATGAGAAGCTGGTAGTCAGTAAATTCTAATATTTATTTGAAGAAAAAATATTTAAGTATCCTGTTTAAATACATTTTCAAGCTCTACTGCGTACATAAGAAATACGTTTTCTCGTAATTACAGATACATATACGTTATTTCCTTCGTAATTTTCAATATATATGTCATATTTTCGGAACACAGTCGGGATGGAAGAGTGGTACGGCGAGTGGAAGAAGTTGATACCAAACTAAATTCAGCCAATTAACACCTTTATTTGATTATTTGCAGGCACACTAGAATAATTCCTTGTAGACAATATACTCTTTAATCATAGCAATAATGATAATTTCTTACATGCGGCATTTCCTCGCGAAGCAGAATTTATACTGCATAGATGCAAAAACGAATCTAAAGCCATGATTGGTCAGTTTTACTTTTAGTTATCATTTTTCAAGCAGCGTTACGTAATTTCGAATGATCTCGAACCTGGAAGAACAGATGAATTTAGGGAGAGATCAACAAATTTAGCATGTTAATTTTGAGATCGCCAATTAGTTTTTAAAACAGCTATCATATTTTGTTATATCTTACATATATATTTATAACTAATAAATCTTTTAAAAGGAGCTTCAAAGAGCCATAAAATTATATTTTAAAACTATTGCTTAGAAATGCATTTATCATCGCTTATATTTACGAAAGATATTTCCCTCTTTATTCAGATTCACTGTATTCAAGTGGATAAGAGCAATGAATGGAATGATCAACTTGGTAATTCATTCCCAGTTTCAAACTGGGTGAATGGGCTAGCTGCGTAAGTGATCTATGAAAATTTTAACAAAGGTTTGTACTTTATCTTATGAAAACGATGTATTAGAAGCTAATTAAAATGTTGGAATTCGTAGAAAAACAGAAAATGCAAATATTTGTGAATAAGCAAGAATATATCTTTAAAAAAATATAAAAAATTTTAATTTTAAACTATCAGCATTATAAAACATTGCAGAAATTACATAGAACAGCGAATAAATTTATTCGGTGTGAGCTCGTTAAATGCAAAATAGATTGTACAGTCAGAAAGCTCTCCTTGTCACAGAAATATTATTCATCGATGTTCAGACTAACATACGTAGTTCAGTGAGTAACATACATTTTTCTTTGAATAAGTAAACTAGGAAAAGAAAACGGGGAGAGAGACTTGGAAATTATATGCAAATTTAACTAATTAATTACACCAGCCCCCCCCTACAGCCTAACACTATATATAAGCATTTTCGAGGTTTTCCTTAAGTGTTATGCAAATATGAACCTATTTTCCATAGAAAATTCTCCGCGAAAGCAGCACCTTCGTCAGCCAGCCTTCATATGCTTTTTTGTTATTCAATTAAATAACCACACACAATCTCCTTTTTCTTAAGATGATTAAGTATAAAAACTAGGATACTTTTCATAAACAATTAGAGCTTTTTAATTAATACTGATGAACTGGAACTGGATCTGATTATTTGTTTATAACAAAGTTTGCCAAACTTTTCAGTCTCGTAACTTGCATGTATATATTTCTAAGGAGGGGGGAAGAAATGTCTAGACGAAAATAATGTAATAATAAAATTTTAATAAACAGATAGATATAATCAATAAAATCCCTGAGAAGGATAATTTAATTCGCAATTAATGAGTAGATAATTACGTTATTAATAATCCAAAAATGCATACTAATGTTATTAAACTATTTAGTAATACATAAAAGAAAAGGAGCACTTCAAAACTTTTCGCGTCCTATATTATTTGTCTCCATTCTGATACCATGCACATCAACATACGTATGTTGGTAACTACTAACTAAATAACAAGTGAGAGCTCGCTCTGTAACTCCATTCAATTTTTTTTCCTGATATATTGATACTGAGCGAGACCTAAAAATACCTTTGTTTTACAAGATATCTGCTCTTATGACCTCTAACACACCCGTTTACTTTTCCCTTCGCATTTAAGTTTAACTTCATCCACAGTACGAGTGAAACAGCCAAGAAAATTAAAAATGCAAGATCCAGTTCTGAAAAGCTATTAATTGCCTTCGAAGAGTGAAGATTACTCTCCAATTTGCTGAAGAAGATAATTAAGAATACTTCAGACATGCAGTTCCAGTCCCTGACACCAGATGGCGGCACATTTGCCGCAACTCTACAAGTTAACTTATGTAGTGGCTCATAGATGGAGCCACATTTGCCAACTTCTTGCTCAGGATTCGCCCGTTGAGCGTAATTGTGCCATGGATTGTTTCGGCAATTTCATCGGATTTAATTTTTTCGTATTGTCTTTTAGGACTTGACCCTAGGCTGACGCCGCAAATTTATATTGGTAAAGGCCTTCACCGGCCGATCGCCTCTTACGTGGGGAATGACCTATGGCTTATTTCCTTCACAATTAACGTCATTCTCCCCTTCCTGACAGCATTTGGGTTCGCACATTTTTTAAACGATTTTGCTTTGCTATTAAAAAAATCGTTTGCCTGGAAATTTTTGTTTTAACTGCGGCTATGTTTTTGAAAGTAAAAATTATTGGCTGCTACTTAAAAGTGTTGTTTTCATGCAAAATGGCGCTTTTGAAGAAGCAATGGATAGACGGCTATGTTCCTGCTCCTTCCGAAAAAAAATATTCCTACCGAGTTATCAAAAACCTCTGTGAAAGCTATGGCTTTTCGATATTTAAAGCTACGATATGTAACATTGTCAAACAAGTCAAAGTTTGGCTTCAAGTAGAAAAATTGTTCCAAATACATATCGAAGGAAGAACAGAATATTTCGAGTGTTTCAAAGATAAGACTTAAGAATTCAGACTTCCAGATGCCCATATTCGCAGCAGGATTACGCCATTCAAAATTCGATGGCTCTATGTACCGTCGTTTTATCACCCTGCGAGAAACATACATTCATTTATGCCCATTTCTCATTATTTAATTTCTTTAAATATAATACAGGACGATAATATTTGGTGGCAACAATCTGAAAAGTGAAACGAACATTCACAGTGATTCGACGCAAAATAGCAGAAGGAAAGCAATAGTCCTTAGGCACAAAGCCCCTTTTCACTAAAAACAACTACCAACCAGTTCGAGTTAATGATGACATTTTTCGAAAAATATCCGCAGCTATTAAGCGGTAAAATTGATATCTCATTTCTTAGAGAGAAGAGAAAAAAGAAATGGGAAAAGTTAATGGATATTTTAAAAGCAGAAGAAACTTACTCTTCCAAAACTGCAGATATGTCCAGAAAAATACGTATAATTTTACATAAGATCGTTTGCAAAACGAAAATTTTCTGAAAGGTTTCCTATTTGCAAACTATTTGTTAACCGGAATTTCATGTTAATTTTTTTTTCTTAAAAAGTTATGCAACAGTGTCATAAATCAAATAATTGAAGTATAGGATCGTGTACCCTTGTTTGATATTCCTATTGAATTTGAATATACAAAAACTTTAAATTTTTTGCAACTGATGATTATATCAATGATTTTAAAATTGTTTTATTTCCCTATGCAATGCAGCCCGTGACAAATTTTAAGACAAAGCTACTCAGGAAAAGTAAAAATACAAGAGCACATGCATAATATTGAATAAAAGTTTACCTCGGTAAGTGATATTTAATTTGAATAGATCTAATTTACTGATGTGTTAGCAGTAACCCTAATTCTACGCTTTTTACTTAAAAAAGCAGCTCAGAAACTGCTAGAACTGTCTCGCGCGGCTGATTTAAAAAGCTAGAAGAGCTGCAGAGAAACATCTCAGCTCAGTTTCTGTTTTTGTAAGCTGTTGTTGACTGTAGCAAATTCGAGGGGAGATCGGATTAGCTTTCTTTGCGCTTTGGATTGCGTTCTACTTAAAGTTTTAGTAGGTAAAATATAGTTATTGTTTATATCGCGTGATACTGTACGAATATTTTTGAGAAAAAATACAGCGTTTTGTTATATTTCTTGTGATAAGTTTTATTAACTTTTTAGCGGACTTGTGCATTCAGTCTGTTACGAACCCGTACGCACGCAACACATTTTGGTGTCAGGAGTGGAGTTGCATGTCAATCACAAGGGGGATGGATAAACAATTAAGGCAGCTGATAACTGAATTTGCTGCATTCCAAGAAAAGATTGAAGGGGCAGTCAACTAAGTTAAAGAACAGATGAAAGCTGACTAAGAATCCGTTAAAGAGGATATAAAAGTTGGCCAACAATCCTTTAAAGACGAGATGAAACCTGGACAAGAATCCGTTAAAAATGAGATGAAAGCTATTAAAGAAGAAATGAAAGTGGGCCGATATGAAATGAAAAGAAAAATCACCTGCATAATAGAAAACAAATTTGAAGCTATGGAAGACAGAATTTACACGGTTGAAATTAGAGCTGGAGAAATTTAAGAAATAGTTTCTGCCGTTCAACAAGAAATCGAACAACAAATTGATGCAGTTGCCAAAGAAGTTGATACTTTAAAGAAATTCATAGCGACGGCAGGCAGCAATTGTGATGGTTTTAAATTTTCACCCATGCCTGCTCGTCACTCACTGAAGCTATCCACGTGTGATGGGAAGACCTTCTGGCAAGTATATTAGACGCAATTTTCTATAGAGGCGGATGCGAATGGATGGGATTCCCAAGCTAAAGCCTGTCATCTCGCTGTTTCTTTGAGAGCAGATGCTGCGGATATTCTTCAAACTCCTTCAGAAAACCAGAGAACTGGACTTCGAATCTCTATCCAGCGCGTTAGAGCTGCGCTTTGGAGAGAAATGGGTAAAAGATTACAGCAGGCTTCAATTAAAATCCCGTCAAGAGAAGCCCACGGAAACACTTCAGGAACTTGCCACGGATGTTGAAAGCTGTCTCATCTCGCCTTTTCAGAATTCTCGACAAAAACAAGGGAAATCTTGTCCCTGCAGTACTTCATGGAGGGCATTCGGAATTCGGAAATACAGAAAGCTCTGCGAATGGCGGATGTCAAGGATGTAAAAATTGCTCTGCTGTACGTCATGAAATTTGAAACAGCCCAGCAAGCTACTCGTACAGACTGCTAACCAGTCAGATCTGTGGAAGTCTACCAGCCAGAGGATCAAGTGATGGCACGTTTAGATGATTTATCCAAACAAGCTTTGATGCGGTGTAGGAGTGAGAATAAACTGGCTCTAAAGTGTTGGAAATGTGGTATTGAAAGCCACATACAACGGAATTGCAACACACTCCAGGGAACGGAAAATAAAACAGATGATTTTGCCACACAAGTCAGTGCCTTGAGACGGAACAGGAGTGAAAAGAAACCAATTCTTAAGTGCTGGAACTGTGGTGTTAAAGGCCACGCACGAAGTAACTGGAAGACACCCAGAGCACGGAAAATAAGACAGGCGATTTAAACATGCGATTAAATGCCATGAGACGGAAAAGGAGTGACAGAAAACCAAAGTGCTGGAACTGCGGACTAAACTCCACTGCTGGAAGCTGAAGGAACTGTAGAACACCCAAGGGCATGGAAAATAAAACCATTTCCTAGCAACGAAGCAGGAAACAAATTATTGACCATATCGCAGAGCGGGGTTTGAACGATAGTGAAAACTCTCGTTTTAAAGCGCTCAAGATTTCTGCAGTGAGTGGCAACAGTAATTGACTATCAATTAATGGGCATATTGATAGAGTTCCTTGAAAATATGATCACTGACATAGGAGCTAATGTTACCATCATTCGGAAATATTTAGCTCAACAATTTAAAGGTAAATTCATTTGAACGCCATCCTGTGTTACGCTCCAGACTGTGTCTGGTGATCCTGTGGTCTGGTGATAAAATAGACATAGATGGGACGTTGAACGTGAACGTTTTGTGATCAAATAGACATAGATGGGACGTTAAACGTTTAGAAGTGCCGTCTACTATCACACGGCATATGTGGCAGATATTACAGATCCTCGCATTCTCGGATTAGGCCTTTTTAAAGAAATACAAATTTTCCTTGGACTTCAAAAACAACAAACTGCTTTCAGCATCAGAGGACATAACTATTCATCATCAGGAGGGATACCCGCCTGGAAAAGCCTACGCCTTGTTTCAAAGATCCTGCTCAAAAAGTTGCTGAAATCACACAGGGGTCGAAGACAAACGCGAGACTAAAATCTATTCTCCACCCCAGATGCTCTTCGGTCATGACCTTCGTCTGCCTTGTGATCTCTTGTTTGGTCGCAATCCGGATGCGATACATACCCGAGGAATACATTCAAGATATCCAGGGCCGGTTTGAAGTTATGCACAATTTTGCACGAGAGCGACTAAACACTGCGACGGGAAGATGAAGACTCGATGCGACACGAGAGCTGTTGAACATCTATTCAACGAAGGAGACAAAGTGTGGTTGTGAAATCCGACTCGACGGAAAGGACTCTGTCCTAAAGTACAGCCACCTTGAGATCGGTTCATACACATTCCTAAACAGGCTGAATGACGTCGGAGTTCGGATCCGTAATTCATCGAACTCTAAGTTAAAAGTCGTTCATTACGACAGGTTAGCTTCTTACTATGGTCATAGTACGTAATGTATATAATGTAAGTAGTATAAGACCATGGTCCTTTTTGTTTTTAAATTTGTAAATATTTGCATTCGTTTATAGATTTATATTTGATTTGATTTGTATTTAGTATTTGAGAATATTTAATTTGTTTTAAGTTACTTATTCCAATTATTGTTAACGTTGTTTGTTATTGTAATGTAATGTGTATTATTGAATTGATGCTTTAATTGTAATTATGGTTTTCTGTTCAGGGATTGCACTGCCCGGGACGTGCACTCCTTATGAAAGGGCAGTGTTATGAATTTCTTATTTAGTTACACATTTTTAGTAGAATTATAATAAATTGTTTTATTTCCCTGTGCAATGCAAAGTGTGACAAAAAAAAACTGCTTCGCCGGAAAAGTAAAAGTACAAGAGCACGTGCATTTAACATTGAATAAAAGTTTATCTCGGTTGATATTTAATTTGAATAGATCTAATTGTCTAGTGTGTTAGCTGTAACCGTAATTCTACTCTTTTTGCCTTCCAGAGACTGATGGAACTGTAGGGCGCTGTGATAACGAAACGATGGAGGTAGCAACTTAGCAGAACTCCGAAATTTTTAAATGTTTTTTTTTTTTTTTTCAGAAAATTTTCATTGCCTTGAAAACGTATTTGCGATTTTTCTCTGCAATGTCTCCTCCTCAAAACTGAAATTTTTCCTGTCCAACAAACAAAAGATAGCATCTTCTTGGCTGTTCATTTTCTAAAGTACGACCAATACGGAATATTCAGATAAGTAGCATTCTTTTCTCTATACTAAATCAAATAGCTATCACTAAAGTGCATTTAAATTTATTTATTTATTATGTTCATAAGCTTCTGGCCTTAAATAATAGTTAGTAATTGCTTTAAATCATGGGGTTCTTTTCTCTAACTATTCCGTAGAGACGCTTTCCTTATCAATAGTTGGCTATCCTTATCAGTATTTGTCGTCTATTAGCACAACACATCGGGGCCCCTTTGAGGAATTTCTCCAGAGGGAAAAAGAGAATCTTGAACATTGATGAATATATAAGATTGCGGTTTTGCGACTTCGATCTCCGACTGTTTTTTTTTTTTTTTTTTTTTTCAGTTCGCAAATATTAATCTATGTTTCCTTGAATATATCTCTTAGAATTGTTAGCATATATTAATACAGTGTGCCTCAATTTGTTAAACTAGTACAAATCTAATAAATCATGATGGTTAAATTAATATATAAATGTAATGCTTAATTAATAAAAAATGTAATTAATATTAAAATATAAATAAATTCTGTAATTTATTTATTTATTAATTTTTCCTGATGTGCTCTAGCACTGTATATGGATTTATGATTTTGCCTGATACTGTTTTGTGAAAAAATGTATGAATATGTTGCGAACTGCAATAGTTAATTTTACTGTAGTTAGTAAATACTTTTGTCTGATATTATGTGCCTTTTGTTGTGTCTCAAGGTGAAGGCAAACATGTTGCCTTGTTTCCCATGTTTAAAAAAATGTAATTTTAGTTTCCTGTCTTAGCAAAAGTTAGCTGCTAAACCAGACTTAAACTGTTATGTGAGTTGAACCCCAAAATTTTTATTCTTTTTATTTATTTTATCTTATTTTAATTTTTTTCCCATCTTCACACCTATTCACCTTTAACAAACACACTCACTACACACACCTGGAAGACATTATTTATTGTAAATGAGCACAGCTTCCTCCCCTTTTGCCTCACTCATGGACACACAAGTATTTTAGGAAATTTTTTTTACTTCTCCTTTTCTTGCTATAGGACCTTTTTTAATTTTTTTTTCTCCATTACTTTTGGGCCATTTACTTTTAATTTTCTTTTGTTCCATCTTTTTTTTATGGTCTTTCCAACTCGTAGAAAATATGCGAAGTTCTTTTTCACTCTCCTCTGAAATACGAAATTGCCCCCTTTCTATATACCTTTCTTTCGCACCTTAGCTTGATTTTTGCCCATCGGTGCAGGAAAACTTAGCGGGTGCAAAACAAGACACCTGTCTGCTTCGTCTGACTGCCTCGCGCGGCCGATTTAAAAAGCTATAAAAGCAGGAGAGAAACATCCCAGCTTTGTAGTAGTTTAAGTGAGCTGTTGTTGTCTACTTAGCTGCTGTAATTTTTTTTTTGATCGGATTAGCTTACTCTGCGCTTTGGATTGCGTTCTATTTAACTTTTAGAAGTTTAAAATGTAGCTACTGTTTATATTGCTTGATATTGTGATATTGTACGAATATCTTTGAGGAAAAATACAAAGTTTTGTCATATTTCTTGCGATAAGAATAAATTTTATTAGCTTCTTATCGGACTTGTGCATTCAATCTGTAATGAACGCGTACGCACGCAGCAATATCAATAAGCAGCAAACTGTGTTTTTCCTCACTGTTGTGTTGTCAGAATTGTTCAAAAACATAATATCTTAACATCTTTGTGTAGATTCCAGGTGTTTTCAGCACCAAACTTTTATCTGTATTTATTCTCCAGTAGGAAATCTTATTGAACTCTCTCGTGACAATAAAGTAGCAAAACAATTTAATATGAATGACTTAATGAAAATATGACTCAAAGCAATTTAACATGAATGTTCAATTTAGGATGTGCATAATTTGAATATATACTGTATATTCATTAATGCATTTGTTAATGTATTACATTTTTATACCCTACAAATTAAAATAAATGTAGAGGGAAATATATTATAATTTAAAACAGAATTTATAAATTACTCATCAAAACACATAAAATGAATACTGTGGACTTATAAGAAAAGTGCAAAGTCTTCAGTAGAAGAATTTGACGAGTTGAGGCGCCATCTATCGGCCACGGATGAAGTCTTCGTTGATAAGCAATAATAGCAATTAGATATCGTCAGGCATATCTCCTTGAAAAAAGTCAACAAGCGCCTGGGCCCGGCCACGACCCCTGTTCTTATTCATTGCTGTTGTGCACACAGATAAACGATATACATTAACAAATATAGACGTCATAAAAATATGTAGTTAAATTTTAATAATACAAATATTAAGAAGTGATTTCATTTACCTTCTCTAGTTGAAAAAGTCAGAATTTCTTTTCCCTCTATCTTCAGTCTGTAGTTATCTGCCAAATGACTTGTAAGTTATTTTTGTCGTTAAATGAATACAAGGCAGATAAGTCTGTAGTTATCTGCCTTGTATTCATTTAATGACAAAAATACTGCTAAACAGTTATCCACTGCACACCGAATTGTACTTTTTTTCCTAGTACCATGTATATTAACAATATGTTTCTGAAGCTGCTTTTTATTTTTGTAATTTTTTTTCGCAAATATGGCGAATTATACTATCGGCGTCCATCGCATCGTCCGTTTTAGCGCTAAAATGGCCTGGGGCTGAAGCTTTTGGCGCGCAAAAATGCCGCGGGGAATTCATTTCGTCACTATATGGCATCACAAGTTTTGTCCAATCAGAGCTTGGGGAGTTGGCTGGGGCCAGGCGCTTGTGAAAAAGTCATGTATTTCTGCAGCAGATTGATAAACTAGTGGTTTAATAAATTAGGAGGTTTAAATTAATGAATAAGTATTACGTTTAACTAATAAAAAATTTAATTAAAAATCGTATTTTAGGAAAATTTTCTGCTTCTTTTCCTTTTCTTTATAGGCCTTTTTTTATTTTCTCTCTCTGTTACATTTGAGCCATTTATTTTAATTTTATTTTGTCCCGACTTTTCTTTCTGGCCTTTTGAATTCGCACAAACTGTACGAGATTCATTTTTACTCTCCTCTGAAATAGGAACTTGCCCCCTCTATATACACCGGCCGATGCTATGCGCACCACCGGTGCGATTAGCCTCTTCAGGCTATTCGCACCAACATTAACCACGCATGCGCATTGGGTTCTCAGTTCCAGATCCGTCATTTGAACTGAATCGAAAAGAACGAATCCTAAGTGCGTGAACTGCCCACATTTCCTTTATTTATTTATTTATAAAAAAGGGCAGACTTTTATATTCGCAATGTTTATCGTTTTCCTGGACAGTTGGAATAGTTTAAATGACTGGTTTGGGGGGCTAAGATCTTGTATACATTTTTTGTACTTCTTATAATACATTTAAATTCGAATATGTGTTTTACACAATCAAGATTTTACCTTATTCCTCTCCGAATTTTTTCGTCTTTTATAATAAAAATTAGACCGAGAATTCCCGCGTAGAAAATTTAGACGTGAAATAAGTTAAAAGCGATAAAATCAACTATTAAATGAACAATTAATGATATAATACTGGTTATTAACAATTTTGTATGCTTCTTTAATTTTTCTATTCTTTAAATTTTCTATTTTTTACTCGTTATTTTCATTATACAAAAAATATTTCAAAGAATTTTGAACTTTGTTCGTACTAATATTTCAAAGAACTTTGATATATTATACAAACACATTAATAAATTAAATTTAAATAAATAATGGGGTGTAATTTAAAAGGCAAAAATAATTTAATAGAGATTTAGATTGAAAAATTTCCACACACAAATGAATTATCAGATTTTATAAGGTTTAATTTCATAAATAACTTTGATTTTGAAATATGGCATTTGAACCTATAAACATGTGTGGACACTGAAAAATTGATGCATATATAAGAACATTATAATTTTCAATAAGGTTTCCTATTGAATAATAAATTTTGACAGTTCTATGCTATAAGACTAGGGTCTAAGTTTGCATAAAAATTCCTCTGTTAAATGAAAGAATTTAAGTCTTTTCTGCAGCCTTCTTGGCAATACACTAAAGATTTTTTAACTAATTATACGTCCTCACTTGCTATTAGAACCATCATTAAATCCTTATTTGATCTTATCTTTTTCTGAACATAATCATGTGTATAGATTGACCTCGTCTTTGCAATTGATAATTACTACTTGCAAATTATTCTCTTACATATTCACTATACATATTTTGGTGAATATTTATAGTGACACCATGCGTCCTGTACTTCATTAGCTAATTATTTTATTTTTTATAGATTATACTGCTTCATTTTAAGGTAGAATGCTACCTATTTGATTGCATTACATTATATTTTGGAATCTAGCAGCACTATCTATGTTTATTGCATCGTGTTATAGCATATTGTGATCTAGCATATTTACTGTTACATATTTCTTTATTGCTACATTGTATATATTATTACTACACTGTATTTATATTATTGTTGTATCATAATTCTATTATTGACTAGCTGACCTGTGCGATTGATATAAATAATGTGTAATCATTATGATTTAAATTAGTTATGCATGGTTAAAACAATATGTAATAATTAAATACCATACATTTGTAAAATCATTCTATGTAGCACATTTGTTGAACATAAACAGTTAATCAGTTTTATGTCAATAGTTTGTGTTATAAATTAGTGCTTAGAAAATTTGACTGTTATATATTGCTTTAAAAGAAATTTGGATTTTCTTTGAATGTCAACGTTCTCATGAACACATATTATTTTTGCCTCTAGTGTAGAATTGGGTGCCCTTTCGTTTGGCGAAAAATTTTCTTCAGTTTTGGCGATGAAACCCCATTTCTGGTTACCATGAGAGTTTTAACTTGGTTTTAGCTTCTTGATTTTTTTAAGTGAAAATAAATCGATGTGCACATGGACAAAGACGAGGCAATGGGCAGTGATTAGTTTGTGCAATTCTCTGATGTTTTTTTAAGTGAAAATAGACCGATGTGTACATGGACACGGAGTTTGTGAAATTCTTTGACTTATTTTGGTTATGTGTAGCGTCCATCTTGAAATTGTGCCTTCCTGGCGCCGATCTTGGCGTCAAAAAAGAATCGCCAAAAAACAAGGGGCACCCAATTGTAAACTTTAACCTTACTTTTAAATAATTAAATTAAAAATATGAAATAGAACTCAGACAATACATTCTACATATTAAATCATTTTTAATTAAGTAATAAAAAGATTTCAAATAAATATAATTTGTAACAAATGATAGGTATCTACAGTTTGGACAAAACCAATATTTGACTGGTGGATAAATTACAATATTTTGACAAGTCTAGTTATACCAATTAAGACGCAAATCAGACTGAATACAATTATATTCTAAATCTTCTAAACAGTCACAGCATTTCCACCCCATGCAAATGATTGCACTTTTCAATTGCTCAATTATCAGGAAAGCATCTGGTTGAAAACACTTTCGAATAGATTCAATGTTTACTATTTTATTTCTCATACGTTGTATAGGTACAATTTGTGGAGTTATAGATACTTCACCCTCTTCGATTAATTTGCCAGGAGGTGCTCGTTTGGAAACTCTTGAATCTACAAAATTTAGTTCAATCTCATTTAATAATAAAGGAAAATAATTTAGTTCAATCTCAAGTTTTTACTTATCCGTTTTGTTTTTAAATGTATCATCTCGCACACGCACAATTTAAGGTATCTTTTTTATCTGCCGTCGATTCAAACCAATAACAGTTTCAGTAACAATAACTAAAATTTAATTAACAAAGAAATATCATATAAGGAAGATAAGCAGAAACTTGTAAGATAATTGAAACTCGTAAGATCATTGAATCAAAAAAGCTGTGCGCATGCAAATTAGCATAAAATGCACAAGCGCCTGGCCCCAGCCACCAACCCTGTTCTTATTGGTTGCTGTTTATGACGTCAGGTTGAAGAGATTTCATTATCTGTTTTGTTTACGTTAGGTGAACTTATACTGCTTTGGTCTTGGTTATGTATAAATGTGAATTTGTGGAGCTGAGGCTCAAGCTTTTGGAGCGTAAAAATGCAGCGGGGAATTCATTTCGTCACTATATGACATCACAAGTCGTGTCCAATAAGAGCTTGGGTTGGTGGCTGGGGCTAGGCGCTTGTATAAAATGCTTGCATTTGGACTGATTGTGCGCATGCGCTAACGTAGGTGGTGCGAATAGCCTCTAGAAACTATTCGCACCGTCGGTGCGATTAGCCACTGCGATATACACCTTCCTTGGCATCTAAGCTTGATTTTTCGCCCATCGGTGCAGAAAGACTTAGCGGATGCAAAACAAGACTTTGTCTACTTTGTGTGTTTGTCAGCTGATTGTATGATGAAATGTTTAGAAATTGCAGGTTTTTAAATCATAGAAAAACTGCTGAAAAATATTTTACGCAATTTAAATAATTTGCAAATTTTGAAAAGAGGTAATACATGAATTGCATTAATTCAACATATAGTTTTAGTAATTAAAATCGTACCATACTAAACTCTGTTTAGTATCCGCCTCCTTTGATATTTTTTAATTGTTTTGTATTTATGTCTGTACAAATAGAGTAGTCTAATTTTAATTCTTAACCTTTATTCTAATTTTTGGCTTTTATGTGACTCTTACAAAGTATTTTTGTTTAATTCAGGGTGATGCTGTGGACATGGATTCACCACTTGGAGATCTTAGTGACTGGGTTGCCGTGAAGGAGGATTTTTTTGTCAGAACTGAAGAGACAGATCATCCACGTTTTATCTGTGCATGGAATAATGAAGAGACCAAGATTGCAATTACTCTTCATGAGGGTACTCGCAAAGCAAGTGATCAGAATCATAAAAATAAAGTCTGTTTACTTAGTCTGAAAGAATTGTATCATATACACAAACAGTTCTGTTTAATCAATAGCCAGTTAGAAGCTTCTTACCCAAAAGATCTCAAACCAAACTATGTTCCATCCAGGAAAAAGTTTGAATATGTTTCATCTGCTGTAGAATATTACTTAAGTGCAGCTATTAAAGCTGTAGGCAAAAAAATTGTTATACCCACAATATTTGGTGAGGACGACGATGATCCGCTAAGCTGTTATGAAGAGAACTTAAATGAATTCAGACTTAGAACTCTTCAGAATAATGTAGAAAAGGCTTATAAAGAACTGGAAGAAATATTACAATTAAGAGAAAGAGCAGAATCTTTACTGCAGCTAACTACTGTATATACTCTGGAAGATCAAGTTGCGACTAATATATCTGATGCTTTAGCTGAGTTATATAACTTTCAGTTACAGCCTTTTCTTGAACTCAGAGAAGTGTCTCGTAATCGAATTAAACAGGCTCAATCCAAACTTAGTGAAGAAATCGGTCCTAATATTAAGCAGAAAGCAGAAAAAGATTATGAAGAGTGGAATGAACAATCATTAGTTGCTACTGAAGCATTGCAACAGTTGTACCATGAATATTATAGGAGGACGTTGAGTTTAGTTCAGGGTAATCAGTTATGTTTCTAATTACTATATTCAAACAAGTAACACTTTTTTTATTCATTTTAGTTTCTTTTTTATATGTAAATTAACTTATGATTAAAAATTAATGTGATCTTAATATGAATTGGGTAAGTGTGCTGTTTAGTATTTATCTTGAAGTTTTAAGTTCCTGTAGTGCTTTTTTTCATTTGTTTAGTTTTAGCTCTGTATTATTAGCTGCTCATGATTAAAAAAAATATATATATACTATTCATAAAAATAACAGAGGAAAGTATATGCAAGAAATGGTTGTAACTTTTGTATAAAATTATGAATTTTTTTTAAATTCTGTATTTCCCTAGCAAAAAGCTGGAATCCCCCTCTTTCCTCTTCCCCCAAAAAATACAGTATAAAAATTGTATGTATTTTTTTTTCAAGTATGTGGATTAGTTTTGACTCTTTCTTTTAAAACTTTCAACAATAATGAAGTAAAAGAAATTAATGTATGTAAAAGTTCATCAGTTATTTTTAGTGCATTAGACAATTTCATAAGGTAACTTTTTTAACTGATTATAATACTTGTCTTTCAACTTGCTGGGAAAATATTAATATGTAATAAAGCTTATAAGTTTTGGTGAAAATGCACTTTAGCCCACTGCTTGGCGATGTTTTGAAAATTGCCAATTCGGCGCATTTCTGCGAAATGTCTTTGCAATTGCAACCTTCCTGACACGCTCCACGAAAACCTATTGTAAACAAAACATAGAATTCTAAAGCATAAATTAGTATGGAAACTGTTGCCACAAAAAGATAATAAAATAATATGCAAAACGAACATTATGATCATTAAAATATTTGTCAGGTTTAAATTAATTATTTACATTTTATGTTGTAATACTTACACATTTTATGCCGTTACATAACCTTCCCGACACGCTCCGCGAAAACGTAACCAAAATGGCATCGGAGAAAGAATGAATTTTTTTAAAAAGGGCATTAAAATTACAAACGATACCATGTACACACCGTTCCGTTTTAACTTAAAAAAAACATCTGCGAATTGCACAATGTAGGCAACGTACACAAATGAACAAAATAAGCTAAAATAACGAAAATAAATTACAAGAAAATGCCATGTGCACAGCGTTCCTTTTAAACTTAAAAAAAACTTCAGCGAATTGCACAATGTAGGCAACGTGCACAAATGAACAAAATAAGCTAAAATAACGAAAATAAATTACAAGAAAATGCCATGTGCACAGCGTTCCTTTTAACCTTAAAAAAAAGTTTGGCGGATATACGGAGTTACCCATGTTGGCGCGTTTATTGCTCATTCAAAAGCAATCGCCACCAAGCAGTGGGCTAAAGCGCATTCCAACCTAAGTTTTCAGTTGAAAAATCAGATTCCTTAATTAAAATTGAAATTGAGAAAGAAAGTGTTAGCTGATGGTTGGATCCTAGCAGAGCCCACATCCTTGGCGCGAATGATTTTGGTTGGCGATAATTGCACCAGTCTCTGTAACCCTACTTTGATATACTAGATAAGGCAAACCTAACTATTTCTAGAATTTTCATATTCAGCGGGTATTTCGAATTTTGTTATTTTGTAGTTGGTCATCGAGTTGGAAGTATGGCTGCTTGTGTGAGCGAGTATACATTAGAATTTTTTACTTTGTTGAATGCGAAAGGTAATAAAGAATTTATTCAATGGTGTATGAAGGAAGAATTGATTGCTTCGAATTATGAATGTCTTAAATGTAATGAGCGAATGGGATTATACGAAAGAAAGAGTGTTGTTTTGGATGGATTTGAATGGAGATGTCGGAAAAAAGGTGTGAATTCGCATGATGTTTGTAGAAGTATAAGAAAGAATTCATGGTTTTCCAAAAGTAAGTTAAGTATGTATGATATTATGCATGTAACTAAAATGTGGTTTTGAAGATGTATGAATGATTATGTTGTGATTTTTTATTTTAAATATATTTGATTAATTTCTGTAATGTTTACATATATTTTCATTATGCATCCACCGTATCCCGCTGTATTCACTTGCCGCCATTGTAAGTGCTATTTTTTATCTTAAATATATTTCATTAATTTCTCTAATGTTTACACATATTTTCTTACGCATTCACCTTATCCCACTGTATTCACTTGCCGCCATTGTCGTTTTTGCTTGGCACCATTTCGTTGTGCCTTGGTGCATTTTTTCAGTTTGTCTTCAAGGATCTGGCCTCTCCTAGGATTTAACCTAGCTGAGTTCTCCTTACTTTGCTTTCAGTACTCAAACTTATTTTAATGTATTTTAGCTCTAAGAATAATTATTTTTCATTTTGGTATCAATTTCATGAAATTTCTTATTAATAATCTAAAATATAAAATCAAAATATGAAGTTGCTGAAAGTAAGATGGTGAACTGATGTTATTAGAAGAATAGGTACTTTATGATCCACACGCCCATCAAAAAGTCGTTAACTCATTTCCTACTCTTGTGAACTGTTGTTGACAACTTTTGTCGACTTTTGTAAACTGTTGTGTGTTGTTGACAATCTTGGAGAAAGCATTTGTATGCATGTCTTTATGTGTATTTTAATAATGCATCTAGTGCCATTTATTTTTTTAAACATTCATTAAAAAATAAAAATAATTAATAAAAAATACAAAATTTGTTTTATGTATGATACATTAAAAATATAATACGTAGTTCAGAATTTAAGTACACTGTATGCAACATCAACAACATTATTAGTTTGTTAATTAGTAATCTTGTAAATGCTTATAATTATTAAATGCATGTTTTATAAATTAAATTCTTATTTAAAAATTTTCTCATTAGATATATTGTTAAAAAACAAAAATTTAAATTAAACTTGAGTAAGAAATGAACATCAATTCACACCACACAATAAAATTTCATTTATTTAATAAAACTGTGAAATATTTGTAACCTAAAAATTCATTTGCATCTATAGACACAAAGTAAAAGGAAAAGAAGTAAGTAAGAAAAAAGAAATATGTTTTGCATTATATGGTGAATTCATTTTCATGAATAAAAACGGCTTAAAATTAATTTACAATGGTAATTTTTCATGAAGTAAACTTTGGTGACTTATTCTGAAATTAATGATGTTAATATTTCCTGATTTTATACTTTTTTAGACTTGCGTTAAATTATTTGTATTATTTTAATTTATCTGTGGAAATTTTTCTGTATAGTTTTATTTTGCTTAGCATAAAAATTGTATTTTAAAGGTCAGAGAGATAGAATGATTGAAGATAAAAAGAAGTATGGAAAAGTTGCTTTTGAACTGCATGGTATGCCTCGTTTGTTAAAATTAGAATCCTTGGTTTGGCAAGAAGACTTAAAACTGCATAATGCAATTAAAGCAACTAAGGAGTTCCAGCGTGACAAAATTAAGAGTCAGGTTAAAAATTAGTTATTTTTTTGCTTGACCTTGATAAAAATTCAGATTTCAAATTTATTGCTTTATGTGTTGAATTTGTGATGAATGCTTTTAATTCAATGTACTCTACTTTTTAGTTAGCCTATATCAATGATGATAGTGGTGCAGTGTATGAAATTGAAAGGATTGAAGAAGAAATAACTAATGCTCAGATAGGTGTCCTTGATGCTCATCTTGAAGTACTGGATGTTGAAGAACGCTTATACAAGAGTCAGTTAGCTATTTTGAACAAAGAGTACAAAGGTAAAATGAATATCAATTTATGAAAAGCAGGTGTTTTTCCTTATATGCAGTACAAAGGCCAAGATCCGGAATCATCATGACTTCGATAATTCTTGATTTTGGAATTTGCATATGTTAGATATGTAGACTTTGATTAATGAATCAAAGTCTAGTAAGATGGCATTTAAAAGGTAAAGATATAGTTACGGGGGCTCCTTAGTGAAAATTGGTGATTTTTGGTGGTACATGGATACCAAAAAATAGAACAGGCAAATCGACAACTTTGTATTTGGCATAGATTTTGTAAAATCCCAATTGATTTCAAGGACAGAATCTCTATTTTTCATTACTATTTCTGCCGACAGATGGCACTATTGACTCTTCAACTGGTCCCCTGTAGGGTATAAATATGATTGACATTCGCTTTCTCACTTTTGCAGAATTTTTTGCTCCTGATGAAGGGGGACCTGTTTTGCCCTCGAAATCGATTGAGATTTTACAAAATCTACACTGAATACAAGGTTGTCGATTTGCCTCTTTTATTTTCCACATTGGTGTGTTTCTCTTGCGTCTTGACATGGACACCAAGTTTATGCAATTCTTTGACTTTATTTTGGCTTTGTGTAGTGACGATTTTTGGCACAAAAATCACTGCTACACAAAGCCAAAATAACAAGTCAAAGAATTGCACACTGCCTTGATTTTGTCCATGTACACATCGACCTATTTTCGCTTAAAAGGTCAAAGGAGCAGCCAGTTCTACCCTAGAGTTAAACAAAAAATATATAACTTCAATAAACTGCATTTTAAATCAAACAATGAAATAACAATAAAAGGGAAATTCATCTTAGCACTACTCAAAAGGAAATATTCCCTTACCTTATTTAAAAATTTCAGTGCCTTCAGCCAAACAAAATTCCTTAACAGCATCAAAAAACTTCTTAAAATTATCTGAACTAGAATCTGTATACTGGCATACAATAAATTCACAAAAATAAGAGTAAAAAATATCCTCCAATCTTCGATCATACGTATTTCCTTCCTACAAACAGGACACTTGTAATGGCTAATAAGTAAACCTTCATTTACAGACCGGTCAATTAATGCTTTTTTCCCCTTTTGTTTCATACAGAAATTCAAATAAATCTTACCACATTCAGACATTTTACCATGTAAACCATAAAATAAGTAACCATACTTCCTAACCAACATCCAACACTTGCAAATCTTTTCCCTTCATTCAAATTCACCACAGTCATGCAACCAATTATGTCATAATGGGGTTTCCATAACATTAAATTACTCAGATTACCATAAGTGAAACAACTTGGCGATAAATAAAACAATAACGTAACAATAATCCAAGGGGCACCCTTAAATATAATATAACCAATTAAAAATATGAAATAGCTCATAAATACATCAGTATGAAATAGTGATGCATTTATGAGGCAATTTTAATTTCTTCTTTAAACAGTGGACATGAAACAGTTTCTACTGTATGGTCTGAATTTTAAAATTTTAACTAATAGGCATTTCTATATTAATATTTAATTTATCCATTTTGTATTATATTCTTTAATGGCAGATTATTATGCTTCATAATTTCCTGCTTTGGGATTTTCTACTATTGCTTTATATATTGCAATATTTAGATCTTCTAGCTGACCTTGAATTCTTTATAGTGTAGCAAAATGAGTTAAGATTTCCGTCTGAGAGTTCACTTCACTCAAAATTGCTTTTAAAGCATTAAAAGTGTGTGTGTTTTTTTTAATTGCGTCTAATATGTGTATGTTTTTTAAGTAGTCATTTCATACTGAAAGTAAATTATTCAAGCAATGGTTACTGGAAAAAAAATTCAAAATGGAAGTAACTTTTTTATACAGTGTTTATTATCACCACATTTTGGGTGTATCTTAAGAATTCTACCCCAATCTTATTGCTCTCTGCTTTATTTGCAATATATTCTTAAAGTGCCTGTTTGTTCACAACACAAGAATATTCTACAGTTGTTACACAACTGTTTGCATTAACATATCTAATGCTGTGTGAGTCACAGAATGAATGATTCATTGAAGTCTAAAGTAAAGAAAATTTTGAGTTACCATTTCTTGTTAAATAAATAAAATTAATTAATTAAAAATTAATTAATTATGTTGGAATTACAATAAACAAATAGGTGTTCCTAATGCATACAGTGGTGATTTTAAAATTTGGTTAACCAACCTTTCAAATATGTACACTCAGTGTTAAATCCATTTTTTCATGAAACATTTTAGCATGAGCCATTAAGACTGAACTTGTCAGTAGCATATACTCCCTGCCACAGTATTTCAGACATTCAATTATCACATTGTCATGGTCCTGATGAGCATGACATTATTATTTTATTATAATGAATGTTTTTTTTTTATTGCAAGTAGAGTATCTGAATCCCTTAAAAATACAATAAATTCCTTTTTCTGTCATTTACTGTTAACTTTCTTCTGCTATAGTCTTCATATAATTTTAATACAAATCCATTTTTTGCTTGATTCCTATCGAAACATGCTTTCACTCAGCACATCCTTCTACAACTTTAGAATTTGAAATTTTCTTCAACTTAATTGAAAACTCGGACATTAATTTTAAAAAAGTACCTGTAAGTTAGTCTGTATATTAGGGTCCCCCTTGGATTATCACCAAGTTGTTTCATTTATTGCCAAATTATTGTTTCATTTATGGTAACCCAAGTTTTTGAATCTTATGGAAACCCTATTATGACGCGATTGACTGCATGATTGTAGTTAACTTGACTGACGGGAAAATATTTGTAAGGGCTTATTTCTGCATTTCGTGTCAGTTAGGAAGTATGTTGCTTGTTTTGTGCTGTACACTGTAAAAGGGCTGCATGTGAGAAGATTAGTGTGAAGTTTCTGTATGATTTGGAACGAAAGCGGAAAAAAATCATTAATTGACTGATGTGTAAATGAAGGTTTCATTAGTAGTCATTATAAGTGTCTTGTTTGTACGAAGGAAATGCATATGGTTGAACATTAAGATCGCTCAGGTGCCTTTGAATGGGTTTGTTGCAATGGCAGTATGCATATTCTAGTTCAGATAATTTTAGAAAGTTTTTGAATGCTGTTAAAGAATTTTGTGTGCCACAGACTGAAGACACAGAAATTTCTAAATATGGTCGATATTTCCTTCCTGTAGTGTGTATATGTGATAAGATGTATTTCCTTTTTTATGTTATTTCATTGTGAGATTTAAAATGCAGTTTATTGAACTTTGATTGGCTACAAATTTTGTTCAATTTTGGTGACTTTATTTTAACATTATAAGAGATAATCATTCTCCTGATTTTTTTTTTTAAAGTGAAAATAGATCGATGTGTACATGGATAAAGTCAAGGGAGTGCACAATGCAGAGTTTGGGCAATTCTCTGAAGTTTTTTTAAATGAAAACAGATCAATGTGTACATGGTCACTGAGTTTGTGCAATTCTTTGACTTGTAATTTTGGTTTTGTATAGCATCATCTTGAAGTTGTGCCTTTTTGGCCAGTCGCCAGTTTTCACGTAGGGGCACCCTTAAATATATTTTTACCTAGCTGTATAATATAACTGAAAAAGAAAAATATAAGCCAATATAATAGCTGCAAAAAAAATTATAAGGTGGATCAAATTAGTTAAAGAAAGGGCAGTTTGCTAAGTTAAACTGACCTTAAATTCCTTCGAATCTAGTTCTTTCTCCCTTCACAGCTGCTGTACCAACAAATGGAAACTAGTATGAGCAACATCCCAGTCAAATGTATCTTAAACATATATATATATATATATATATGGTCAGGTGGAAAAATGTTAATCCTCCACAGCTACTCAAGAGTTGAAAGTGTGGTTCAGGCTAATGGTCAGTCAGTGTACTGTAATTTCCTATCCAGCAAGTTTTGAAAATGAAATGCAAGAATTTTAGCTAACTGGGAGAAAAATTATGGCATACCTGAATTTTCTTGAGTGTTATATTCTCCATGCTAGATCCCTAGATTCTAGTCAAAAAACTAGAATCTAGGGATCTGGTAGTCCCTAGATCCAGATTAGAACATTCTGAATATTGGATGACCAGATTGTGGACTTTGCACTGTTTGTATAATTTTTCTCCACAATACATTCATTGCTTACATGTAAAAAGACACTATTTCCCAGACACCAGTAATATATTTTTGTGTAGTAATACCCCAAACTAATTTCAGTGTGAGAATTCAGGGCTGTTTTTATCAAAAATATAATTTTAATGTTTATATATGTAAATTATTTAATTATTTATAAATGTTTTAATAATTTTAATATTATATTGGGTCTCTGGAAAGCTCTGCATTTTTTTATGATAAATACAAATGGAACAACACATAAACTTCAGAAAATTTAATTGAATCACATAAGCACCATTTTGTTCCATGACTTTTCGCCAATTCTCTGGCAGCTGGAAAATTCATTTTCTTTCTTTTTTTTCTTTTTTTTTTTTTTAATATCAATAAGTTTATTCTTAAAGAAGGTAACATAATGCTATTTGACAGTCTTCAAAGAAGCAAACTGCAGTTCAGAGAATTTTGAAATAACCTGAAAAGAATAAAATTTTAGAGGGCAATATAGTGAATATGGGTGTGTGTGTGTCAGAAACCATCTCAGCTATTCTCGATTAGTCTTTACTTGACATTCATTGAAATGTGGGGCTGACCATTGTCATGATGGAAGAAATGTTGAAGATTGGTTAGTTGCAGGTGCTTCATCTTGATTTCTGCTTCAAAACTGCCATTTGAAAATAGTATTTTTCTCAACATATGGTCTAATTTGGTAGCAACAGTTTGTAATGTACAATTCCTTTGTAGTCCCACTATACATAAAGCATTACTTTCTTAAAATGCAGTGCCCCTCTCAATGTTACTAAAGTACCTTACCCATGGCCAGCTTTAGATGAAAAGAGGCCCTAGGCTATTCCACTTATGAAGCCCTTTCACCTTCCATTTTTAAGTTTGTAAATTACATGAGAGATAGTAAAATACATCATTACTGTGATATATATCAGTATGTTAAATGAAACATGTTGTGATTGGTACTAACCTTTATAAAAAATGTGACACGGATAATAAATAAATAAGCTGAGAACACTTATTTGGACATTTATTCTTAACACCATATATAGTACTTGTAACAATAACTAATCAAACATAGCACACATTTACAAAGAAACAAAATTGAAATAATGAAAATCTTTGACTTCAAAAATAAAATACGCAATAAAAACTATCATATTTTCTATCAAATTAAATTAAATATATTCAATACATTGAAGGTTAAACCAAATTCAATTCTGATAAGTTTATTTCATAATGATTTGCATTTAAAGTTTAAGTATGAATTTTAAGTCTTGACGAAAAATGGAACTTTATTCAAACAAAATCCAGATCACAAAAAAGAAAATATCAAATTGTATATCATATTAAATTTTATGTTAATAGTTTTTTTTTTAAGAACTGATTCAATCCAAGTATACATTTAAAACAAAACAATAGATTAGAAGAATTTCTTTCTAAACTTTTTCACATAGAATTCTTCTATGTTCATCAAAATCTATTTTTCTGAAAATCTCATTTCCGATGCAAAAAATAATCCATGAAGACAATCTCGTCTGGTTCATTGTGTTTTTTAATTGATTTTTGATATTTTTAAATCTTGAAAATGACCTTCTCCAATACAATTAGTGACTATTAAACTGAGAAACAGCCATAAGATTGATTCCACATTGGGGAAGGTCACTTGAATACGTTCTTTGAATATTATTTGATACAAGTCTGTATGCAACAATGTGGAATTTTTTTTTAAGGTTTATGCATTTGTCTCACATATGTGTGGAAATGAAATAGTTCTTTAGTAAGATTTTGATTGACATCTTCTGGGTATTCTTGCATTACAACAGTTCAACACCTCTTTAAAGTTCCACCTTTGATAATGTAAGATCAGCAAGAAAGGAAAATATTTTCACTACATTATCATAAATAGAAGCCATTCCTAAATTTGATTCTAGTGCATCTAATATAGGAATAAAGGATTTAATCCTAAATTTATCTCTTGAAGAGAGTTTACTTAAGGCTTCAAGGTCAGATGAATTTTTGCAATTCCCTTGCTTTTAACTTCTTATTATCCTTCTGGCAGTTCTATGTTCAGTATTTAGCAACATGTTTTTTTGCTTGTTGCTCAAGTGCATCAAAATCTTCTCTAATTCTGCATGCCTGCAGATATCACAGCATGAGAAAATTTTGCTGTGTATATGTTGCCCATGAAATGGTAAGATAAGCAGTCAGAGGGTTAATAGGAATCAGTTTCTGTGTTGAAACAAAATCTTTAATTTAAAAACAAAAACTCATACAAATTTGAATAAAATTTCTAAATATTTTAAAGCAATCTTTATTGAGAGTTTCTTTAAATTACATTATTATCAAATGCTTGTTTTGTATTCAGATTTATATAATTTTTTTTTTTAACAAGGAAAGGGAAGTTTAAGAAGCTTTTATTTTTTTTTTAGACAGTGTAGAAATTGGTGTCTTTTTTGATGCAGTTGAAAATCCTGAAGATTTGCCTGATACTGAGAACAGTTCTCCAGAGCAAAATCCCAAAATTTCCAAATTAAAAGAGAAGCTAAATAGGATTTACAGAAAGAGAGCAAATATTCGCAACAAAAAGGTTTGAAGAATTTTTTCAAAGTAACATCTGACACTTTCATTAAAAAATATTTCTGTGGCCTACAGTAGTTTATGTCCATTTGCAATGATTTGCAAAATTGCATACGTTTTAAGTATAGCAAAATTAAGGATTATCTCCATGTCCACTAAAAAATCATAAATTCATTGGGGGACTTGGCAAGTATTTGTGAAGTCGCTGTTGGCTAATTTTTCATTAAGTTAGGTAAGTTAAGAGATATTTTCAAAATGGTGGCACACTAAAAATCTCATAAATGAGCAGATTATATAATATAATTAAAAATAAATATAACTAAAAGCCATCTGTTATTTTTATGTGCTGCTGTTCTGCTTGTCTCATGAGCGGTATATAAAAATACGAAGCTGTAAAATTTGGTAAAATAATTAAAAAAATAGAGAATTTCACAAACTTCAGCAATAAATAGAATAGCTGTTGTAAATGAAATACGGCTATCTTCAAACCAGTTTCTGACCCACTTTGCTTTCAATTTTATACATTGCAAATCTCTAAAATTGGGTCATTTAAGAAGTGCAGCCTAACAATATGAGAATTTTTGCTTTCTCTTTGAGCAAAATGCTGTATTTTTGAAGAAATGCAACAATCTCTTTTTCATCAGTTGCACAGTTTCATTACAGTTCATTGTGGGAGAAACAGGCATGGGCAAACAAATACTAATAAAAAATTATGATTGAGTTTCAGAAGACCAAATCCTTATACAAGCATATGCTACGTACATGCCTGGGTTGCTACATAAGTACTTTTTAGCAACAGCAAGCAATGTACGTGTTTTGGTGACACTCTACATTTATTCATGAATACTTTTTTCTACTTTTAGATGGGGGTGCAGGTATTCAGAAGTATCCAAAATTCTTATCTTGGATTCTAAAATGATATATTCTGTTTACTTTTTTTTATATTTGCTAACACACTAATCTATTTTATTGCACTGGCTATTAGCCTGAAAAATTGATGCCTCAAAAGTAAGTTTCACGATCTGCATGGAATTGAGTTCATTTTCATAGTACACATAAAAAAACACTTTAAATTTCAATAAAGATATAATAAAATTTTAATTTGAGTGGATAATAAAACTAAGGTATTTTAGTGTTTTTTGATTTTTATGAGAAATATTACTGTAAGTAAATTCTAGAGTCTTGGAGTGAAGATTTCTTTTTGGAAAGTATATCATACCTGGTGTAAATTTTTGTAAACATTCAAATAATTTTGATTGTATTGTTTTTGTATCATTGCGATATTGTGCATTCTTTTATTTATTTCTTTAAGTTTTGCATTTTTAGTTGATTTTAAGGTTTATTTTGTGTGTAATATAATTTGTGCCCACATATTTTGCATATAAATGCTTATTTCTTGTAAAGGATTTTAGATCTTTCAATTCTGAATCCATTGACATTTAAATTGTTAAAACTGCTTACTAGAATGCAAAATATAGGCAAAATCACACCTGGCAGGCTTTGAAAGGCTTTGGTTTGTGCCAACAGCTTGACGAGATGTTCATGATTTCTCACCATCCTGGTGATTTTCTGGGCTTCAGGAGATTACATGTTTGTTGAAGCCATAAAACAGATACAGATTTCTAGAAATCCATGCAGCATCATATAAATAGGTCATGTCTAACAGGTACATATACAAGGTTCATCAGAAAAATATATACACATTTTAACAAATGGTATCTGCATATTAGAGGGAAAAATGAATTGGATTATCTTTACAATATGTAGTATGGTGTTTGTTTAGCAGATGACAGTACTCTCATGACTGAAATAATGCATATCATATGATGTACGATAGTGAATTAAAACAGTCTCAGGGGACCTTGAAGGATGTAATGCAGTGCAGAAAATTCAATATACTTGATGTCCTTTGTCGAGAAATTACAGCAGCATGCACAGCAATCCCTGTGGACACATTGACTAATGTCAAACAACTGCTTGATGTGATGTTATGTGTCTGGCCACTGTAGCCACCATTCTGGTACTTTGAGCACTATAAATAACTGCACATGTACAGGTGGATTATATTAAACCTTACCTATGATAAGTATTTTTTTGTTAACCTGTAATTAAGTTCATTGCTAACAATAAAGATTTTTCTTTCATTAAAGTGTCTACATGTTTCTGATGGACCCTGTAGGTTGCATGTTGGGTTATCATATTGACAGTGAGACAGTTGATGACTTTCTGTGTCTCCCTATGTTTGACCCACTCTTACATCTAAGCAGTTCTTGGATTTTGAATGGTTTTTAGAAGAAGTTGATGTTAAGTTGTATGTGTACTGATTCGGAAATGTATTTTGGACATCACATAAAGGAACTATAATCCTTTTATTATAGCTAGAATACTCCAGGTTACATGGGATCTGAACTTCAGTTTACCACCACGAGATGTGTAGTTTACTACAGTGCTCCATATTGGCGCAACTCTCAGCAGACTTTCCTTCACTCTCAGCTTCTCTACTGCAGGCTGTTCCCTTAACCTGATCACTGCTTCTTGGCAATTATATATGAGTAAAAATCTTATGACATCATTGCTTGTGACACATAATACTTCCCCCTTGAACTATTAGATTCAATAGAAAGAAAAGAAAATCAATTAGTTATGATAAATCAAGAGTAATTTAGAACCACATATAAACATAAAAGTTTAGCAGTTATAAGTGTGGTATTCCAACATTATCCTCAAATGGCAAAATACAGATCTTTAAAACACCTATTTTGAACGTACCATGTCTTTATTCACACTTACTACTCATATTTTATTATCACCCCCAGAAAAAATATCTACCACTCTTCCCAGTAACCAGCTACAAATTGACATATTAGCTTCCTTAATGATAATTCTATATCATAAATGCATATTATCTTCCTTAATAATGACATCAATTTATTGCTAACATCTGCTTACTCTGTAAATTGTTTCTTTATTCATTGTGAAGTCCAATTAATGTTTTAGCACTATCACTAAGTAATTTTGTACTTTTACGACATCCAGAAAAGAATTTTTTAAGGTAGCAGTAAAAGATTCAAGATCTATAACTATGGCATGAGTTATGAAATCAATGAAAATACAAACATAAATTTTATTATAAGCACCATTTCTTAATCTATGCCTGTATGATTAAATTAAGTTAATGTCCTTTTCCTCGCACTTTGTGTATAACCGATCAAATATTTCTCTCAGTTTACTATTAAACACATTACATTTCTTTTATTGTAATTTACTAGCACTTAAGTTCACATTTTCTACGTTAAATCTACATTTCATTATTTGTGCTTTTAATATTCTCTTTAATCTTCCTGATTCATGTTATGGATAGATGAAAATACAACTTGCCACTTTAGATTCACCAGCTGGACAGCACTTTATGGGAAGTACTCTCATGAAAGTCTGGTATAGACAAAGCATCTTCATGATGTTATGTTGTATGTGTGCTGGTTTGAAAATGAATTTTGGACATCACACAGATGAACTACAATCCATGTATTGTAGCTGGTGTACTCCAGGTTGCACAGATATAATCCTGAGCTTTACACTTCTTGCCACAGCCACTTACCACCATGAAATGTGCAGTGTATTCCGATACTCCAAATTGGCATGGCTCTTGGTGGTCTTTCTTTCACTCTCAGATCTTTCATTGAAGGCTTTACTCTTAATGTCTTTACTGCTTCTTTCTAACTATAAATGAATAAAAATCTCATGACATCACTAAATGCATTCCGAGATGTTCATTTGGATTCAGGTATAATGTTGTTACAGACCAATTTATTCACCAAATATGCTCACTTTGAAGATATTCATCAACAAGCGGAATACTCTGTAGATGAGTGTTACTGCCCATGAAAAGACACATATAGGGCTTTAGCATCCCCTGTTTGTACATTTGAGAAGTCAGAACCATTTATCAGACACATAGAATGGTATGTGGCCATTGTAATATGTTGCATACTAAGATCACAAAACCTGCACTTCCATGATGGTCCTCTGCTGATGCTGGAAGAATGGTATGAGGTTCTAAATTCTTGGCAGGTAAAAGTACAATGAACATAAGTATCTAGGCTGAATCTGACCACATCGTAGAAGAGAACTCAGGCCAACTGAAGTTGGATTCTAGGGTAATATTCTCTGCACTGTATCTAATGTGCTCTGGTGGGTGAGTAAGTAGGACAAGAACAGGGGGCAATTGCCAAAAAGGCCTTCTTGTATAAGGTTTTAGTAAAAAGTGAACTAATATTGTAGTAAGAACAGAGAACTCGTGAGAGAGCTATATGGCTGTAGTAGTCCTCTAGTGACTGGCTGAAAAGACCAGATACTGGTTTTCATTGAACATCATGGCTCTTGGATGCCCTTGTTCAGATCTTGTTCAGTATATGTTTGGTTTTCTAAAACTGTTTCCATGAATTGCGGGCAATATGGGGAGTTACATTAAGCTCTTTTGCAATCAGAATTACTCTACTTCTAGCTTGTCAGTGAATCTTCACCTTGTTCCACTATCTAAACCAGGGATTCCCACCTTGTTTTTGTATCAATCCCTTTTAAAAGAACGGTTCTTCATTGAACCTCTTGCATTTTGATTTATAATGTGCAGTATGCAAACAACATATAAATGATTTTAGTTTTGAAAAAAAAGGGTTTATTAGGTTCATTTTCACCTTTTATTTATTATTTGCATTATTATTCTTTTAAATGTTACAACTATAAACAAATTTTCAGGAAAAAAACCACAGCTTCTAATTGCAAAAACGTTTGATTTGAATTAATGCAATGGCTACACTGAATGTATTGATGCAATTTTTCTTTCAAGATTTTGAATAATACTGCTTTGCTCAATTCTTGATTACCTTGTTCAAATATTGCTTTTTGTTATGTGTAATAAATTATTGGCTTGACTAAAGCTTATTTCCACTAGGTAAGAGGAGGAAAAGTTGGTTGAGTAACAACTTTTATTTTAGGGTGTCTTCTCTTGAACTCCAAAATTTAGTGTATTCATGTGTTTGAATTAGACTGATTTTGTGTAATACAGCTTTAAACATTTAAGTTTTATTAATAATTTTTTTTAAGTTTATGAATAATTTTTTAAGTTTTATTAATTATTTTTTTTGTAATCGATAGGATCTTGATTACATGGATCAATTGCCCCTTGATCATCATAGACCCACTTTAAAATTTCATCAACTCACAGGGGTCTATACCGACACCGTTGTGAACCCCTCATCTAAATACTACTAGTTGTTACTACCATGCTTATGAAATTTAACAAAATATTATTACAACTGTTCTGATCTCTGATCTGTTTGGAAAAGTAAAAGTGGTACAACAAATAACTGATTTTTATAGCTGCAGCAACTACAGTTCTATTTACATGTACTATTTTATTGATTATGTATTCAATGCCAATGCTACTACATTATTATTTGGTACTTTGTATTTGATTTAATATTTTTTGGGAGGGGGAAAAACAAAAGTTGTTTGTTTTGGACACATTGCACTTATAGATGTGTTGAGGAAAGAAGTTTAATGTGCTGCAACAATTTGTGATTTATAAAAAAGTTTTATTTTGAAAACTTGATTACTAATAAAAAGCCAATTTTGGATTTTAAGTAACTATTTTTACTTCTCTTTCATTTTGTCTGATTTTTGACTGAGAATTTTTAAATACCTTTTACCAGAACAAAATTGGAATTTTTTTAATCACTTTTATTCTTCAAGTATTGTAAAAAAAGAGCATTTTGTTGTACTTACAATAAGTCATTGCTATTAATATTATTTACCGGATTGTCTAGTTGAGTTTAGTACTCTTAAAATCAGCTTTGTTGCTTTTAAAAGGTAATGATGAAGACGAAGAAATAATCATTTGATAAATTCTCAGATAATGTAAATATTTCATATCAAAATATTTTAGGTAAAATTTTTTTATAACATTATTTACATGAAGAGCATTAGGTTTATTCAAAAATATTTTCTATTTTCCCTATGAGAACACTAAGTAATATGAATGCCCATGTTCAAAATGTGTGAATATTTTTTACATTCTTCAAACCACTTCCATGAAAGGCAGAAAATGACCTTTTTTTTAGGTAGTTTTAATGTCTTCTTCTTTCTTTTTTTTGTGTGTGTGTGTGTGTCTTGTCTTGGTCTTGCTGAAAAATTATTGTTTTCTGTACAAGCTTTATTTAACAGTGAATAATGTTTTTTGAAAATTCTTATAAATTTTTATTTTAGAAAAGTATGTTGTCTCAGTTAAAGAAAAAGAAAGAACTTAAAGCTGCTGTAATAGAAAAAAATGAAAAGGCTGCAGCAATTGTAAGTGTAATGAGAAAGAAGTGTATTTTATTTATTTAAAAAAATTAAATGAATTTATTTGACTTGTTTATTAATAAGGACTATATGTGTATATTATGATTGTTTCAGAGTCGTAAAAGAAAAGAATCCAAGATTTCTAAAGAGCTAGCTCCTGATAAACTAGCGAATGAAAGGAAGAAAACACTTCAAAGACTCAAAGAATACAAAAAAGTATGTTTATATTTTTCAGATATACTTAAATATTGTCATGCATTCTAAAGTATTATAGTTTTTTTAATTCATTGTCATAATTAATGAATTGTCTGAAGTCAGTGGCAAAAATGTAAATCATCATTCTTTATTTTTTAAAATTTATTTTGTAAGAATTTTCTTAGCTGTTAATATTATTTGTTAAATCCTGTCTATTAATGTATTAAGCATACCCGAAAAGGGGGGGGAGGTTGTATATAAAAGCTTACCTTAATTATTAATTGAGATTTAGTTATTTATTATCAAAACACCTTTTCACTTCCCTCAGATGAAAGTTATGTCACTTCGTTGCCATTTTGTTGCACATGATCTAAGAGATAAATTTATAAGCTTGTGGTAGCCTGTGAGAGGGTTGTTGGTTGATGCTCACTGGCTGTTTTTGGTGTTTTAGCACAGCTAGCTTGCAGCAGTATCTATGGACGTGAATGGAAGTGTGATGTAAGAGTCATTTCCATGAGTCTTACATATGATTTTGCATACATTATAAAGCTAAATAATGAAAAACTTTGTTCATATCAATGCTACTTGTCATACTTGTCTAAGCAATAAAATAGTAGAACTGTTTGCTTGTACCCAGGAATAAAATCATTGTTAAGCATCCCAAAAAGAACCATAGGTTGTGTTTTATTGCACCTTAGTGTAGCAAATACATTTCAGTTTCTAATCTCTTACGCCAAAGTGTGATTTGCATGACTTAAAATTTTGTATTTCTGAAACGTGTCTGAATGTATACTGTTCTGAAATCTGCTAAACATTTACATAAACTTACAAAGGCTGCTAAAATTAGATTTTTATTTCTAAACAAAAGTATTTAAGTTTATAACTATTTTCAATTTAAAAAAAAATTATTATTGACTTTTTTTCCCCTTTTTTGAGAAAAAGCAAGGGGTTAATCTATTCAATGTGTGACTCACTGAACTTCAGATTAATTATGCTAGATACTTGCTGAGAAAATGTGTGAGACAAACATAAATTGTTTTATCTTGTGTTTAGCTTTTATTAGATAATAAGCTGACTTATGTGATTTTTCCCAGACGTGCATAAATATACAACAGTTTTCTGTGAATGTTCAACAATATAATCAGTTTCACGTCTCACCAGTAAGCCTTATATGTTTTGCTACATTCAGAAAATAGTGCATATACATACTTCTGTTTGATTATTGATCGAGCATCATTTGTCATTACAGTATCTATGATAAGCTCACCAAAATTTTATGCCTTTTCCTCATATTAATGTTATTTTGAATTTCTCAAAGTTATTTAATGGATTTTACAAAGAACTGATATCCATAAACTCTTTGGTTGTATGAAAGTATATTTTATTATGAAAGAATAACAAATTTTTAATACTTATTGTAAAATTTATCAGTATGTTAATAATTTTTTCCAATTTTCTCTGAGATTTCCAGATTAAAATTGTGAGCCATAGATTTGTTTTGATCATGTAAAATATGCTCAGAACTTGTTGGGAATGGTTTGAACTATCATTTTGGAGATAAAATGGTACATGTAGTATTAAAATGATAAATAAAAAAGTATTGTTATTCATGCATAGACTTTATAGAAATTATACTGAAGTGGTAGCTTTTGTAGATGGTTTGTATGCTTCATCAGTTGGAATCTAAATGATGGGCTTTTTGATGATCCCTTTCATTTATGGTTGCTGCACTTTTTATAATGGACATCCAGGGATACAGGAGATTGGAAAATAGGTTTCTGTTATAACATGATTTTGTTGAATGTGGATAAATTCTGATTTTAAGAACATTTGTACAAGGATTTTAGATAATTTCAACTTTGACTCATTCTAGAGCACAGTGGGGATGTTCTGTGTACTCTAATGATGTACAGTTATCTTTGATGCACATATTATTAGAGGGTTTATTTATATTCTTTTGTGTACTACAATTCTTGTTAACTTCCAGGAGGATGTTGAAACAGTGTGTAATGTAATATTCTAGGAGTTGATGCATCTGTAAAAGCTCTTATCTCATTACATTTTCTACACAGCTAAGTGTGTGTAGCATTATATTTTATTTATTATTGAATCATTATGTTTCCAAATTAGAAAATGCATAATATAATGATATCTTGAAAATCATTCCTTTCAGATTATTCATGCTGTTAATCTTTAACTGTTGTGATTTTGGTTTCATACTCAAATTCTGAGTATCGCTTAAGCCCACAAAGTCTGGCTTTAAGGGCTCATATTTGAAAAGCCAAATCATCCTGTAATTTCTCATATCTAATTTTTCTATCATGAAATATGAGAAGTAGGCATTGGGTTCTCATGAAAGAATGCTATGTGTTGAGCTCCAGCTTTCCATAATTGGACAGTGACAAAAACTAAACCATCACATTTTACTTATGTTTATTCCATTTTTATTTGTTAGAGAAATATGGCTGTTTTTTGTATCTTTTCATATGAAAATATTGAGTGTGTTGTACCTTAAAATAAAATTTAAATTTCTATTAATTTATGCAAAAAGTGTTTACAAAAGAATGTAGTTTTAGCTTTCTGTGCACTCAGTCATCCAGGTGGTCATAAATATTTTCACAAAATCATTTGAAGGTTAGAATAAATAAAAATGACTACATTGTAAGATTTTTTTTTTTGTGTGTATGTCAATTATATTCACATTCAAGTGTACTCTGAATGACAACTAAAACAATAGTAGAAATATGGTATTGTATAATATAAATATGCATTATTAGTCAAGTAGTCCAACTTTTTATTTACTTATTTAGTTTTAAAACTTTTTGGCAGTTTATGCAAGTATAAGTGTAAACTCCGTGAAGAGGAACACTGAATTTTGCCATTTATACCTCGTTTTTTTTACTATTGTACTGATGAAGCTTCTGGACAAAATTGCTACCTAGATCATCAAATCTTTAATTCAGTATCTCTGATGCCATTAAAATTATTTATTTGTTATAAAATATTATTTATGAAGGCATATGTCTAAAATGTGATATAAATTTAGGTACATTTTGTGAAAACAAATGTCTGTACTTATTTATGTAATTTTATAGCAATTTCTTATCTAAAATATAAATACCTTTTCAGTAACAATGTAGTAATGCTAGAACAATTAATATTGTTTAAATCACACCTGAAATGTATTATGCATGATGATTTTCAGATGTAATTTACTATAAAGTAGTTCCAAAAATTCTTTTTCTTATTAAATAAAGCATGCACAGTATTTCATGTTTTATTACTGAATTTTATTCAATTCATTCTGTTCTGTTATGTTTTTTTATTTCTTCAGAAACTGCATAGTTAGATCCTTTAAAATGTTTTGCACTATGGGGGCAAAATTTTATTCCAAGTGCATTTTTATTTCATATATTGAATTAAATATGGAGCAGTATTTTCAGAATATGATCCCACTCAAATGTTAACAGTTTGTTGCTTATGCTTCTGGCATTATCATACATTTAATTGTGCCTCTCATTAATACTGGCCATTTTTTGGTGATTTGCTTTTTTTTTTAAATCTGTCCAGTTGGAAACAGCATTTTATCAAATTTGTCATATGAAAGCTGTGTATAATAAATGATGTCCTTCAGATCCCATGACACTGACATTAACCCTTGTTACCTTTGAAGGTTTATCGGGGCTGTTCAGACTGTTTATGATGAATATTCCTACAGAGTATCCAAATTTTATCCAGAACTAAATTCTTTAAAAAGGTTTTTCCTTTATTTTGCCAAAGAAGCAAATAATCTATTTTAACATGCTTAAAGAGGATGCTTTCTGACAGCTGATGCAGAACCCTTGTTTGAAAGTGTTTGATGTAGCCAAGGTTTATGAAATGATTATTTGTCATCATTTGGGAAATGTTTAAAGCATCCATGCAGTATTTTGCAGATTTTTGTGAATCATGGCTTTGTTGAAATCTTTCTACATAATAAGATAAAAAGCATGCATTAATGGCTTAATTATGAATATCAGAAAAGCATACATATCTGTGGTAAGCATATGTGATACTTATACGCATATAAAACTAGAAAAAAAAATTAACATCATAAATTATGAAATTATTAATTACTTATTTCGCTTTGGGGGTGGAACTAAATAAATTTTCTAAACATTCTATGAAAAATACAGAATGAATTATATGTGTGATTTAGTACAGAAAATTTGAATCACTTTTTTGAGTATTGGTGTGTCATAAACAGATTGTTACGAACTGATTAGTGATTAACAGCATAAGCACTTTGTTTTAGGGATTTTTTTAATATTGTTATGATATACTGTTATCTTTACCATATCAAAATTGTTTAGTGGGATAATTTTTAAAAAAAATGTGTATGTATATTTCATTGGTGGATTTTGTTCTTTCTTTTGAAAATATCTGTATTAAGTTGAATGACACATAAAGTAACTTCTCATGATTTCATATAGCTATGTAAATAGGTAATTTGTTAATTTTGTATTTTAGTCAGGGTTTTCTACTCTTTTTAGTAAAATTTTTTTTTTTTTTTTGAATTTCTATTCTAATGTCATTAACTTTTAAATATCAGTTAGTTAATGTAAGAATTTTGTATCCTTTTTCTCAGAAAGCTATATATTTAGAAGCAAAAGGCCAGGCATCAGGCAGTGAATCGGATGGACCAAGCTCTGTTCCTAAATGGAGTACTAAAGAGATTTCAAGAACTACTCCTGTACGAAGTTCAGTCTCAGCTAGATCAGATTCTAAGATTCAAGAAAGTGATAAAAGAAAGGCTTCAGTTGAAAACTCTGCTGAAACAACCACTGTTCCTTCTCCTCCTCCTCCACCACCACCACCTCCATCCCAACCTTCTCTTCCACCACCACCACCTCCTCCTCCTCCTCCACCACCACCACCGCTACTGATTAATATTCCATCTCCTCCACCACCTCCTTCATCTGAGCTTGCTGCAGCACCTATCTCTGTTCAGCCCGCAACTAGTCAGCCAGCTCTAGAAATCACTGAAAATAGTATTATTGAACAAATGAAGGCCCTAAAAAAGCCTGTGGTAAAAGACATTAAGATGGTTGATTCTCCAAAAGGATTTAATTTGGATGAAATTTTAGCAATGAGAAGTAAATTAAAGAAACCTTCCTTAGGTATGTACTAATATAAATGCTATGTATTTGTATATATATCGTCATAATTTTTCTCAAAATGTCGTTTCATTTGATCTGAAATATTTATGATTAAATATAGATTGTTCGTGATTGATAAATACAGCATTTTGTGTATTTGATGTTTGAGGAGTGAAGAAATCTTGTTTTTTGGCAATGAAATTCTTATAACTGCAGATTAAATAATATAATGAAAAAAATGTGTACTCATTTATAATGCATAGACTGAGTCAGTGTGTGTGATTTTTATTATACTTTATGTAAAAGTTTTTGTTTTTGTTTGTTTGTTATAAAGAAGAAGAATCTGTCATCTTCAGATATATGGGAGCAGTTGACAATATTGATAAAGTATGCATTTTATTGGATTTGCAAAGAAGGCTAAGAATTTTTCCTGCAGATTTGCATAAAATGTTACAGTTATCAACAACATTTTCTTTTCCTTGTGTTACAAATTGAGGTCATATATAACCATTTGGTCATTTAGTAAAAAGATTGTTAGGAAAAAAATTGTTGAATTTTGAAATTAATATTAAATTAATGATTTGAATTAATGTTAATTAATTTTGAATTAGCTCAAGACTGTATAATATACTGTTTGCTGTGATTGCGAGGGAAGTTCGTTGCTGATTAAGATAAATCTACCAAAATGCAATCTTTGCAGAGGCAACATAGCTGTTCCAATCAATAACTATTTCATACATTTTTAAAAACATTATATGCCATTTAATGGAATAAAATTCTGCCCCAAATAAACTACAACAGTGTTTTTATAAATGATAGCCAGCCAGGAGTAATAGAACAAATTTTTAGCCCAAATAGGCATTTTGCCCGGAAGGGCTATTAATTTTGTTTTAGCATTTTGCGTCAGTTCACTATAAATGTCAATGCACTTTTCAAATTGTTACCCCCAAATATTAGAGCCCTGCATTATGTTTAAAGAAATTAAATAATGAAGAATCTGTATGAATGTATGCATGTTTCTCACACTATGAAAAATCAACGGTATGTAGAGTCATAAAATTTTGAATAACTTAGTCATCCATTTAAATATGGGCATCTGGAAGCCCAAATTTGGAATTTGTTTTATTATCTATTTCATATTTTGTAAAACTTTAAGGAATTTTTATTAACAAATTCAATGATTTCAAAGTGAGTTATGGCAACACTGTACAATTTTTTTTTTTTTTTATCTCCAGCTTGCAAGTCTGTATATTGGAAATTCTAAAGATGTCCTCTTTTAAAATTATGTTGTGATATTGCTGTTGAATTGAATTTTGTGATTTAAGTGTGAAGATCATGATATTTAATAAGGACAGGATAAAAGGGAGGAGACATTATTTAAAGGAGAAGACATGAATGTTTGTAAATGTATAGTGTTGGAGCGGCATGGCGGTATTCTAATCAAGTGGCAAGCCGAACATCCTTTTGTGTGGATTAGTGGGGGAGGAGAGGGATGGGAGGCCCTCGGATCCCCCTTCCAGGGGTGCTCTTCCTCAAAATTGGGAATAGAAAATAGAAGTCAACCTCTCTTTGGAGTAGGCTCTGGCAACCATTGTTCCATGCATTAATAGACAAGATAACAACACACAAAACATTAAAAAACACCCCTTCGGCCGTAATGTAAAATCTGAATGCTTTCGAAGTTTTATTTTTATTTTTTCTATTTTTTGCTTTTGTAGCTGAAAATACTTTAATCTTTGATGTAGGTGTTTGTGATCATTTTGGCATATTTTATTGTATGGCGAAATGTGTTTCTCTTGAAAGAATGCATTGTACGCTTTAGCTTATATATGTATATTACTTCAGTATGTTACGTAAAAATATAGTTGAAATCATTAGTGCATAAAATGTTAAGGGACTAGATTAGTTTTTCAAGTCTATTGATGGTTCTACTATAGGAATTAAAGTCTGTTTTTGAAATACTTATTTAGGTCTTCGTAATTGACCTAATTGACTGCCGTAACCTCCATCCTAATTGGCTGTTGTAATGAATGTTGTCAAATTAATTTATATCAATTCCAGCATTCAGGAATGTTATTTTTCAGAGATTTAGAAGGAAAATGTCATCAAGTCAAATTTCTTTATTCAAAGATTGGTGGTCTGTAGATTGGATAACTATTGAATTCTCAGTTCAGCGGACTAGATAGTGTTTTGAATAATCAGATGCTTCCCACGACTCATTAGATTCTGTTGTAAGTTGATCTGTGGTTGTTTTAATATTTGTAATAATATTTTGTTGGATTCTAAAGGGCAGTTTTGGTGATTTTCCGAGTCTTCTTTTGTTTTACATTTTGTGATGCTTTGAATGAAATTTTGTTGCATTAAAAATTGTTTAAATGTTTGAAATTCAGCAACTTTCCATTCCATTCAACCATTTCAGCAACTTTCCTGACATGTATCTCAATTTCTGATGGCAAATTAAGAGCCATTTAGAATTTTAATTACATATGCTTTTTTGAAACAAATATGAGAAGAAAATTTTGAAGTAATGCAAATTTTAAAAAGAATATTGAAGAATTTAAGACTTTTTTAAAAAATGTAGTCTGTTGCTTCAGTACAAAATAATGTGATAGATTTACACTATTAATTTTTTTCGGTAATTGACCAAAATTAAAATCAGATTTTCGGTAATGACTGAAAATGACTCATTCAGACTTGAGACATGATACTAACTTACTGTTAACTAACGGAAAGAGAAGGTGTTAACTTACTGTGATTGAAGATAACTGTGTTGATTTCTGATGAGTGGAATACCACTTTTGATAAGTATGCTACCACTACTTTTTAACAATTTAATTATATTGCAGCTTGACCTTGAGAAATATTTTTAAAAACGAAGAAAAATATTAGGATGAACTAAATTTCTTTATTTTTATGTGATTCATTGCAAGCTTTTTATGATGTGCAGGAGTAAATGTACAATAAATTGATTTTATATTAGTTTACCTTATACATTTTTATGCATTTAATATTCATGGTTTTTTATTTTTATTTATTTATTTTGAAGTATAAAAGCTTTTTTCTTCCTTCTAGATTCTAATGAGTCCAAAGCAAAGAAAGGTCCAGAATCTGTTGATTTCAGTTCAGTTCTTCAAGCAACATTGAAGCGTATCCGTACTATCACTGAAGATTCAGACTTAGAATCTGATAGTAATTCTGATTTTGACTAAGATTTTCTTTGTATTATTTATTTATACTTTCTAATTATACTGTCATTTTGTTTTAGGTAAACAGTTTTTCAGCAGCTATTATTTTGTTGTCATAATTACCTGACTTTGATGCAGTGCAGCTTGTTCAGATTGTGCCTTTTTAATTGTCTAAACAAAAAGTTTCTAGAATTTTAGTTGACAAATTCTGAAATACGTGCAGTAAAGAACTTATTTTTGCATAATCTCAAAGATGAGTTAAAAGTGGAGGAAAGGTCCATGATATAAATGTGCAGTTTCTGTTTTTATTGGCAATTGTCTTATTTAAAATTCTTGTTTTTAAACTCACTTTAGAATATTAGTCAGCGGATAAAATGTATATAACTAAAAATTGAAACCCAAACATAACTTTAATTGCTATTGCGATTATTGAAATAGTTCTAGATTTTACAACCACTGATATTAATTGGTAAATAATTTGGTATTTAAAGCATTCAGATGTCTATTTAATTACTTTCTGGTTTAAAAAAATAGTAACTGCAAAATGCCATTTATGTTTAGCTTTTTCTAATGTTAAATTTTGTAGTATTTTTTTATTTTATATATGAAATAGAAATCGTTTTTTAGTTAAATTTATGCACAAACTGTATTTTAACAATTTTTAGTTTTAATTGTCTAAAAATGGTATAACTTTATGAAATCAAAAATCTTAGAATTTCTTTATTATCAAATTATTATTATTATTATTATTATTTTAAGGTTTCAATTTCAACTACAAATTTTTACAGAATTTAAAGTCAGAATATATTTTTGATTTAGAGATTTTAGTCATAAATTTATATTTTCAAAATACTTTAATTTGCCAGATTGTTTCAACATGCAACTTGAATTCTTTCAAATCACAGCAGGTAATACACATCAAAATAGTTTAATAATTTTTGTGATAATCCAAATATGTATTTTCATTCAAATTTTAAATTATGTATGCATTAGTATTATGTGCATGCATGGGGAGGGGGCTTTAGTTGAAGCAATAAGAAAAAATATTAAACTGAATGCTGTTGATCATAATTAGTATAAATACAGTAAATACTTTTTTATGTCAAAATTTCAGGTATTGGCATTTTAGATGCAGGAATCAAATTGAGTGAAATATTTAACTAACATTTTTTGTTTGATTTTGCTCTTAGTGTTGCTGTCATTTGTTATTGCACAATATCATTTTTATGGTATTTATTATTTTGCTATAATTTCATACCAATATATGTGTTATCAAATGCAGAAAAACATATAGACATTTATTTCTGTGGTGTAACTCTTTTTTATTGTGCTATTTTTGAGGCTGTGTTATAAATGTTCTAGTAATATTTGAGTTTTTGTTAGTGTATTCTTCTCAGAGATTACTGCCAATTCTTTTATTCTATTTTAATAATGCAGCATTTCAGTATAAAAAGAGATCTAATAAGTGTGTATGATTTTTAGGTGAATGCACAAAAGAACCTGAATAATGTTTGAAACTGAACTTCTGAATTACTAGCTTAAGGAACTTAAATAATAATTTTTATTGACGTAATTTACATATTTCTCATGGTCAGTTATGTACTTTCTTGCATTACTTTTATGAATGTAGTTCTATTTTTATTATATCTACCTTTTATTATAACATTCTTCTCCTTTATCCTTTTAATACTTTTCTATTAAAATGTTAATCTGTAAGAGATGTGCACACACACACATATATATATATATATATGTATGTATGTATGTATTTATATATATATATGTATATATATGTACACATAGTATTTCTGGTACTTACATATTATTCCAGCAGTCGTGAAAGTTCACTGACATTGAACCATGAAGAGTTAATAGATTTTTTGCCAAAGTTGTACCATTTATTCCTGCAGAATTTGGTGCTGCATTTATATCTGCAATTCTTACATTCATTCTTTCTGCACAATATGCCAAATAACCGTTGTTGTGGAAATATTCAACCTACTTTGATTTTGTGCTTTGTAAAAAGGCTTTCGTCAATCTCTATTATTTTATTGCATTCTAAAATTGTCTCAAGCTTTGTTTAGGATGCTTTTAGATACTTCTTCCAAGCTATTACTGTTTTGTAAGCCACATCCAGCAGTTCTTTTTACTATTCCATAGATGTTAATTCTGCAGGCCAGCTATAAATGAATGTGAGTTCAGTTACAAATATGATTTTTCAGCCCTTGAAACAACATTCTTTTTCAAATAGATATTCTCTTATCATGATTTTTCACAATGCATTGCCATTATTTATTAATTTTCAAATAACATATCATGTCCATTAATACACACTTTTGTTTTGATGGTAGGACCCAATAACTTTAAAAATAATTTACTGCTTGCTGTTCTTTAGAAGGTAGGTCCCAAATTTTAATCATGATTTTTTTTAATCATGTTCATTTTAATTACACAGAAATAACAATTAATTACTATCCTTGTTCATAAAAACAAAAGGTGGCTCTGCAAGAATTAGTCAGGTTTACATAAACAAAAGTGCAGATGTCGTCAGTGTGTTTTGCCATCACACTTATCCATAAATGTAGCTAAATATGCTGATTGGTTGTGGTCAGTAGAATAATATGTAAGTACTGTATTTCTCAAACCTGGATTCCATGAAAAAATAATACCTAACACTTTGTTTTATTTCATATATGACATTATTTCTAGTATATCTTGTGATATAAGTGAAACAGGAAAGAACAATTTGCTCAAGAAAGATTTATGTGTAGTTTATTATTATTATTATTTGCATGGGATTTAACTGAGCAGTTTTTTGTGCATAGAGGGACCATTCAAACTTTAAAAATACAGCTTGCTATGCATACTTTTTACTGAATACTCTTTTCAATGTAAATTAAAGTTTTCTACTACAGATAATTGCTTCAAGATCATGTTGCTTTAATTTTTTCCACCTATTTTGGTTTTATTCCATCTGCATATAATTGTAGGCCAGCATATATCGACAATAAAATCCATGGGAAATCTAAACAGATTTGAAAAAAGTGCACAGGAATTAAAATTCATGGACATAGTTCAACATGGAAGAATAACTTTAAAAAAAAATTTCTTCACAAAGCAATAATAATCATTGCTAAAATTAATTATTCAAAAACAATTGCAAAATTGATCTCTGATCTGAAGAGGTTAATAGGATAAGATTAACATATTTATTAAGTTAGTGTGTTTATAAAATATCTTCTTGGGGGGGGGAAATCTCTTCGAAGTACTGTGTGAAAATTTTCATTTGCGCATGATATGTATGACGTATGGAAAAATTTTGTGTACCAACAACAGTTTATTTTCAATTAGTTTATATTTCAAATTATATTTATTTCTTTTTGTTACTTCACTGGTGACAATAAAAACAATATTACTGTTTTATCAAAACAAAAAATATAGCACACTGAATTTCATTGTACTAGTTGTGCAAGAATAGCTGATTGCACAAAAAAGGTGTTCATTCTAGTATTAAAAAACCATTCCATGTTTATGTATAAAGATAGCAAAGATAAAGAAAATAAACTTCATAAAAATTATGTATACAGTTATATGTGACAATGATGTGTCACATAATATTTTAAAAATATACATGTTTATAAAAGGAAGACATAATGAATTGAAAGTAAAAATTTTTGTTAATATCCGAATATTTTATAAATTAAAATTATGCAGCAAAAAATATGCAAGGATAATTTTTAAGAAGTTGGATGTGCAAGAAACGTTTCATTCTTAGTTGTTCTTTAAAAGTCCCCAAGAAAACATTTTTTAAGATATGGAAGTAAGCAACTGCTCAATGGAAAACAGGTTGAGGAATACTTTGTTAAGTGGATAAAATATATTACTATTTTAAATTGTTTAAATGTAGTTATTATTAATCATTTAGACTAATGTATCTTTTATTTTTAAAATTTAAATAAAATGTAATAAGTTGTAGATTCTGTGGGGTTTAAATTTGTACAAATATTTTGTGAAATATACAGTGAATTTTAAAGTGCTAAATCTGATAACGGCTTTGATTTTTTTTCCCTACCACTTTATTGAAATTTATGTTAGCCATTTCTTGATTGGTGTATACAGTTCTATAGCCTATTGAAATAAAAGAGAAAAAGCAGTATCAAATAAAAAACTTTAATTTAAAATATAATATACTTTAAATATTATTTGTACTTCAATACAAAATATTAAATATACTTTATTGCTTCATTTTAAAATACTAAGTATATTGAAACATATATAATATTTTTAAATGCTTTGTTTGTATGTACTTTGCAAGTTAAAAATACTGCAAATATTTTCCTCACACAATGATTGTTTCTGAGATGCAATCATATTTACACTCTAATACCATTTCCCATATCTTAAATGTCTTTCGCTTCCCTTATTCTTACTTAAAATAGCAGTATTTTCTAGGGGGCTGGGTTAGATATGAATTTAAAAATTTTATATTTGTGAAGCAGCTGACACATTTTAAATACTAGCTGTACCCGCCCGGCATTGCCCGTGCATTTAGAAAATGCAGATAAATGAATAGCGCAGGAATAGTAGTGTAGGACATGTAGACTGTCTCTCTCTCTTCCCCCCCCCACACACAACATTCCCCGTCGATAAAAAGGAACAATATATCCTAACCATGAGCCATCTGTTAAAAAATTAGTTTAAATGAGAACAGACCTCATATTAGCACATGCTAGGAAACCGTAGTCATGTGGTTATAATCATTGGTCTGAAGTTTAAAGAAAAGTAAAACATAAAAAATTCAAAATCAAAGATAGGAAAGAGTTGAAAGGGAAAGATAGAGAGTACAGTACAGAAAAAATAAAAAGTAACGAAAACATGGATGAAATAAAACATCCTGCTTACAGGAAATTTGGAGTTGAGAACCAATTAAATTTTTAATTTAAGTGTAAGTTAAACTTAGATGACAATGAATTAGAAGAGGAGAGTGTTTGTGTATGTTTGTGGAGCTCGGGCTGGGGTCGCAAGGGCCCCTGACCGATTAATGTCTGTTGGTACTGCAGCACTGGGAAGCAGCACCATTCGGATTATTGCTCATGCTCTCAAGAGAGCACTAAACAATAACATCATCATTTAAAGCATGACAGTCAGAGTTAGTTTGGGAGAGTGGAGAGTGGCAATAATTTTTCTTTAGATTGTCCTTTTCGTTAGAGAGCCTCGGGATAAACTATATTTAATGTTCTTCCATTCGGAGCTAAGATGTGTAGATTATCGGCATTACCAACTCTTGAACAACCCACGTACAGTTGACCATGGGAGAAACACGGCTTACGGAGGTCGAGCCCTACAACTTTGAGAGATTGTCCTTGTGCCTTATTAATGCTCATCGCGAAACTCAAACGAACAGGGAATTGTAGACGCTTAAACTGAAACGGGAGATCGGAAGGGATTATAGGAATTCTTGAAATAAACACATCTTCGCCTGCAGCATGTCCGGTCATGATGGTGGAATTGTTATAAATCGATTTAATAAGTTGAAAATAAATGATAGCAACAAATCACAATAATAGCAACACAATAATGCAAATTAAGAAACAAAAACTGAAGAACAAAAACTTTATAAAAAATAATTTTTTT